>CM060972.1:79522104-79677104 GCA_030765045.1 Tenodera sinensis | reverse complement strand
CAACTCGAATGTGGGACAAGATTATGCTTTTGTTTTAAATTTATGGACACTAACTAAGGCGTTTTTAAACATCTTAAATCCATCAGCATACCTCCGAAAATGCGAATTTTGTCTGGGTAACTCTTAAGATATCTTTCAAAATTAAAACAGTACCAAAGCAACCATCAAATTGAATTAAATCTTTGGAGAATATCGTAGAATTTCAAAAAACCCATATGCGTTATTACACAACGTTTTGGTAAAATCCCACACATATATAATTAGGTTTCAAAATGCAAGCTGATATATGTGATGAAACGACAGTATTGATATTATTTAAATGGCGAGAGAACAAGTGAAGATGTTAAATAATGTTAACAAGTCCTAAGTTAATATTAGTGGATATAATTTGAATTTGATAGAAAATTAAGAGCATATACTAGCAAAAACTTTGCTTTTTGTTGTTTTTTTATTAACCTTTTTATGTATTCATTTCAAACACATGAAAGCTATTCTGTGTCACATGCCAAACCTTTATATAAGGTCAGATTTAATAATAAAATAATATGTAAAATGTGCCAGAAATGTAGAATTTTGGGACTATTTCCTAAAATCTATACTAAATACCAGAATCCAGACATAAAACGTTAGGAACGCACCTAAAATGTAATATTTTATATACATTTACTATTTCGTTATTTTCTATATTACTTGCTCACATTTTAGGAGAGGAACCAAAGGTTCAGTATCAAGATTTCACCGAAAATATATATTTACACTGACAAGAGCATCTTTTTTTAAAAAAAAGTTCATATGTGTGTGTGTGTGTGTGTGTGTGTGTGTGTGTGTGTGTGTGTGTGTGTGTGTGTGTGTGTGTGTGTGTGTGTGTGTGTGTGTGTGCTGAACAGCATGACAAAAAAGAAAAGTAGGATCAATTTTCATAACTGAATTGACTGTGTTAAAGCAAGCCAGGCGAAGATTTTATAGAAAGTTCCTCTAAACTAAGATAAGGAAGCGTTTTTCTCATATTTTCATTTACAGAAAAATAGCTATAGCGATTTAATTAAAATACCGCATGTTTAAGATATTCGTACGATTAATAAATTTCTCACCTTGAATTTTCTGTGTGCAGGCCTCTTCAGTCTAAATGGCTATCTGTATATAATATATTCAGCTACTAAACAACAAGAGAAAAAGACAAAAATTTCTGCACGAAAAATGGACAGCCCCTTTACAAATACAACTTATGTCGAGTACCATTTCTGTAGCATTAGCCGTTTTCGGAATATTCATTATTTTTTGGCAACAGATGCATAAAAGGAAGATTGCAACATCTTCGAAACGTAGAATTTAATCTCACTAATTTTAAGCCCTGCCTTAAACCATAAAATACTTTAACAGTGAACAACTTAGACCTCAAGCTTGTTGCTTCTTGAAGCTTTCCCAGGTTGGACTGTATGTCATAAAATCTGCATGATGTGTGAATTTTATTCCAGAGTTATGTCCTAGAGCTGCTAGAACCTCTCATCTGGAAGGCTACGAAAGAAACAGCTACAATGCACATGGACAAATTGTTACTGCAGAGAGTTATGCAATGGGCTTGCAAATACGAGCATGCAGACTGTGTGGAAATGGCTTCCAATGAATTTGCTGATTGGAGCATCGATCCTATGAACTACAGGTAAAGAACATAGGTAACAGAAGTGTAATCGATGCGACATGTGAGGAAAGGGTCACCTTTTGGTATCAGGAATCCAATTTTTGCAGTTTAATTCATTGGAATCACAGTGTTTCAAAGATTGCAAGTTGAATATTTCTGATACTGTGGTTAGTACTTCCTACTACGTAAAACTATTACTGTTCAAGCATTTATCTCTAACGAAAATAGTAAATATAAGATGTTATTACTATTTGATGTGCAACTCCAGAATGCGTTGGTTTACGTGAAGTTAACAATGAACCTAAATCTCATAAATAAACAATGCTGTGCAAAGTGGAAAAATGAATTAAAAGAACTAAAGACGCTTGACTAGGAGCATAAAATATGTTTAGAACATATTGAATGGGATGCAGAGGCGTGCCTGAGCTTCTTTTCCTATTACGGATAGAGTGTTGCGTTCTTCTCAATATCAAGAATTCACCAGAAATACATGTTGTGGGATCCAAGCTCCGTGACCGTGATGCTGCTGGCAGGCTGAGGTTCAGCCTGAGTGCTTTTACTGCGTACCCACCCGCAATAGGGATTAACCGCAGGTATAGGATTGATGGAAAAGTTTTGAGGGTGATTTTTTATTTAGATAAGTGTGGCTTTAAGAAGGAAGCTTATAGCTCCTTGACAGTTGTATCACAGAATACAGCAGTGCCTGCACATGGTGTGTGTAAAAGAAATTTTAAAAATTTTTAATTTTTAACTTTGGTTGGGAAAATTTTGAGAGCCGAACAGCTCTTGAGTAAGACTAAATATGGGCCTGAACTTTAGCTGCTGGTGGAATTGCTACTGCGCTATCTGGTATACCCGAAGCCATGCGGGGAAGCCGATATGACCTGAAGCGGCGCATTCTTGGATCATAGTCCCCTAGAGTCCTAATCAGGGCGCTTTGAAGTAATAGTAAACTGGCGTAGAATTTTGCTGCCCAGCGCCTAATTTCATCCTTCATGTATGCAAGAGATGAGGCTTCGTCAAGTAGTCTCACGGGACATGGGAGGGAGACAGAAAAGATAAAACAAGGTCCTCTGTTCTGCGGCCTTTGGAGTTTTCGTGCAAATACTTTCTTCAGCAAATTAAAGAATTGGAATCAATATATTGTACAAGATTTTTACTGTCTTTCTTAACTTCTCTTTTTTCTCTCAAATCCAATAAACAAAAACAATCCCTCTCCTAGTTACTCAGAGAGTAATTAACACATATAAACACAAAGAATAATTAATATATTACTGATCCTACATACATTGCTCAAATATGCCTATTGCTTCTGCTGTCCACTGAATTCTGCTTTTGTCTTTCTTTTTTGCTCCTTTAATGTAATTATAGAGGACAGCTTGACTATCAGATTCATTCTTGAGATACCTCCTCTAAAAATTAATCGTTCCTAGGAACTTCCTAAGGTCATGAACTGTTTCTGGAAGTTTATACTCTATAATTACTTTCACCTTGTCTGACAGAGATTTTGATCCTTCTGAAGTAATCAAATAATCAAGGAATACTAGGCTTTCTACTCCAAACACCGACTTGTTGACGTTTATTCTCAATGCATATTTGGCAAGTCTGTCATAGAGATGGTACTTGTGCTCCTGCCCTGATGACGAAATAACCAGGCAGTCATCAATGTAAGCAACTACAAAATCTAGCCCCTTGAAGACTTTGTTAATAAAACCTTGAAAAGCGGTGGGCGCATTTCTGAACCCAAAAGGCATAACCTTGAACTCGTATAAACCAAAAGAGATAATTACAGCAGTTTTAGCTTTATCCTCTTTGGTTACTGGTATGTGATAAGCTTTAAACAGATCAATCTCATAAAATATCTTCTTATTGTAGAGAATGGACTGAAAATCTTCTATGCGTGGTATAGGATATCTGTCAGGTACGGTCTGTCATTTAGTCTGCAAAAATCACCGCAAGGCCGGAGTGAACCATGTTTTTTATTACAACATCAGATTTTGAAGGTGTAATTACTCCATGATTAAGCATAATAATGATTAAAGAATAAACTTAACGCGGTAAATTGTCAATCACAATCACAAACGGAAACAATACAGCAGCCAATCGCAGGAAAGAGTCAAACAATTGAGCTAATGTGGTCACCTGAGAAGCGACCACAGAAAGTGCACAGACAAAGAGATTATATAGTGTAACAAAATGAATAAGAGCTAGGTACCAGGTCAAAGGACATTAAATTCTCAACCGTCTACCATCACAATTTGTTTTGCTACCATTTTTATAGATACCCTAGTGATTTCTGGTGCATTATCTTACACAGAAAGGCAGTTATCAAATCATGGCGACCGAACATTTCTTTCCTTCCCTTCTTCATTTGGTTTATTTGCCATCTTTGAGATCTAGTTTTCAGCGTGGTAGTTCAGGCAAATGCGGGCAGATGGTGCGGATGCGTCAGTGTAATTCTTCTTCCCAGAGCCTACTTGTGGTGCGCCTGATGGTTATCTGTTGTGGACTTCTGCACATATTTGTGGCTTGCTTGGTATCCACCCTTTGCCGGCCGTGGGTTTCCGTTCATCTCATACCCTCGACCTTGGAGCAGGCAGCTCACAATAGATTGTCGCTTCACAGGACAATATAGATACACGTAGAGAAATATAGCCATTATTAAAAATTAATCGGTTTCTCAGAATAATGGCCATTTATTAAAGTGAGTGCTTGAGGGAAGCTGGCCGTTACGACAAGTTTGAATGTCAGAAACCTTCATTGTCTTCCGAAGTGGTAATATTTAATTGCTGTTACAGGTTGAATGCAGATTTTCAGCAAACACTACTGTGTACAGTTCTGCGACAAGGTGGTGAGAAGGAATTTGACCTGGTATGGAATTATTACTTGCAAACTAATATAGCAACAGAGAAAGCATCTTTACTAACGGCCTTGGGATGCACTAGTGACAGTACTCGGTAAGTAAAAACGACAGATTTCAGTGTATAGAATTAAATGAATTAATAGACGATTTTGTGAAGCTTGCCGATTTTTTGTTCGGCTCAAAACAATTTCAGTTTTAATGGAAATTTCTTTCAACAAACTTCTGACTTGGCAATGGGTACTCCACTTTCACAAAGTGAAAGCATTCCCTTTCATTTTTAAAACTTAATACAGCTCTACATATGACATTTTTGCTACTGTTCCTGAGAGACATATAAATGATGCCTGAAGACTTTTAGTTTTACAAGATAAAGCCTAAAATTTACTTTGGAAATTGAAAATAATGGTTCCTTCATACCTAGATTTAAAAGTAATAAACCATAACAATAAAGTGAATTTTGGTATTTATAGAAAATCTATTCACACTGATAATTTAAAAAAAGTTGCTTTTTTAATAGTAGACCTTAGGCACAGGCTTGTAAGTCCTCCATACTGGGAGGCTAACTATATAAAGAAGGTTTACCACATATACACGATTATGTAAAATTCCTTCCGAATGAACAGAACTTCACAGGTTATTCCCAGAATATTCAAGATATGTTTTTAGTTTTCATGTAGGTAAATATATTTAGTATTAGATATTTGAACAAAATTATTAGAGGTACTTTTTTATCTGTGGTGGAAGGATTTTCTTGGAAACCTTCCCATATTTGGAAGATGCTGAGCTTAAATCGGTACTAAGTATGGTATTTATTCTACTTAACTTTTTGAGTCATACTGTTCTCTCTCTCACTCTCCCTCTCTCTCTCTCTCTCTCTCTCTCTCACACACACACACACACACACACACACACACGCGCGCGCGCGCGCGCGAACCTTTTCTACAAATGCTTATTTTATTCAAGGGCCCTCAAAACATTCATTTCCGTTGAAACCTCGGCATCTAATTTTTAGTTCAAATGCAATTCCTTCTTTACCTACTACTCTAAGTAGCAGAGAAAGTTGTCGTCTAATGCTGGATTTCTGACAATGAAGTCATTAGTCCTCCAGCTCTCCAATATTTTTCAGTGATGGATGGGGCGCTAGAAAGGGCCGGACATATGTAGCAGAGAAAGTAAAAATGTTCTTCATCTTTTATGAACTTCTGTCGTGAGATTTATTTATGATCTCGTATAATAACGTAGGATAATTATCCTTTTCTTAGGTATCTCAAGAAATTAATGGACATGGAAGGAATAACTGTTAGAAGGAGAAGCATTTCATCAAGCTTCAGGATCGCTTGGTCAGATCCTTCAAAAGTTTCAGTTGCCATAAACTTCATCAAGGAGCACCTCGATGGATTGAATGAACCACAACCCTATAGGTGGTAGTAGTAGTAGTAGTAGTAATAATAATAATAATAATAATAATAATAATAATAATAATAATAATAATAATAATAATAATAATAATAACTACAGTAGTAGTAGAAGCAGTAGTAGTGATAGTGTTAGTGAGAGTGGTGGTGGTGGCGGCGGCGGTGGCGGCGGTGGCGGTGGCGGTGGCGGTGGTGGTAGTGGTGGTGGTGGTAGTGGTGGTAGTGGTGGTGTCGCAGTGGCGGTGGTTGGGGTGGTGGTGGTGGGGGTGGTGGTAGTGGTGGTGATGGTAGTGGTGGTGGTAGTGGTGGTGGTGGTAGTGGGGTGGTAGTGGTGGTGATGGTGGTGGTAGTGGTGGTGGTGGTGGTAGTGGTGGTGATGGTGGTGGTAGTGGTGGTGATGGTGGTAGTGGTGGTGGTGGTAGTGGTGGTAGTGTTGGTGGTAGTGGGGTGGTAGTGGTGGTGATGGTGGTGGTAGTGGTAGTGGTGGTGGTAGTGGTGGTGATGGTGGTGGTGATGGTGGTGGTGGTGGTAGTGGTGGTGCCGCAGTGGCGTTGGTGGGGGTGGTAGTGGTGGTAGTGGTGGTGATGGTGGTGGTAGTGGTGGTGGTAGTGGTGGTAGTGGTGGTGATGGCGGTGGTGGTGGTGATGGTGGTGGTAGTGGTGGTGGTGGTAGTGGTGATGGTGGTGGTGGTGCTGGTGGTGCTGGTGGTGGTGGTGGTGATGGTGGTGGTGGTGGTAGTGGTGGTGCCGCAGTGGCGTTGGTGGGGGTGGTAGTGGTGGTGGTGGTGGTGATGGTGGTGGTGGTGGTAGTGGGGTGGTAGTGGTGGTGATGGTGGTGGTAGTGGTGGTGGTGGTAGTGGTGGTGGTGCTGGTGGTGCTGGTGGTGGTAGTGGTGGTGGGGGTGGTAGTGGTGCTGGCGGCGGTGGTGGTGGCGGCGGTGGTGGTGGGGCGGTGGTGACTTCGTTCCACTTGCGCGGTAGTAATGATTTCCACGCTGGTATTCACTATTTTGTTTATATGAAACACATTTTGCGTACAATAGTTATTACAGCGACCTACTGTGGTTAGGCAAATTACATAATCTCAAGTTCATAATCTTCCTTTATCTTATGTACGTAATATTCTTATGTTGCTTTGTGATTAACATACTAAATTGCTTCTCTTTCACAGTAAATAAAGCAGTAAACTTCCACTACTATTTAGCCTTAAAATATTTTAAAACTACTTGATCAACATAATAAGTGGTTTTGAACTCAATATATTATGCTCAAACTTTGAAGCACGAAATACAATAGATTATATTAAATAAACTACTAAGAAACTTAACCCCTAAAAGTGGAATCATATCGTCCCTTTTATGTGTTTACAGTACGAATATTAGAAAGTACCCTTTGAAATTGTAAATAAGTAACTGCAAGATCACCAAAGTTTGATAAATGTCATGTCCCAAGAATTAAACTAAACTATTGTTATTATTTATTAACCAAATTATTTCTATGAAATGTCTACTGCAAACAAACGCATTTTTACCTATTTGTGACAAACGATGTAATTTAAAATTAGATATTGGGGCCTAATATTTATTTGGTTCCAAGCAAGTACAATTACCCAATTTTTTATCTCTAGAAAAGGTGTTATGTCCAATTGGTGGAATGTGCTGGTGAAATTTATATACTTATTTCACTTTCACAACATGGATTTAAATCATTTTATTACTTGAATTCACACAGTAAATGACTTCTAAAAAACACTTAATTTCTGTAGTATTGGCTAGTGCCTGCCGAATAACATTTACTTAAAGCTTCACATCAATTATAAGGTCTTACTATACTGACTTACATTTTATTTGATACAACACATTGTGTGCAATCTAGGAGAAAATTAAATCCGTTCAATACAGTCCCACACAAACGATGCAGTCTCTCCAGACCTCTGTAAAACTATTCGTTCAGAGCGTTTCGTACCAAAAACTGCTCCTGGGTTTTCGAACTCGACAAAATGAAACTAATAGGATTTTTCTAATATCAGAAAAGATGATCAGATGGGGACAAGCTCCAACGTTTGGCATCTCCCCATCTCTGCGATGACACCTTCACTCTCCTCCGGGAATTTGCCTTCTCCCCTGTTGAAACGCGGTACTTTTTTTTTCGTTCGTGTGCACACTTTTCTGTGATCGTTAATGGAGCCCAAACTCTGCCACCGATCGTGTGTGAATTTCTGTAGTGTCGCAGCTCTTTCTCTAGAGATTTTGCCCTGGATAACCCTTGTGGTTTCTATCTGTACACCGACAGCATCTAAAGCAGTGCCAATGAACGTTACTCCGCAGGTGTGAAGAGAGGAGCCCACCTCCTCTGCATAACTACACTAACACCCTTTAGTTAGAACCGATTTTTGCTTTGCTTTTTCGCTTTCGTGGTCACGAAGGGAGGGAAATTAGGGGAATGTGTTCACACCTGCTGAGTAACGTTCATCAGCCCTGTTCTAGAGAGATCACTATAATATGTTCGCACCATAACCTTAGATCTGATTGTTTAACCAAGGTATAGATTACAGCATTCCACCAGTGATTGCCATTGAAAAATAGGCGTGTATGGTCCTCGTATTTATTCATAATCGAAAATTACCAGAGTACAGACATTTTTTGGACGTAGCGAATGGCCGATAGTTGCGCACTGGTTTATGGTCGAGCTCACGTTTGTATTTATCAGACCATAAGAGTGTCAGGTTAGTATCTCTCTGCCTTCGGCGCTGTACGTGATTAAATAGAATGCCCACTCACATTATCAGCAGTGTCTTGTTTATTTCAGGGAAGGAAACAGAGACGTTACACTCACCATCAATTTGCATGACGCTACTCTCACAGATCATAGCAAGCTTTTTCACCACGTATAAAAATGTCTCTGTAAAGCTTTTTATTGTGTGTACAGATAGAAACTAATATTTAAATGTTTTCTGATTTTTTTATGAAAAACTGGTCTTAATATTTACTCTACTGATAATTTAAAAGCATGAATGCATTATTACTACAGAATTATGGTAAGAATTATCGTATTTATAAATATAGGCATAAAAATAATCTTAGCAATAATATGAAATTAGCAGAATCAATGTAAAGACTTAATTTCATTAAAAAATGTAATATTTTGATTAAATACTAATACCACAATTCTATCTTTCAACAGGGAGGAAGATGACCTTGTTGCATGTATGTTTGAGGCTGTTTCAGAGCAGATAACCCAGTCAGGAGAGTTAGCTGAAGTAAGTACTAAAATACGAGCATTGTTGTCTGCCCCTGAGGTCGAGTGGTCAGCTCTCTGGCTTCTCAACTCGGATGTCAGGGCTTTGGTTTCCGGCTGACGCGGGGAATTATTCTTTAACCAGAATCCTGTTTAACTTGTCCTTCACAGAGTCCAGAAGTATGAGTGTAGGAGCAAATGTGTTTTAAAAAATCGGATGTGTTGCACTCACATGACTTTCTCTATTCTTGTACTAACTATTCTTATAAACTCTTTTTCCTATATCTTCTTCGTGTTAGTTGAGATAAACATTAGTATAAATTATCTTATTGTTTATCTTCTTGTAGGTACAAGGGGAATATGGGAATACAATAGACTTTCAGCTTTCAAATTCCGTTCTCCTTACACGGTTAACATATAAAAAAATGAATAACGATGTTACATTTGACAGAAGTGTAAGTTGTCCAAAACTCACACAAATAACAACCTCCGAAATGGTTCACTCTACAAAAAAATTTATTCAGACAGAAATTGTGTTTTAGTGAGATCTATATTTTTTGTGTAGTAAGATTTGGTCTATCTCTTACGGTTTACGAGTTATTGAAAAGTCATCCAGAATAAACAGGATTACATAGTCTATAGCCAGAGAATTCAAAATATGTACTAAAGTAAGAACAAATTAGAAACTAAAAACTTCACTTCACTCATTCTCAAAGCTATACAAGCTATAGCTTTGAGAATGATTTGGAGTCAACTCGAAACTTTAGTCAGTTTTGCACCAAGAACTTGCAATATTACTAAGATAAGTGAAGTTGTTAGTTTCTAATTTGTTCTTACTTTAGAATCTTGTTGCTTCACTGTTAATAGCTTCATTTCCTTAATTAAAAATCTGTATTTCATTTGTCATAAAAATATCTCAAACATGTGGCATTTTAATCAAAATGCTTACGAGCCATTTTCAAGAAAATCAAAAGTTTCGAAAAATTCTCCACGTAAAGGGTAGTTTAGGATGGAGCAACTTTCTTCAAAATCTTGGTATCGCATCTTTGAAAGACATTAAACTTAAATACCAACTTTGGTTTTTAACCGACTTTTCGTTTTTGAGTTACCTATGCTGTCCACAGCCTGACAGACATACGGACAGACACACGCGCGCGCGTGGAACCTTTTCTAAACATGCTTTTTTTGGTTCAGGGGGCCTCAGGGGGGTCTGTGTGTGTGTGTCTGTGTGTCTGTCTGTCTGTCTGTCTGTCTGTCTGTCTGTCTGTCTGTCTGGCTAGCTTGCTGGCTGGCTGGCTTTAAACAGCACAACTTAAAAACGAAAAGTCACTTAGAAACCAAACTTGGTATTTAAGTTCGGCTTTTTGCAAGGGTGCGAACGTAGTTTTTCAAGAAAATTCCCTCACCCCAAACAACCTTTTACATGAAACAGTTTCGGAAATGTTAGTTACTCCAAAATGGCTCTAAGGATTTTGAATAAAATGCCATATGTTTAAAATAAGGCTTCGGCGCAGCCGAGCGTTTAGACCATCACAAAGGCGGCCTGGGTTCGATCCTAGGGACCCGCATATGGTATTCGTAGTGGACGAAGCGGCGTCTGAGCGGGTTTCCTCCGGTTTCTCCGGTTTCCCTCCCGCCATTCATTTCATCATCATCACTTTTGCAGTCACCCATTTCGCCTGCATTTCTTCCTCCCTATCATGCCTGGTGCTTGGCTGATCACCCTCTTCCAGGTCTTCACTCTGTCCGGTCCTTAGGTTCGTTTGCTCCCCGACAGGCATCTGATCCTAGGCACAGACTTGTAAATCCTAGGGGGTGTCAGTCCTCCATCGCGAGAAAAATAATCAGATGAAGAATAAATTATTATTTATTTATGGCAACAAGCTTACTGCTGGTATTTTTAAACACACAAGCCGTGTGTGGGCAATGTTTAACAGGTGGAATCAGCGAAAGATCCGTGGTTCAAGTCACGACTATGCCATTGAATTTTTCAGTCCTGATTGCACCTCTTGAAAACTAAATGTTAAAATATTTTTATGAAGAATAAATGCATGTATCCTTCGAATTTTCTGGGATTAAACTCTGAAGTTATCTTCATTCTAGATGACTTTTCATAACTCGTAAATCGTGGAGATAGACAAAATCTTACTACACAAATAATTTAGATTTTTAAAAAGGACAATTTATGTAAAATAATTTCTGATGCCAAGGTACCCATTTTAGTGTTATTCTCTGTTTCTGGCTTAAATTTTGTAATAGTTCACTTTTCTCAAATGGGGAGTCATTCGTCTTATTATATCCTGGGTATGCAATGAGAATTGTTTACCTGTTTGTTTGCTCTGTAAGAAAGGTTCTGCAGACATGCAGGAAATGCAGTTTGCTAAATAGCACTCGAAACTTATTTCCCTTAAATAGCACTTAGAAAGCTACCTAAGAATCTGAAGCTAATGATAAATGTTTTATGTCCACAGCTAGAAGAAATGCTGGAAGCAGTCAAGGATGAAATTAGTCAATCATCATATACCAGAGTCAAGAACAGCTTAATAGAAGCAAGCAAGTATCTGGAATGGGTCAAAATAAATGTGGAGGATCTTCAACAATGGTTCAATTCACGACGCAGTTTTTCAAGGTATAATCTTAACTCTGTTATCATTGCCTTTAATGCTGTGTTAACGAGGAGAAGAAAACTGGGTCTGTGGTAAAGGTTTTAAGATAATAAAGTGATAGAGAAGTAACCGGACTGATTTTATCATTTTGTCACAATATAATTAGCGATATACATCACAAGTGGTATCCCATAACACAGGACGAATTTGAACCTCACTTATTACTCGCTATGTATCAACCTTTGCAATGGCAGATGCACTTGGAGAAGCAGAACGCAACCGAAACACGCTGGATGTGAAGCATTTCACTTGTTCTCTGGTTATGCTAGCCAGTTCAGAACGCACGCAGCTTGCAGATTACGTGCGTTCTAGCATTTCAATTCTGCTCCTTCGCTAAGACGCACGCTTACGTGCGCTTTGATTTCGTGACCTTGATTACGCCCTCAGCATGTGTGTTGTTCCATTAGATGTCTAGTGAAGCTAAGCCGTGCACACATTACGTGCGTAAAGCGCACGGAAAATAAACGCTCGTGTAAATCTTCTTGGATCTTTAGACCTTCACATATTGCTAGATAGTTTTTATCCATATCCTCTTCTTTGGTGCACAACATGTATAAGGAAGAGGTTACTAATTCTATCTTGTGTAGATGTTTACCGAGACAATCATGGCTTATGAGAAGACGAAAAATAGCGACAGTTGATTTTCTTGGAGAATTTGGGATTGAACTGATCGTTTTTCTTTTTTGCTATTTCTTGCCAGTTGAAAATTTCAAAAGAGGAGAAATATGTTTCAAATTTCAGTATGAATGTATTTTTATTATTCGTTTAATTGAAACAAATGGGATTGTTTGTTTTACTTTAAAAATAAGTTTGGATCCTTTCTTGGCTCAGTCCGCTCGTTCATTACCAATTACTCCACAATGAGCTGGAATCCATTGCAAAAATATTGTTCTATGCAATTTTTGTAATTGGATTAATATATTATGGTTTCCATATATTTTTGCAGTTTTTGAATAATCTGTTGATACTATAGCTTGAATTACGATTTTGGAGTCAGATAAGTAAATTTATTTTGTCTAATAAGTAAATTTTGTAATGATACATAGAAAACATCAATTTCTCTATCAAAGTCGGTGGAATTGTCCCCAAAATGTTTATGAAAGGATAATAACTTGCAAGTGGCACCAGTACTTGTACCTTCATCTTGAAAGGGAGCCATCGGTATAGACATGAATCCATTCATCTTCCGGAAATCTTAAATTGATGGTTTCAAGGGCATATTGTTTAGCTTCTATAGAAGTGGCATCTTTATTGTAAAATTTTCAAGTAGATTTATATGATGGTACTTCTAAGATATTCAACGGAGTATTGAGACGTGTAAATGGTTATCTCTCAGATGTATAATTTAATTTATATCAACTCTTTGAACAGAATTAGGATATATTCTTCACCACGTTGTCCTCTATGACATAGTCTATGTGATCTGCAAGAGGAAACAGACTAAGACCACCATCAAATATGTCCGGTCACTTCTAGCGCCCCATCCATTAGTGAAAAATATTGGAGAGCAAGAGGATTAATGACTTCATTGTCAGAAATCCAACATTAGCCAACAACAATAGTATTCTTGTACTTTCTGTTTCACACCTATTTGAATTTTTAAATCATTGATAGAATTGTGGTAGTTTTCCCAATTGTTATTATCTGATAATCTCATAATTTTTTCATAGGTTAAAATGGCTTGTTCTTCAAATTCCATTGTGATAAGTTCATTGCATGTGACGGCTTGTAATGTTATAACTGGAGTGTTTTTAACTGCTCCACTTATTAATCTGAGGACTTGACTTTGAGTACGTTCAAGTATTGCTAAGGTTGAGGGGATGCATTTATAAGAACTTCACCGCTATGTTTGAGAAATAGTTTTATATACATGTATGTTGAATTCAGAGTATTTTTTTGAACATCCCCATTTAGTTCCAGCTAATCTATTTAATATTTCAAAACGATTTGTGGTTTTATCCTTTACATTTTCGATGTGATTTTTCTATGCTACATTAACTAAAATATTTGCTTGATTAGTTCCTTTACTTGTTAAGATAAAATTCATTGAGTTATGTGTGCAATTTTTGTTTCTTTTTTGCCAATAAGATCTGCAAATTCATTCCCATTCAAATCATAATTCGATGAGATCCACAGAAGAATGGTGTTCCATTATTATTAAAATGGTAATATTATTGTGACGACTGACAAGGCCAGTTACTTTTTCTGTCACTTTATTTCTCTTCTGCTACTGAATCACAAAAACGCAGTTCTGTAACTCACAGCTTTTCTGTCCTATCGTAACCTTCACACAAATACTGAAATCTCTCTCTCTCTCCCCCTCTCTGTTTAACAACTGACTACGACGATACAATGACTAAAACTGCTTCATACAACAAACAACTCCGATGCGACGATTAAATATCTAAATCACTTAAACTCTCTCTCTCTCTCTACACTGACTATACACACGCACACTTAAAAACTACCTGCTGCTCTGTCCGTGCTCTCTCACTTTTTATAATCCAAGCGAAGTGCCCGTGAATTCTCTGGAAAATACGCCTTTTCTCGAGAAATCTCTCATAAACAAGAGGGTCGAAAGCTTCTGAACGGTCTGGAATCGCTTTGTTCTGCCGCGCTTACAGTGTTCTTGGTTCTGACCGCTCCATAGCGGTCACGTGGTATGAGATTGCTTGACCTTGAGCGTCTTTTTGAAGCGACTGGCATCAAAATATACAATTTCTTCGGGGTATTCTGGGATTTGTTGTGGTTTTGGTTAGTGGAGATTCGCGGAGGCTAAGTATGCCAACTTCCGACAGTAACACGGCATCCTACATTTGTTTACTCTGTAAACAAACCTGATGTGCTGCACTCACAGAACTTCCTCTCCTCTTGTACTGACCATCCTTACGAACTCTTATTCCTCTATCTTCTTCATATTGGTCGAGTTAAACATTTGCAGAAGTTATCTTATTGGTAATTTTCTTGTAGGTGCAAAGGGAATATTGGAATACAGTAGGCTTTGAGTAATATTCAAACCTTTTAAAGCTGGTCGCTATATGAAGGCTGTGAGATTCCGTTCTCTTTGCATGGCCAAGAGAGAAAAAAGTGAATAAGGAAATTCCATTTGAGAAAACTTGTAAGTATTGCAAAACTCACACAAATAACATGGAATATCTCGAAACGCACTGCACAAAAAATGAATTTGCACACAGCTTGTGTCTTTTAACGAGATCTCCATTTTTTGTGTAGTAAGATTCGGTCCATCTCTTACGGTTTACCAGTTATGCAAAAGTCATCAAGAGTAAACAGGACTACATAGGCTATAGTCAAAAAATTCAAAATATACGTTTCATTTGCCACAAAAACATCTTAAGCACGTGACATTTTATAAAATTGATGAAAATGAGGTGTTTAAAACAGCGGAGTACATTGATAAATTGAAAATATGTCGATATTCCTAAGCACATTCTGCCCCAATCTACTTGTAATTAAGTTAATCACAGTACTGGTTTCATTCAGCTGTTGATCGACATATTTTTCAATTGATATGGCATTTTAATAAAAATCGTTGGAGCCATTTTTGTGAGAATCAATTTTTTTTAAAAAAATGTCCATGTAAAGGGTAGTTTAGAGTAGAGGAATTTTCTTCAAAATCACCGTGTCGCATTCTTGAAAGGTATTAAGCTTAAATACCAACTTTGGTTTTTAGCTGGCTTTTCGTTTCTGAGTTACACACACACCTTTTTCTAAAAATGCCTTTTTGGATTCAGGGAGCCTGAAAAACGTGAATCCCGTGAAGTACACAATTTATATCAAATGCCATTTTTTGTGAGGCAAACCATTTCCGAGATATTCTTTGTGAAACCTCGACATCGAATTTTGGGCCGAATACAGTGCTTCCCCTGCTTACTATACGTAGGAGGGAACGCAGAAAGGTTCTGCAGAGATGTAGGAATTGCAGTTTGCTAAATAGTATACGAAACCTATTACTCCTGAAACAGCATTTTGAAATCTATGTAAGAAGTTGAAGCTATAATAAATGTTCTATGTCCATAGCTAGAAGAAATGCTGCAAGCAGTCAAGGATGAAATCAGTCACTCATCTTATACCATAGCCAGGAACAGCTTAATAGAAGCGCACAAGTATCTGGAATGGATCAAAATAAATGTGCAGGATATTCAACAATGGCTCAAATCACGACACAGTTTCCCAGTGTATAATAACTGTGATATTGACGCTTAATGCTAGTTATATGTATGTGATTCTGTAAAGTCGATATTTATAATAAAAAATCTTATGTGTGCTCCCACATGATTTCCCTACTTGCTCATGCACAAACTGTTCTTAAAAACTATTATTCTTTTATCTACTTCAAGTTCATCATGATAAACTTTGTATAAATGGTTACATCTAAAGGCAGGAGGCGTGTGCGTTTTTCCATAGGTATACTGCACATGGACTTGTAAACAACTGCAGGTAGGTACAGCCTGACCATGCAAACCGCCTCACGGCAGCACAACCTACAAGCATCATATGAACATGAAAGAACCCTATCACTCCACGTCTGCAGCTCACTGTGAGAAGAAACAAAACAGTGGCGTTATACTACACTTTGATCTTGCGTCTGCATACACTTGCAAGGCAATGCTTCTATATATAGTTCACAGAGTACTGCGTTACGTTGTTTTCGACTCTTGCTTCTAGTGGCAGTTTTTTCACATTTCATGGCCGTGCCTTTTCCTAACGTCTGACGTGTAGCACTCACATGATTTTCTCTATTCTTGTACGAACTATTCATAAAACTCTTATTCCTCTATCTTCTTCATGTTAGTCGAGTCGAGAGAATTATTGCTAATTTTCCTGTAGGTGTAAGTAGAATATGGGAATTTCAGCGTTAGTCAAATCTTTTACAGCTTTGAAATTTCGTTCTCTCTACACGGCTAAGAGATAAAAAGCTGAACAATACCTTCCATTTGAGAAAAGTATAAGTATTGCCAAACTCACAAATAACACGGAATGTCTCCGAAATGGTTCACTCCACACAAAAATGCATTTGGACCTAAATTGTGTGTTTTAACAAGATCTATATTTTCTGATAATAAGATTTGTTCTATCTCTTACAGTTTGCCACTTATGCAAAACTCATCATGAGTAAATAGGACTACAGGGGCTATAGCCAGGAAATTCAAGACATACATTTCATTTGCCATAAAAATATCTTAAAGTATGGCATTTTAGTCAAAATCGTTAGTCATTTTCAAGAAAATCAAAATTTTCGAGAAATTTTCCATGTAAGGGTAGTTTAGGGTGAAGAATTTTCTTCAAAATCTCCGGTCACATCCTTGAAAGATATTCAACTTAAATACAAAATTTGGTTTTTCATAGATTTTTCGTTTTGAATTATGCTGTTCACAGACAGACACACAAGGACTATTTTCTAAATCTGCTTTTTTTTTTTTTTTTTTTTTTTTTTTTTTTTTTTTTTTATTCAGAGGGCCTCAAAACATATATTTCGGATGAAATCTTGACACCGAATTTTTGGGTCGAATGCAATACTTCCCCTACTTACTATACGTAGTAGAGGAAGTAAAGATTGGGAAAATGAACCTAGGATCTAACGGATGAGGCCTTACACGTTACCACGGAGCTAACTCGCTGGTACAGAGGATCAGAGACAACCGCAACCATTAAAATTCGCAGGGAAAGCACTTAAAAATATTTTTTATTGCCTGGTGAATATCTGCCGATAAGATTGACAGTGATGAGATAAAGGGTTTAGTTATCTTTCACGTTATCGCGGCAGGTAGGGAATTGTGAAATACACGAAGTCAAGTCAAGCATAGCATACGTTTGAAACGAAACCTGAGGAAATCTGATGATGAGGAGGTAAAACCATTTACTAGGAATGTCTGTTGCCTTATCTCGATCACAGTGAAGTAATCTCAAAATCAAGAGGCTTAATAGTACCTGGTATCATCTTTAGAACACCAGTGCTTGAGGAGTAAACGTGAGGTTTGGATTCAGTGGTTCCTAATAGTGAGGTAAGTTTATTTCACTGCACACAGAGCTTTTATGGAGAACACACTGAACAGAACAACCCTTTTTAAAAGACACTTTCTCGGGCTAACAGCCAGGTCAAATTTGGAACCCTGTCCAAGCTTTCAGCGACTAACTCTACCGCCATCCTCAGGGGAACTAAAGCCAGACTACTTATGTCACAATATTAATTGCTAGCCAGCGGCGGGATAGCATCAAATCATTAATTAACCCTTTTCAAGTTGGTAATGTAGCTATGAAAATGCAAAAACTCAATTTTTACTTTCTCCACTGCTATATTAAGCAAGGAAAGTGTATTCGACCCAAAATTTCAATGTCGAGATTTCACAGGAAATATACACCTTGAGGTCCCCTGAATCAAAAAAGCATTTTTAGAAAAAGCCCTATGTGTGTGTGGTTTTTTTTTTTTTTTTTTTTTTTTTTTTTTTTTTTTTTTTTTTTTTTGTTGATCTGTCCGTCTGTGAAAAGCATAACTCAAAAACCAAAAGTCGGTTAAAAACCAAAGTTAGTATTTCAAGGATGCGACACGAAGATTTTGAAGAAAATAGTCCCACCCTAAACTACCTTTAAGTGGAAAATTTTGCAAAAATTTTGATTTTCTTGAAAATGGCTCTAACGGTTTTGATTAAAATGTCATATGCTTGAGATATTTTTTATGACAAATGAAATGTATATCTTCAATTTTCTGGCTATAGCCCCTGAAGTCCTATTTACTCTAGATGACCTTTGCATAACTCGTAAACCGTAAGAGCTAGACAAAATCTTACTGTACAAAAAATGTAGTTCACACTAAAACACACAATTTATGTCTGAATAAATTTTTTTGTAGCGTGAACCATTTCGGAGATATTCCTTGTTATTTGTGTAAGTTTCGGAAAACTTAAAAACTTACGTGAAATGGAACATCGTTGTTCACGTTTTATATGTTAAACGTGCAAAGAGAACGGGATCTCAAAGCTTTAAAAGATTTGACTATCGCTAAAGCCTAGTGTACTCTAATATTCCCCTTTCATCTACAAGGAAATAAGCAATAAGATAATTTGTACAAATGTTTATATCAACTAACACGAAGAAGATATAGGAATAAGAGTTTGTAAGAATGATTAGTACAAGAGTAGAGAAAGTCATGTGAGTGCAACACATCAGATTTTTAAGTTATATTGTTCACAGACAGACAGAAATGCACACAGACACACGCACACGCGCGCGGGCGGACCATTATCTGAAGATGCAATTTTTGGAATTCAAGGGGCCTCAAAACATGTTTCCGGTTGAATATAATACTTCCCCTACTTTCTAAACGTAGTAAAGAAAGTAAAAATAATACAATTTCATTTAGGAGATTACTTTTGGCTTCAATTCAGCACACATATTTCAATTTAAAACCCTGATTAATAGTATAATTTATACAATTTTCTTCTAGCAGAAAAAATTTTGCCGAGATGTAAATTTTGATTTGCGCATTTCTGCGACATTGTTTTATTTTCTAGCTTAACCTTGCTTTTTAGTCAGTTGAGTTATGTCAAGGCTAAATGATCAGCTTAAATGATCCAACTGTGACAGCTGGGTGTACTGTATTGCAGAAATGTTGTTAGGATTTTACGAAATACGGATTTGGTAATCATTCGAAATCGGGCGTAAAGTTGGTAGAATATAAACGTACTGTCTTTCACAAAAGCAAATTCCCAACTTCAATGAGACCTGCGCGAAGGGTCACTTAATTCTCAAGCATAGTTGTATAGATGGTATGAGAATTAAATTAGTCATATGTATGCTGTTTAAAGGACCTGGCATCCATGTCACCTCGTAGCTCACCTTGCAGTTTTGAAATGCAATATTTCAGCAATCCTACATTGCAAATTTAACTTCAGTGCATCTGCAGAAAATGTTCTCATGGTGGACTAGAATTAAAATGGTTCCAGGACTGGCTGCTAGATTTACAGACGCGAGTTTAATCAGTTAGACCAAATTCGTGTGTTCGCTATAGCGGATCTGGCTAAGGCATTTTCGCTCAAATCAAAACTGGTGGGCTAACATTAGTTCAAATCCCATTTAATATTATTTTTTTAATTTCCCTTTTTCTTTTTTCTTTCTTAACGGGAACATCATTATTTGTATAACCCGTGCGAAATATAAAATTATATAAATTAATGAAATCTAGTTCTTCAGGTATTTTTATTCCGCATAGCGTTGTAATTTTCCCCGCCATCTTATGAATGTTGCAGTACGATGCAATTTTAAAACCGAATGCTTTATAAGATATTAATTGCAATTGCTGAAAATAAAGCAGGAATCACGCCACCTCAACTGTCAATCATGCCTCCCGAAATTAATATTTCCCTTCAGATACTCACATTCAAAAGCATCTCTATAAATGTCGTAGACTATTAAAACTAAACCCCAGCGCAACAGCCCATGAAGAGCCAAGGCTTGCCACTCAGCCGCTGCGACCCCACCTCTACCCACCAGAGGCGTCATTGGTGGGGTGCAGTTCTGGAGGGAGAGACGCGGTCAGCGCCCCGAGCCCTCCCGGACAGTTATACGGCCTTCTCGACCTAACGAGGCTGAGTGCACCCCGTGCCAGACCTCCCAGCGGGGGATAATCCCCATGCTGGTACCGGGGATCGAAGCCGGGTCCTCCGCTCCAGAGGCAAGTGCGCTACCAACTGCGCTACGGAGGCGGTCTTCGTAGACTATTACCATATTAAACTACATAAGCATGCATTAGTGTAAAATACAACAAAACTGAGAAACATATTTATAATAATGTTGGCAGAAGTATAGCTTATTTTCCTTTTAAATATTATACAGATACCTTTTAATTATTTTGATTTAGCGACTTTTTAGCTATGTTTAATTTCACATTTGGCTACTTTTGGCTAACACTAGTTGGCAACCTTTATGGAATTATCTGCATGCATAAATGAGGCGTTGAGCGCAACAGTGGCCCAACCCACAAAAATTCAGAAACTGAGTTATTAGCACAGACATGTTCCCCATATCAAAATCTAGGAGAGCAGTAGTGGCCTATACCACATTTCTACAACCATCGACAGATGGCATGAGAAGTGTGTTATTGCATGGAACTGAATCTGGCTTCCTGGATAGAAACAGTGGCCCAAACCTGCCTGCATGTATGTAACTATGTATCACAATGTCGGTGCTATATTGATTAAAGTTTCCAGATATCATGACTCTTGCTTAGTTATTAAAGTCAATATAAAACTTTCAAATCACAGATATTTTTTACACTCCATTGTCTTCATTATGTACATTTAGTGGTTGGGCCACTGTTGCGCTCAACGCCTCAAATATGATACGGGTGTTTACGAAGAAACTTCCTCCAGCTTATAGCACTCTGTGGGCAAGACTGGACTTGTGTATTGCAAGAAGTACAGTGTTGCCAAGTTAGTGGTTTTCCCCTAAATCTGGTGTTTTTGAGCACCTGTCTAGTGGGCGAATTTTGCATCTAGTGGCTAGTGGGAATTATGGTGGATTCTCAAAATATTAGGGTGGTTTTACAGAAAAATTATTCAAAATAATTTTATTCATAGAGTAAACAACACTCTAGGAGCTCTTAAATTTCAACACCTAAACATTTTGAGTTACAATAGATGGTTTTTCGGCTTCTTTGTCGTATTTCTTTGCTTACTCATGGGCTGGAATGACATGCAAATCACTGATTATAAACGTCTATGATTACTTGGTTTGTTATTGTTCATTGCAGGTATGAGAAAAGTCTATCTCAGATAGCTGAGGCAGCAAAGCCCATATTCGAAACAATAAACATATGATATCACCATTGTGTTGCGTGCTCGGATTCAGTAAGCTGAAGGCAGGCAATTATGATCCTATTGTGCATAAACATAAGGCGAGTTCGCCGAGATAATTTCATAATACTGTTCAAGGTTCATTTATTTTATTTTTTAACGTCCTCCAACGTATATAGTGTCATATCGGGCGGTGAAAGAGTAAAATGAGTCCGACATTCTTCTTCTCAGGATAAGGGAAAATCTCGGAAAAATCTGATGTGTTGCACTCACACGACTTTCTCAACTCTTGTACTAACAATTCTTACAAACTTTTATTCCTATACCTTTATCGTGTTAGTTGAGATAAACACTTGCAGAAATCTTTTTGCTCGTTTTCTTGCAAGTGCAACGGTAATATGGGAATACAGTAGGCTTTGTGCGATAGTCAAATCTTTTAAAACTTTCAAATTCCGTTCTCTTTGCGCGATTAACATATAAAAAAATGAATGGCGATGTTCCATTTGACAGAAGTACAAGTTCTCCAAAACTTACACAAATAACAAGGAATATCTCCGAAATGGTTCACTCTACACCCCCCCCCCAAAAAAAAATAAAAAAAAAAATCAGACATAAATTGTGTGTTTTAGCAAGATCTACATCTTTTGTACAGTAAGATTTGGTCTGTATCTTACGGTTTACCAGTTATGCAAAAGTCATCCAGAGTAAATACGACTACCGGTCTAAAACTACGCTAAACCCCTAGCGCAACAGCCAATGAAGGGTCCAGCCGCTGCGTTCTTCACCTCTGTCCACTACAGGCGTCATTTGGTGGGGTGCAGTACTGGAGGGTGGGATGTGGTCAGCGCCCCGAGCCCTCCCGGCCAGTTACATGGCCTTCTCAACCTGGGATAGCTACTTCTACCTCAAGTAGCTCCTTAACTGGTCCCCCCGGGACCTAACGAGGCTGAGTGCACCCCGTGGCAGATCTCCCAGAGGGGATAAAATCCCCATGCTGGATCGAACCGAGTAAACTGCGCCAGAGGCAAGCACGCTACCAACTGCGCTACGGAGGCGGTTGAAAATTCAAGATATACATTTCATTCATTTTAATCAAAATCGTTAGAGCCATTTTCATGAAAATGAAAATTTTCGCAAAATGTTCCATGTAAAGAGTATTTTAATGTGGAGCAATTTTCTTCAAAATCTTCATGTCGTATCCTTGAAAGACATTCAACTTAAACACCAACTTTGATTTTTAACTGACTTTTCGTTTTTGAGTTATGCTGTCCACAGACTCACACACACACACACACACACACACACACACACACACACACACACACACACACACACACACACACACACACACACACACACACACAACACAAACACAAACACAAACACACACACAAACACAAACACAGACGCGCGCGCTTTTCTTTTTCTAACAATGCTTTCTTTTATTCAGGGGGCCTCAAAACATACATTTCCGGTGAAAACTCGACATCGAATTTTTGGGTGGAATACAATACTTCCTCTACTTTATTATACATACTAGAGAAAACAAAAACCTTATCCGGATAACTCACCCTAACCGAGATTCGAACTCCCTACCACGCACCACACTATTATTATTATATATATATCACAATCGGATAAATGTAATTGTCTCAAAACAAATCTGGTGGTTTCTGGTGGTTTTGAGTAAGCTAATAGTGGGAAATTCACTGTTGGCAACACTGAAGGAGTAACACGAGCGGCAAGTTCGCCGAATACGGCAGATAAAAGGGTAGATTGCGGCTGAGTAACAGTTCTCTGGATCAGGGTCATTGTTCAGGATCTAGTTGTGAGATTTATTTTTTACATATATGGTAGCAGACTAATAGTATATCTTTCACAAACAACAACGCTACATGACGAAGGACAAAGGTAACTATATTATCCTTCTGCATCTTCATCGTAAGACAAGACACGAAGATAAGGAACAAAAGTAAACGTTTCCCAAAGCTGATAACAGAAGTGCGAGAGAAAAGCTGCAAGTTCGCGTAACGCCTGTAATAATAGTAAATAAAGTAGTCAAGAATACTGAAAGGTACGTCTTTATAACATTAGACCTAGATATTGAATGGGTATGCAAATACACAGTTTGTTTGTATCTGTGGTATGGAATTGTCTTTCAGCATCTTTCTTTTACTACTATGCTTGTATGTAAAGTTTTATAGTACATATAATTGCACATGTCTGATATTTCTACGTATTTCATAACTTTTCCATGCATTGAATGTAATTCGCGTATTTTAAAAGTTTTAACTTTATAATTAATACTTTAACACATTAGTAATCAAATTAAAAGTATGGTATGGGTATAGTGTGTCTGCTTCACACTCAAGAAGCCCAGGTTCAAATCTGATAGGGTGAGTAACCTGGGTACAGTTTTCCGCTGTTTTTCCTTATTCTGAAAGATGAATGTATACTCCCGGTCATTTGAAGTCATTTCACCCCTTTCATTCATCGTCCGATGTGACAAACCGCTTAAAAGGACGTTAAACATTTAATAATAATAATAATAATAATAATAATAATAATAATAATAATAATAATAATAATAATAATAATAATAATAATAATAACAGCAACAGTAGTAGTAATAATATAAATGACAATAGAAACAACAATAATAAAAGTAAGTCTTTATTATGAGATCACCCACATGGGGTGAACTTGAGGGTGCTCCTATAAAGTCTGCAGGATAATTAAGTGGTAAATTGTGCAGTGTCTTAGAAAAAAATCTTGTAATTAAAGTTCTGTGGATAAACATATTTAAGGTGAAAATGTAGTATTATGATTTCCTCCTCTCGTTAAATAATTTCCTCGACTCATAAAAAAGAATTTATTCCTTCCCTCCCAGGGAAGCCTTTTTATTTTGTCTACCACGTCTACCACGTATAGTAAAGTAGAGGAAGTATTGCATTCCACCCAAAAAGTAGTTGTCGAGGGCTCACCGGAAATATATGTTTTGAGGCCCCCTGAACCCAAAAAATAATAATTTTTAGAAAAAGGTCCGTGTGTGTGTCTGTCAAGTCTGTGGACAGCATAACTCAAAAACGAAAAGTCGATTAAAAACCAAAGTTGGCATTTAAATGTAATGTCTTTCAATGATGCGACACGATTTTTAAGAAAATTGCTCTACCTTAAACTACCCTTTACATGGAAAATTTTTCGGAAAGTTTGATTTTCTTGAAAATGACTAACGATTTTGATTAAAATGTCATGTTTGAGATATTTTTATAACAAATGAAATGTATATCTTGAATTTTCTGGCTATAGCCCACGAAGTCCTGTGTACTCTGGATGACTTTTACATAACTGGTAAACCGTAAGAGATAGACCAAATTTTACTGTACAAAAAATGTATATCCTTCTGAAACACACAATTTATGTCTCAATGATTTTTTGTTGAGTGAAACATTTCGCAGATATTCCTTGTTATTTGTGTGAGTTTTGGAGAACTTAGACTTCTATCCAATAAAACATCGTTGTTCATTTTTTATATGTTAACCGTGCAAAGAGAACGGAATTTGAAAGCTTTAAAAGATTTGATGTCGCTCAAACGTACTGTATTCTAATATTCCCCTTGTACCTACAAGGAAATAAGCAATAAGATAATTTTTTGCGAATGTTTATCTGTATAAACCTGAAGATATAGGAATAAGAGTTTGTAAGAATGGTTAGTACAAGAGTAGAGAAAGTCATATGAGTGCAACATATCAGATTTTTTCTTTTCATTGTATTTACTATTACTGCTCTTCGAAAATACAAGAACAGTTTTGGTGCAGACTGTACATGGTACGAGTGCGAGCTTTGAGAAACCAAAGTAATATGTTGTGACTTTTTGGTGTGGGTGTAAAGTAAAGTAGACAGATGTAGTCTAGATAAAGAAACACTTTTATTTCCGTAAACAGTAACTTGTACACTCGTTGCAACAGCAAGAAAGTCTTTTCCGATTCTCCAACAGCACGGCTCCGAATTCGTAACAAAAAGAACTAACTCTTCTCCGTCGGCACGACTCCTCAACCTTCACATACGTCTGACTTCTTCTTCTGTCGCACTTTACCGATATTTATATCTCCCAGGCACTATTCTGGAAAGTTCAGTTATTGCGGTGAAATACAAAGTAGAAGATTCCAGTAGCCTCTATCCTTTTCTCTCTTTCGGCAAGCGCCCCAACAATGCGGCCATTCTGTCTCTTTCCTTCGGCTCCTTTGCGGTAGTACCGACAATAATTCGATGGGTGACACTGCTGTTGTCGGCAATTAGATGCGGCGGGCGCGGTGACAATATTGCAAGTAAGGTAAATAATAAATTCTCAGGTTCATTACTTGGATTGGCATAAAGGGTCACAACTCCAACAATTCTGCAGCAGTAATGACGATTGCAGCTTGCAGTATCAGTTCAGTTTCTTGCAACTCACCGTTCTGTTGCTGGTCAGCATGGATACATTTGTGATAAAGTGAAAAGTTACGGAAAATTACTGATGTATTCCAGTTCGAATTTCAGGCTTCAACTTCAAGTAATATTAGGTAACACCACAGTTTCTGAGGTAAAGACTGCAGCATTGGAAGCGACGTGTATTAACGAAGATAGTGAACGTAAGTGCATTACACTAATCGGGGGACGTATGGACAAAACTAGATTTGAAAAATCTGATGTGTTTCACTCGCATGACTTTCTCTTTTGTACTAACGATTCTTACAAACTCTTATTCCTATATCTTCATGGTAATACAGATAAACATTCGCAGAAAATTATGTTATTGCCTATTTCTTTTCTTAAATTATTTTAATTGTGTCATTGTAACTTTCGGTTAAGTAACATTTTCGCAAACTTGACTCGCTAGGTGCAGATTGGTTAGTATGCTTCTCCAAAAACTGATAATGTAGGATTCTGTAATTTCCATTAAGGGATTTCGGCGCGGAGAAAAGCTTTACATATACATGTATAAACTCGGATTTTCGACCCGATGTTGCAATTACTGTTGAAAGCAAAGAAATCTTCTTCCCAGTAGCCTTGGAAAGTGCATTTTTATGTTTGATTGTGCCGATATATTGTAATATAAAATGCTTCTTTTCGTAGTTCACTGACTGCTCGCATATTTTGCATGTGAGTACTTTACCGTCGGTATAAAATACGTCAGATCCAAAAGTATTAACGTAACTTTGTAATTTACTGCGTAAAAAACAGTGAATTTCGGCATCTTGCTGCTAGCTACAACGTCGCAATAAAAACCGAGAAAAACAAAGTTAGACCCGCACTCATTGTTGCCTTTTAAAATAAACACAAGCGGTAATTCAAAAGTTTTCTTTTATCTACACATTTATTTGCGCATCAGCACTCATTGTTGCAAAGAAAATAATGAACTGAATGAAGGACGCCTAGGTTGTCTGCAACTTAAAGACAATAATATACATTCGTTGAAGTAGCTGTCATTGTCACGGACTAACGGTTATTGAAATAAAGTATACCTGAAGTAAATGTTTAATAAATAATAGATGAACAATGAAATAAAGGCAACAAAAAGCACTTATTTCGTAAAATAGACATGTATATTTAAAAAGGCAGAAAAAGGCGACATAAGACTGGCATTTCTATCACAAAGACATCATTTGTACAGATTCTCTTTCAAATTGAAGAGAGATTTGACACATTAAAAAGGCACTCTGCCTAAGTTCCGGTTTCTGCATATAATAATCCCTAGGGCGTCTCCTTTATGTAGAGGTTACCCTCATCGCCCGGCCACTGCATCCTCCAACCGCAGCCAAGGCCACGGAGGAGTGCAGGTTGGGGGTGGTGGTCAGCACGTCGACTCCCCCAACCGCTAGGCGAATACTTCACCTTTTAGGGACGCTACCTTTCTATAAGGATAGCTCCTCAATTGGCCCCACAGGGACCTAACGAGGCTGAGTGCACCCCGTGCCAGATCTCCAAGCGAGGGAAAAATCCCATGCCGTTACCGGGGATCGAACCTGGGTCACCGGTGTGGCTATTAGATTATTTGTTTTTCGTAACGATTTTGTCCATCAATAAGTTTCGTTCTTAGCAATTCTGGACGCAAGAATTTAAATATTACGTAGCACAAAAAATCTGATGTGTTGCACTCACATGACTTTCTCTACGCTTGTATTAACTATTCTTAAAACTCTTACTCTATCTTCTTTGTGTTAGTCGAGATAAACATTTGTACAAATTATTTTATTCCTGATTTTCTTGTAGGTACAATGTATCTTTGAGCGATAGTCAAATCAGTTCCAACTGCAAGTCGGACTGGCGGAAACGTACGAATCGACCCGAACTAAAAGCGACCCAACCGATTAGCACGTATTTTCACTGTAACAATGGAGTGATTGTCTACTATAGTTTAACTGTATTATACTGTATTCAGTTATTTACTTGTGCTTTAGTGTTTATATGCTATTCATTTGTTCTTAGAGTTATTTTCCAAGAAGAATGAATAGCTTTCAATATCTTTTAGAAACAGATTTCTCAGCTTTAAGGTTGAAAGTGAAGCGTGAAATAAAGAAGCTCGGAAGGCGGATTCCTCCTCTCAAATTAATACATTCTCAAACAAGCCGTGGTAAGACATTTTGCAGGTCTTTTAATGCAAATATAAATAAAAGTAGTTGGATTTGCGGTTGTATTTCCACAAATAAGCTATTTTGTTTACCGTGCTTGCTGATTGCTAAGGATAAATATACAAGCTGGACATACTCTGGTGTGTCAGGTCTAAGTCATCTAAAACAAGGTTAAAAAGCACGAAGAATCTATTTCGCATAAGAATGCTTACCTATTTGGATTTATCAGTCCTTGGAAAAAACAGAAATTATGCAACAGCTTAGCTCAGCTTTCAGACAGAATATAGAAAGACACAATGACAACGTAAGGGAGAATCCCTGTATTCTTTCCAAAACAATTGCTTGTATTAACTTCTGCGGTGGATTTGAACTTGCCTTACGTAGACATGATGAAGCTTCAGAATCTAACAATGCTGGAATATTTAGTGCAATAGTAAATTTCACTTCAGCTTTGGATGCAGCTGTAAAAGAGCACATGAATAATGCTACAGTCTTTAAGGGTACAGCCATGGACAAAATGATTGAATGCTTTAGGAGAGCAGAGTCTTTCTACATCTCACGTCGTGCTGCAGCGCGGCTTACACAAGTCAATATTTCCAAGATGCAGCCTGAGTTTATTGATAGTCTCTGTCCCATATGCTATCGTCTGTCGGACACACAAATAGACTGTGTCTCGAATCACCACTCGCATTTGTATTTGCTCCTGATAAAGAAAGGCGTGCCATAGCAAATTGCCAATTCTTTCCTTCGTAGAAAAATAAATTTCCGGAAAAAAAAACTTTCTGACGTACAGTTCTATCCATTTTTAAATAAATCTAAGTTAAAAACAGAACTACAGATCATTTATTCTCGAAACAAGTTTAAAGGAATGAAAAGTGCAGTAGCCCTTCTAAAGTTTTTAATTGAAAATAACCTGCAAGAACTCTTTGGTGATATGAAATTGTTGAGATTAGTAGCTGCTACTTCAATGGTAACGTGTGAAGCAGTGAGATGTTTCTACACTTTGTCATGGATCAAAACATTTCTTAGAAGTACCATGGATGAAGATGGCCGCCTGCTCTTGCCATGCTGTCTATTGACAAGGAAATGATTGACAGTCTTCCAGATTTCAACGAGAGTCATAGACAGATTTGCCACGCAAAAGGAAAAGAGTTAGAGTTTCTGTACAAATATACCTTTGCAGGAGATTAAACACCATCAGTGTCATCAGACTGGTTTAAGGTAATTTCAGAGCTACTGAAATACTTTATGCAATTTATAAAATCAAACTATTTAGAAAATTAAACTGGATGTTGCACTAAAAGTAGTGAACCCCCTGTTATTTTAGGCACCAGCCGCCACTGAGAGAAAGTAAAAATTACTGAAAGTGGGTACAGAGTAACCCTGCCCCCATTGTATGTTAGCAAACACGCTGTAATAATACCTGTTGTCAACATTAAATAGCTCCGTTTGTTAGACTTTGAGCTACGTCGCGTTGTATTAAGACACATTAACGTTAAGGAGGTTCGAAATAGTGATTTTCATCTGTTTTTGCATGTTCAGGTTTTCATTGCGTATGAACTTTTAAAATCTGCTCATTTTGCTGTAACTTGAATAGAGGTACACTAATGTTAAACACTATTTATTGAGCATAACACTGCGAATAGTTTATAGCCTCTCTCATTTTTACTTTCTCTACTGGTAAGTAGAGGAAGTATAGTATTCCACCCAAAAATTCGATGTCGAGATTTCGCCGGAAATATATGTTTTGAGACCCCCTGAATCCAAAAAAAAAGTAGTTTTAGAAAAAGGCCCATGTGTGTGTGTGTGTGTGTGTGTGTGTGTGTGTGTGTGTGTGTCTGTCTGTCTTGTCTGTCTGTCTGTCTGTCTGTCTATGGACAGCATAACTCAAAAACAAAAGTTGGTATTTAAGTTTGTCTTTCAAGGATGTTACGCGAAGATTCTGAAGAAAATAGCCCCACCCTAAACTACCCTTTACATGGAAAAATTTTCGAAAATTTTGATTTTTCTGAAAATGACTAACGATTTTGATTATATTTGTATGACAAATAAAATGTATATTTTGAATTATCTGGCTATAGCCCATGTAGTCCAGATTACTCTGGATGACTTTTGAATAACTCATAAACCGCAAGAGATAGACAAAATCTTACTATACAAAAAAATGTAGACCTGGCTAAAACACACAATTTATGTGTTGCTAATGTTTTTTGTAGAGTGAACCAATTCAGAGATATTCCTTGTTACTTGTGTCAGTTTTGGAAAACAAAACTTTCATGAAATGCAATATCATTATTCATTTTTTTATATGTGAAGCGTGTAAAGAGAACGGGATATCGAAGCTTTAAGAGATTTGACTATTGCACAAAGTCTACTGTATTCCAATATTCCCCTTGTACCTACAAGGAAATAAGCAATAACATAATTTATACAAATGCTTATCTCAACTAACACACAGAAGATATAGGAATAAGAGTTTGTAAGAATGTTTAGTACTAGAGTAGAGAGAGAGATGTGATTGCAACATATCAGATTTTTAACCACAATTTCTGAAGAAATTTTTTTTCTACACAAATGCCCCATTATGTTTTAAACTTACTGTACGAAAGTACCAAAAATGTTACTGTACACTTCCATTAAATAAATTTACTTTGATAAACAGATTTTTATGCCTTAATGCACAGCGTTGTTCCTCTACTATGAATAGTAAGTAGGGGAAGTATTGTATTCGACCCAAAAATTTGATGCAAATGATTTCGCCCTATGAATCCAAAAAGGTATTTTTAGAAAAGGGTGTGAGAATGTGTATGTGTCTGTGTCTGTCTGTCTGTCTGTCTGTCTGTCTGTCTGTCTGTCTGTCTGTCTGTCTGTCTGTCTGTCTGTCTGTGAAAAGCATAACTCAGAAACGAAAAGCCAGTTAAAACCCAAAGTTGGTATTTAAGCTTAATACCTTTCAAGGATGTGACACAGTGATTTTGAAGAACATTCCTCCACCCTAAACTGCCCTTTACATGGACAATTTTTACAAAATTTTGTTTTTCTCAAAAATGGCTCTAACGATTTTGATTAAAATGCCATATAAATTGAAAAATATGCCGATCAACAGCTGAATGATGGGGAGGACCCATCTGAAACTATTACTGTGATTAACATAATTACAAGTGTGTTGGAGGAGAATGTATTTAGAAATATCGACATATTTTTCAATTTATCAATGTGCTCCCTGTTTTAAACACTTCATTTTCATCAATTTTATAAAATGCCATATATTTGAACTGTAAAATCTATTTTTCTCAACTCCTTCAGCCTCTTTCACTATTCAAAGTGCTCCTTGTACCCTAGTTTATAACTTATTAGCTTGAAATTTTCAGGAGAGCTTCAGAGAATAAGGTATTAACATTTTTCATGCACTAATTAAAAAATATTAAATAATTGAGTTGAATTATTAGGTATGTATATTTCTTTCGGGCTTGTAGCCTGTGGTCTAGAAGGCATTGTACTTATAGATACCAACGTTTCGCCAAGTACTGTGCTTGGCATCTTCAGAGTAAGACAATTGGTATCTACAATGCCTTCTATACCACGCCCTACAAGCCTGAAAGAAGTAAACTACCTAATAATCAGGATACCGGCTGTGAAAGCCTAAGTTTATACAAATTGAGCTGAAATTAAATCTTTTTCATACCTCATACTGAAAAAATTTAAAATATCAATAAATGATTTACAAAATATTTTTTTTCTCTTAAACTAATGAAGTTTAAGCAATGATTATACAAAAATTTCTTTATTTCTGTATACCAAGGGTCATTCCATATTAGCATGTCAAAAATTAATTTATTATTGATAAATATATTAATAATTGAATTGGCATAGGACATTGAAATTTTTTGTATAGGTATATTTTAGTTCTGAGTGTGTGGGAAAAAATTCAAAGCAATCAGAAGAAAACTGGAACTTATTAATTTTCATAGATACATTGCCTTAAACTTTGTGTAACTAAATATGCTTTAATATTGTTCAGATATATTCTTGATTGGGTAGTTTATAATGATGCAATATTTTATACTTTTCAGCCACAATGAAGCTCAAGGTGCTTGGAGTCATTCTGGTGATAACATTTCATATCTCCTGTGCATGGTCGTCACCGCTTGCTGAAACTCATGTACCATTTAACAGGGCCAATACAGAGCAAGATGATGATTCCTATCGTTTGCCCAAGTCTGTCAAACCAATAAACTATGCCATAATGCTAACACCAAATGTGACTTTTGACAGCCCTGCCTCACCATGGCCATTTGATGGCACAGTAAAGATCACTGTTCAAGTTGAAGAGGAAACAGATAACATAACACTTCATGCAAATGATATTGAAATTATAAACGTGGAAGTTACTTTAAACGACAACTTCATTCAAGTCCAGCATTATCTTTCAAAAGATGAACGCCAGTTTTTGATTATAAAAAAAGAGGATAGCTCAACCTTTGGTGAAGGACAAGTTCTTGTAATAAGCATTGAATATGTAGGATATCTTAGGGATGATATGCGTGGGTTCTACAGGAGTTACTACTATAATGAAACTGGATCACAGAGGTAAGCTACTTAACATTTACAGCTGCAGTGCAGCAGATACATGGGTTGAGTTTTTAACAGTGGCAACTATTTTTCATTTAGATACACAGCATACATACGTTTTAAGTTTTACAGGCCTTTGTCGTAATCACCCCAGTTGTGCATCATTCATTCCCAGAGATTTGGAACCTCTTGGATGCTGTTGGCAATGCCTAATCTCTGGATGTTGTGAAGGGAGCAGTTAGTTGCCTGAAGAATGTCTTTAACTGTGTGGAAGCAGGTCCCGCAAAGTGGTTCTTTTATTTTAGGAAAGAGATTGTGCTGGCAGGAGCTTAGATCTGGAGAATAAGGGGTGGTAAAACACTTCCCAGTTTCAACGACTGCACAAATCAGCCACTGCTGCATGCAACCCTGCATTGTGATGCAGAGTGATGGATGGGTTATTCAGGAAGTGTCATCGTTTTCTTCTTAGAGCTGCTTGTACATTATTTTGAAAAATATACAGTAGTATAGTGGCATTAGCAGTAATGCTATGTCTTTGGGAAGTGTATGCTTTATGATAACTGCATCCCAGTTGTAGGCAATGTTCAGCATAACTGGTTGTGCTCTGCCGAACTGTTACTTCTCATGATGATGTCTCTTGTTTGATTGGCGTTTCAGCTGTGGTTCATAAGCTCTGGTCTAGATCTTGTCAATAGTAATTATTCACACTCCAAGTGTGTATGAGCTGCATCATACCACAGCCATGTTTTATTTTCAGTCAAATCATATGGAACCCATCTTGAAGCAATTTTCCACATTTTCAGCCATTTCTTTAAGAATTTGAGCACAGTCAAAGTTGCCAATTCGGCATCATTGGCCAATTCACGAATCGTGGCGTTCCGATCTGCCAGCACTAACACATTCATGTTTTGCACATCTTCCATTACTGCAGATGACCAGCACAAGGCATATCTACCACATTTAGACATCCTTCTTTGAAAGCTTTGACCCTCTTAATTATTATGTGGTAAGATATTGGCCTTTAATTATTAACCAGGTTCTCTGTTCTTGCTTCTAAATCATTGCAGCTGCACTCCATGAGTACTTGTTCAAAACTGCATTATTGCTACTGTTGCTGCACACGTGCAAGGAGTTGGAGGGAGAGTTCATTTACTCTGAGGGAGGGTGGTTATCTAACCTTCTCCGATATAAATCATGTTACCTGGCTCCATTTCAGGGCATTATTACAGCATTATTGCCACTATTAAAAAATCAACCCATGTATTTATAACCTTTAAGTTACAACACACCTAAACACATTTTGTGAATAAAGATAAATTAAACATAATAATGCAATAAAAAGCTCTCACTGCATTATAACTCATTAATTTGTCAATATAAATACTAAATGTCATCTTTGAAGACCAGAGCATAGCATTAGCTATTGTGACTATGCAATTACAGCATCTATAACCCCAATATAAATGGAGGGCTCACTTTTCTTCCGCTGCACTTAAACCTAGCTAGGAGGTTATTTATTCACTAGCTTCCTTCACAGTTACCAATTGTGAGGCGTTAGAATGTTGTGATAAGCCAGCATTATAGAGAGATGAAAGAAGATTAGAAAAATAGACTCCCTAGCCCTCGGGTACCCTAATAGCATTGGGGTGAGAAGAGAACAAGAGATGACCAAGGTAGGTAAGATAGAAAAGGTTGCCTTGAGGAGCAAAATACCAGTAAGTGGACGTAATGTTTTTCTCAGCTTTGGTCCTTGTGGTCACCAGCCACATATCCCCTAGATAGGGACTCCTGACGGGATTTTCGAAAATGCATCATTATGTCTGTTGCAGGGTGACAGTATCCATTTTGTGGGCTCCAGAATCTAACAACATTAAGCCCATGAGGGGCCATGACAGAGGGCACCAATGCAATAGAAATGAAAGTAGCCAGCTGTATTAGCACATCATTTGCACAATGTTGGAATAGTGTAGCTGACAATGTGTACAAGATGATGGATGGAAGTAACTTCCAGCAATGCGTATACTTTGGTGATATAGATACAAAGAAGCTGCATAACTCTTTCCTCATTCAAAATTAAGTGAATAACAATGTTTGAAACTGTGTTAAACATGTGCTTCTGAGAATCTGTTTGCCTGAGACCTTTTTTGGTTTAACACATGACATCCTGTGCTGAGTTTGTTTGTTAACATATTTATATGTGCCCTTGATTTTAAACCTTTTCTTAGTAGTATCTCCGGAAATTTTGTTTCCCCTTAATACTTTATTTCTCCATTTAATTTTATTGACAGTTTTGTGAAATAATCTCTCTTTTGGATGGTGCTAAGGGTCCTAAAAACTTTTTTCTGTATTTATTAACAGCCTAATTCATTAAAACTAATAAACTAAATCTCCAAATGGTTTTGAATATTTTGTTTCAGATGGCTTGCCACAACTCAGTTTGAGGCCACACATGCTCGACGTGCTTTCCCTTGCTTTGATGAACCATCATTCAAAGCTACTTTTGAATTAGCCATCTCAGTAGAGGAGGGTTTCACAGCTATCAGCAACATGCGATTGAAAGAGCAACCTAAATCACTGTAAGTATACTCTAGAACTCAATGGCAACAGACTGGAAATAAAATAAATATTTTGTTTGGACACTTTCAGCTGCCTGGATCAAATCAGTGCAGCCAGTGTGCCAGAATTTCATTCTGCAAAAGTCCTTTTCTTTCTTTTTTTTTTCATCTGAAGACAATAACAGGCTGTTACAGTACTGAAAGTCAAAGTGAAGGTTAACCTTGTCCAAATATGGAACCTGTTATATAAATAATTTCCTTTAACAATTAACTAAACATTTAATGCAATTTTGTTTGATTGTGCTGTAACTATTTTTGTTTTACTGGATAAAATGCAGTTTTTACTTTCTCTACTGGTAAGTAGAGGAGGTATTGTATTCCACCCAAAAATTCGATGTCGAGATTTCACCGGAAATATATGTTTTGAGACCCCCTGAATCCAATAAAAGCATTTTTAGAAAAAGGTCTATGTGTGTGTGTGTGTCTGTCTGTCTGTCTGTGGACAGCATAACTCAAAAACAAAAAGTCGGTTAAAAACCAAAGTTGGTATTTAAGTTTAATGTCTTTCAAGGATGTGACACGAAGATTTTGAAGGAAATAGCCCCACCCTAAACTACCTTTAGATGGAACATTTTTCAAAAATTTTGATTTTCTTGAAAATGGCTCTAACGATTTTAATTAAAATGCCATATGTTTGAGATATTTGTATGACAAATGAAATGCATATCTTGAATTTTCTGTTTATAGCCTATGTAGTCCTGTTTACTCTGAATGACTTTTGGGTAACTTGTAAACTGTAAGAGATAGACAAAATCTTACTGTAAAAAAATAGAGATCTTGCTAAAATACACAATTTATGTCAAAATAAATTTTTGTAGATTGAACCATTTCGGAGATATTCCTTATTATTTGTGTCAGTTTCAGAAAACTTAAAACTTTTGTGAAATGGAACATTGTAGTTCATTTTTTTATGTTAAGCGTGCAAAGGGAACGGGATCTCAATGCTTTAAGAGATTTGACTATCGCTCAAAGCCTACTGTATTACCATATTCCCCTTTCACCTTCAAGAAAATAAGCAATAAGATAATTTGTACAGATGTTTATCTCAGCTAACACGGAGAAGATATAGGAGTAATAGTTTGTAAGAATGGTTAGTACACGAGTAGAGAAAGTCATGTGAGTGCAACACATCAGACTTTTTTATAAGTAATGTACAGAATGGATCCTATATTCAGTGTTCATTGTTATGATTATGGCAGATGCAAAATTTAAAGGTGCTGACAGCTGACCACTGCCAGAGAAGCACAGTGTTGCCAGCCATCAAAGGGTGGGGTAAAGCTATATACAGTAATAAGACAAAATGAAAACAAGATTTGTAGCTTTCCTGGCGACGAACATATTCAGGATGAAGATGGGAGAGATGTACACTCCCGAAACGTTGATGTCTTTTCATCACTACACCTGGCTCGAAGCCCGAGAGCATCTTGAAAATGAAAACACTTCATAGGGTATTACTGTAGTACTTAAGTAAACATAAACATGTTTTCCATGCTAATTTAACTAGTGCAGTAAACCTCGTTTAAATGGCCCTCACTTATCCACATCAAATTTGTAGGTTTTTTTTTTTTAATTTAATGCTCACACTAGATAATAAATCTAACTATGATATCAAGAATATAACTATAAGTATGTAAGCTAAATATTCGCTTTTTAGCTTAATTCAATGTACAGTTCCTGCATAAATTGTACAATAAATTATGCTAATGCGAACTGTGTCATAAAATGCTACCTGTCGTGTATAAGAATGCTCTAGGAGTGTGTCAAACGGTAATAATAATGTTTATTGTCTATAGAATTCATACAAGTTTCAGACATTGTCAGATTCTACATTAACAATGGTATACATAAATTTGTACAGAGGTTACATTAATGTTTGAAAACAAAATTAAAATAAATTGATTATACACACATTTGCTATATAATATGGTATTGCTATCAGAAATTTCTATTTACAACATATAAGACCATTTACAATTTATTACACAAGTGTGATAATTCATCTAACCTATATATACCTTTCTGAGTTATATCTTTTCAGTTCATTTTTACTTTCTCTACTATGTATAGTAGAGTAGAGGAAGCATTGTATTCCACCCAAAAATTTGATGTTGAGGTTTTACTGGAAATATATCTTTTGAGGCCCCCCAAACCCAATAAATATCATTTTTAGCAAAAGGTCCGTATGTGTGTCTGTGTGTGTCTGTCAGTCTGTGGACAACATAACTCAAAAACAAAAAGTCTGTTAAAAACCAAAGTTGTTGTTATCTAATGGTGGATTTCTGACAATGAAGTCATTAATCCTCTTGCTCTCCAAAGTTGGTGTTTGAATGCAACACTAAGATGTTGAAGAAAATTCTTCTACCCTAAAGTACCCTTTATGTATATAGAAATTTTTTTAAAAATTTTGATTTTCTTGAAAATGGCTCTAACAATTTTGATTAAAATGCCATATGTTCGAGATATTTTTATGACAAATGAAATGCATATATTGAATTTTCTGGCTATAGCCCATGAAGTTCTATTTACTCTGGATGACTTTTGCATAACTGGTAAATCGTAAGAGATAGAGCAAATCTTACTAAACAAAAATGTAGATCTTGCTAGAATACACAATTTATGTCCAAATAAAAATTTTTGTAGGGATTACCATTTCGATATTGCTTGTTATTTGTGTAAGTTTTGGAGAACTTATACTTCTGTCAAATAGAACATCGTTATTCATTTTTTTATATGTTAACCATGAGAGAAGGGAACTTGAAAGAACAGAATTTGAAAGCTTTAAAGGATTTGACTATTGTTCAAAGCCTGATGTATTCCCATATTATTACCCTTGCACCTACAAGAAATAAGCAATAAGATAATTTCTACAAATGGTTATCTCAACTAACACAAAGAAGATATAGGAATAAGAGTTTGTAAGAATGGTTAGTACAAGAGTAGAGAAAGTCATGTGAGTGCAATACATTTGTTTCCTTTGTGAAGTTTAACAGTCATTGGAAGTTTGTTGTATAATATCTGTCCTTTAATTAATCTATTCTTGCAAGTTGATTTAAGATTTACATCTTTTCTGTGGTAGTTATCTCTTCCTCTGGTATAATAATCAAAAAGTATACTGTTACTTGAGCCATTATTGTCCTTCTCAGTTGCAATTACAATTATCTCATATACATATAGTCCAAATACAGTAAGAATCTTATTATCACTAAATATATTTCTACATTAATCAGTGCTTGCTAGTCTATAGATAAAACATTGACATTTTTTGTAACACTAGTGCCCTATCCATGTGCTCATTACTAGTGCTTCCCCATAAGTCTATGCCATAGGAAATATGAGGATAAATGAGTCCAAAATATAAGGTTTATAAACTCTTTTTCTCTAAATAAAGTGATAGTTGTCTTAAAGCATATATATTAGAACTTATTTTATTACAAAGTCAATATGAGCTTCCCAAGTTAACTTATAATCTATGTGTATCCCTAAGAAGTTAAGTTATCAACTTTTTCAATTCTAGTGCCATTAAAAAATATGTCATCAGTTTTTTTTCATTTGCTTTACAGTATTCAATTATGATCATTTTGCTTTTCTTAGAATTTTAAGTTTATGTTGCTTAGGTAGGTTGCTAGCTGTTTTACAGAGAGCAAAATTGTTGTCACCAACTGAGTACGAGATTTTTCACAGCAAATCGTTATAGTGTCATGTGTGTATGATACTATACCATACTATTGGTAGTTATATTTGGTAAGTTATTTACATACATAAGATATAAAATTGGGCCCAGATTAGACCCCTGAGGTACTCCAGTTGTTACTACTTTTTGTTCTGATACATACTTTAGATTTTTTAAACCTATTTCAAGGTTGATTTCTGTAGAACATTTTCTATTACGTAGATAATAATTATATTTAGAATTTTGCCTCTTATGCCATAAACTTCTAGTTTATTAAGAAGTATTTGATGTGAGACACAGTCAAATGCCTTCGAAAGATCAATGAACACTCCCACAGTACTCAAACCTTTGCCTAAATTTTCTGAAACTGTGCATAAAATCAGCAACTGCTATGGTTGTTCTAAAACCATGCTGATAGTAATTCAATACATTGTATCTATTCAGAAAGTCAACCAGTCTAACTAATAAAACCTTTTCAAAAACTTTTCCAATCACAGATGTTAATGTTATTGGCCTATAATTATTAACATTATTTCTATTAACCTTTTTATAGATAGTTTTATGATTCCCAGTTTTAAACAATTTGGAAATATTTCTTCATTTATTGAGCAGTTTATTGGGGATTAAACTAGCTGTGAGCCCAATTTGACCCCTTTTCAGTGTTCTAGTAGATATACCATCCCACCCTGAAGATGACTGCTCCTTAAAGCTGCATATTATTTTTCTGATTTCCTCTACATTTGTGTTACTCATGAAGATGGTATTGATGATAATATTCCGTATTTGTGTGTTATTGTATGGTATAACCTACTCTTACTCCCAAGATTACAAAATAGTTGTTAAATAAGTTGCTTATTTTGTTTGGATCATCTACATATTTACCTTCATGAAGTAATTTGATATTTTCACTGTCATTGCTGTGAGTGGTGCTATCCTTGACTAAACTCTATACTGCTTTGCTTATATTACTTGAGTTATTTATCTTTTGTTTATAATGTTGTGACTTTAAATCAATTAATGTCCTATAGTACTCCTTTTTTAATTGTGTATATTTTTCCCTGTGCCTTTCAATTTTTGTCATCTTATGTAATTCATAAGCATCTTTAATTTTATTCCATAGAGCGTGTATTTCATCTGGTAATTTAATTTTCTGTATAGACTTCTTTTTGGTGGTCTTTCTTTTAATATGTCAGATACTATTAAAGTAAGAGATTAATGTTGTCATGAATATTTGCCATTTTTTATTGCTACTTTGTTCTCATACACTTTAGACTAAGTTTACATTTCTAGTATGCTATTAAGTTTACCTACATTCTCATTTGATACTGTTCTAAATTCAAAACTTGTGTCTTCATTGTGAGCCGCAATAAAATCATATACATCAGTCTATACAGCATGGTGGTTGGAAAGATAGAAGTTATGTACCCCTACTGAATAGAAATCTAGCTTTATATTTGTGCATATGTGATCAATAATAGTTGCTGATTGTGAGGTCACCCTTGTTGGTCCTTTTGCTACATCATTTAGGTTATAGGAATCTATGATATCAAAAATTGTACAGTAATCTCTATTAGTGCTATCTACATTAATGTTGTCACGTAAGGTACCTAGTCAGCTTTTCTTTTGCCAATAATTTGTCAAGGGCACCGTCTAGATGCTCAAGAAATTCAGAAACTGGGGTATTTGGTGACCTATATATAACTAAAATTATGTGTGCTTGCTTCTCATTGTACACCTTAATTGCAGCCATTTCTGTTATCTTTTCAACGCTTAATTTCATAACCCAGTCTAGAGCTTGGAATTTTACATTATTTTAAACATATATTGTGACCCTTATGTTTTTGTCTAAAATAGCAACTTGCCAGTTTAAAATTACAGACTTTGCACAGGTTTATAATACTATCCAGCAAACCATGTTCAGTGATTACAACTACATGTGGTCTTATCTCATCTAATACTATTTCTATGCTTGCATTTTGTTACTTAGATACTGGGAATTTTGAGGTCAGTATGTTTCACTAGCTATAAATAGCACAGGAGAAAGTATTTACCTTGATCCCTATTCATCACTGCACCTCCCTCAATCTCCTGTTTTCCTACTGTTTTCAAAAACACAACGTGTCATTAAGTTTATTGTGTGTGTTCCACCAGATTGTTTTTGTGTCTTATCAAAGTGTTTTGGAGTGTAACTCAGTGTACAAGAAATGATGTAATTAAGATTCTTATATTTTTTAAGGTCTTGTAAACAATACGTACTGTGTACTGTACATAATTTTGTTTTAAGACATTTATATTGTCATAAGCAGCAAGTCTGCTTATTTAAGGATTTAAGAATTTTGTTCTACTTATTACCCATATAATCTGGATTATCCCAATTTTCGATTTTCTGCATTGTCGTTGGTTCCAGTTACTCCAGATAAACAGGGTTTTACTGTAATTTGAAAATTGTACCTTAAAACAGTAGCAAAATATGCACAGGCAAGCAGAAAATTCCTTACAGCAAATCAGTTGCATCTGTCTAGTCATCATCGAAGTCATCTTCGTCCTTGATTGGACCCTAATTACATAGTTGTCGACGGGCCCTTAAACACAACTCACTCACTCACACACTCTTCGTCCTCGGAAATTATGAATTGTTCTTAGAAATTTAACACATGTTGCAACAACAACTCCTCTTTCCACTACAAATTTTCACCCATCCTTGGTTTTTCTATATTTAAACCTAGAGATTCCAATATTATATACATAGATGGCAGAGAGTCTTTAAAAGCAATTTTCTCCATTTGATGCATAAGTTACTTTGTGGTAGGAAATTCCCGTCATAAAAGGAGTAATTTTTTTTCTGCAAAAAGTCTTTATTAAACTCTGATGGATGTGTAACACATTCCTGTATGTGATGTCTTTTTCAGAGATGAAAATATCAGGGTTTGTCCTTCAGCACAGGAGATTTTGTTTCTGCACAAATGCATTGTACTCTGCACAAACTTCACCTTCAAAAGCTTTCGCAGGAAATTTCTGTGGCCACTTTCAGTTTAACACTCAAAATAAAACAGTTAATCACAATTCATGAGCAAAATGTTCTGTCCTTCCTTTGTTGTTGATTTAACAAGTCTGTGAAAACACAATATGCATCTGTGTTATTTCTTGCACTGCTGCTTTTGTAATTACATGTTTTATATTCGGATTATATTTTAATGCTTGTTATTATTTTCGAGGGCTTAGGAAGAAACTGTTTCAGTATTCACTTTTCATATACTTGAAAGGTAGTATTCTATAATGAAATAAAAACATTAACAATCCTCATATACAGCATAGTATATGCATTCTTTTCATATAGCCTGTAAAGCATTGCAGGTATGCACTCGTTGGACTCTGTACTTAATTCTCTCCTTCGACATAAACAGTCTATAGTACAACCTCATGAAAATCAGTCATGCTGATCCACCCCTTACTTATAACAATTTCTTTATAAAGGGTACCTACATAAAGACATCTGAAATCATGTTTTGCTGGGTGAAATGTAAAAATTTTGCACATGTTTTAATCTTGTGATAATTTAAATTTAGCAATAATTGCAAATATTTCTTTATACTTTTAGCTCCGGAAGAGTGCTCTTTGAATTTGAGAAAACTGAGCTCATGTCAACATACTTGATTGCCTTTATGGTGTCAGACTTTGCATCTGTTGCAAATGAGCAGTACGACTTAAAAATATGGTCAAGAGCTGGTGCCCTTAGTGACACCACATTCAGTCTCTCAGAGAGCCCCAAGATTTTAAAAGCCATGGAGGATTTTCTCAACATTAATTACACTTTAAGTAAAATGGATGAAGTAGCTGTACCAGATTTTTCAGCTGGCGCCATGGAAAACTGGGGTCTTGTGACATACAGGTATGCTATAACATTCTTTATTGCAGTCAACAGACTTTACAAGAGCATCTGTTATGTCAATAATTATACTCAAAAGAAATTAAGTTGATAAAAACATATAGAAAAAAAATATCTTATTGCAATTATGTTCATACATTTTAATTCTGCAATACTGCATAGCCACTTCTCACTCAGGCAAGTTTTACAACACTTTTGAATTTAGAATTTATATTATTCTTTCCATGGAATGATAAATTATTATAAAATATTGCTCCAATTTTATAATGGTCCTTATCAGTTTGACTTATATTGGCGTTCACCCTTTGATAATCATTTGCCCTCTTTGTATCATGGTATAATAGTCCTTGTTGAGTACCTAAATTAAATTCTTTCTTATTTTTGACAAGTAAGATTGTTTTAAAGACAGAGAGGCAGACTGCGGTTATTATTTTTTGATACATAACTGTTTTTTCAAAAGACTGTTGATAGTGAAAGTTACTCAAGTTTTATAAGAGATACATACATATTGCAGCTGTACCATTCATGCAATTCAAGCACTGGTTATCACAGCTTCAATATGCCTTCATCTAATGTTGCTAGCAGAGAAAGCCGAGTTTTAAATGGAAATGACATAGACCACTGTTGTTTTAATGATTGCTTGTTATTCTAAGCATTTTTCATGCAGTTCTGAGTGTTCAAGGTCAAAGGTGTCCTTTGTAAATGTGTTGCAGTTAAGAACAATTACATAAAATAACCAGCTGGGTTTCATCATCAGATTTAATTTTCATGCTCAGGTATATAATTTATTGAATGCCCCTCATATTCAGATAAGTTATCATAAAATATGCAAATAAATTACAAATTACACTCTTTAATTTGAGGCATTTGCCTCCCTAAATTAATTTGATTTGTTTTGATTTATTAGCCGTAAGAATTACATGGAATTCATGGCATTGTCAACATGCAAATATAAAGGATACATAACAATGTTTACAAACAGCATGTGTTAAAAACTATGTTTACAATTAAATGATGAATTTTGAATTGATTAATAACACTAAACAACACTCATTTTTAAATTTTCCCAATATATGCTTCTGAGGTTAGCTTTCCTCATTATCAACTAGATATTGACTGAACCAGCCTCTACAGTTCAGTTGATTTCCGGTTGATAATGGCGGAAAGCTAGCCTCCGAAACATGTACTGGAAAATTTAAAAGTGAGTGTTGTTTAGTGTTATTAATGGACTCACAATTCATATTTTAATGTGATTCCAACAACAGTATCAACTTCCAGTATTTATTATTATGTTAACAATGTTTACACACTGTGCTTTCTACACTACATTTCTAATTTAAATAAATTTTACAATATTTGAACACCCTAATTTATTTATATTAGAAATGTAGCATAGAAAGTGTGTAAATATTGTAAACATAGTTTGTAACACATGCTGTTTGTAAACATTGTTATGTGTCCTTTGTATTTGTATGTTGATGATGCCATGAATTCCATGTAATTCTTATGGTTAATAAATCAAATCAGATTGATTTAGGGAGACGAATGAGCAAGATCAGCTATGTAAAATGCATTGTTTGTTAAATACTTCTTTATAGCACTAATGCGTATTTCTCTATGTTCTATAGATTTTATGTCCTTAGGTAGTGCATTATAAAGTTCTTTTCCTATATTTTCTAGTGATTGACTATTTAATGTACAGTTCTATAATAATCATCATCTTCATTTCTGACATTAAGATCATGTATATGACTAGCTTTGGCTATTTTTTATTGAATAGTACATGCTTAACACATTCCTATATATGCACATGGGACATTAAGAGTTCCATATTTTTTGTACGTCTCCCTGTAAGTATGTTTTCTTTCCAAATTCCCTATTATTCTAAGAGCCTTTCTTGTAATTTGAAAATCTTTAGTATTATAATAATAATAAGTTTATTAGCCCATAGACAATTATACAAATTGTTTCGAGCATCATCAAACTACAAATACAACAAAACAAAAATTACAAAAAGACTTAAGATAATCATATTCTATGAAATACCACTAAGTAGAGTCATATACAGCATATTTACAATTCCTCTATACAGTATAAACATTTTCCTATAAGATATTTCCTTAGTTCTTTTTTAAAACTTTCTCCTTGCTTAGCTTTAATAGTATGTGGCAATTTGTTATATAGTTTGACACCACTTATATATGGATCAGATTCACTTGTTCTTTTATTAACATTAATTCTATGTATATTATTCATACCTCGTGTATTGTAACTATAATATTGATTATTACTACTAATAATATGTATATTTTTACTTACAATAAGTATTATTACTTTATATACATATAATGAAATAATAGTGAACAAGTTATTATTTTTAAAAATACTGCGGCACGAAGTCCTGTTATTAAGTTTATACACTGTTCTTATACAATTCTTCTGCAATATTAACAACCTATTTAAATTTTGTTTACTAACATTTCCCCAAACCTCGATCCCATATTGAAAGTTATGATATATTACGCCAAAATATACAATTTTTAGAACCTCAGTATTGAGGCAATATTTCAGCTGCAATATTTCCCCACAACATAATTCTGTATTTTACATGTGGATATACAGAAGCATTATACACTTGCTTCAATGCTTCTTATACATACTATTTTTGACCTGCTTCATTACATATAAGCCCTTGTTTATCCTTTTTGTTATATATATATAAAAAAGCCAGTTTAAATATTTATCTATAACAACACCTAGAAAATTTGTGGCTTGTGTATCAGGAATACTTTCCCCATCTTACTTGAGGCCAATAAAATCTGTATACCACTCTTTTAACCTAAAAATTATCCATGTGGTCTTTTTTAAATTTAATACTAAATCCAAATTTAGAAGGCATTCTTCTAAAATCTTCATTATATTATATGCCTTAATTTCTGCATCTTTTAAGGTATGATCCCTAATTATAATCATCTAAATTCTAAAGAAACACTATCAAAACTCAATCCTTATAGCAGTATACACATACATTGAATGACACTGCAAAACATTTCATCTTAAAAGTTTCAGTGGCACTTATAAAACAATTATGCCTCTTTCCAGAGAGAGACTTTTACTGTCAAATGATAAACTGACTGACAGCCTTAGTAAACAAAGAATATTTACTACAATTGCTCACGAGTTTGCTCATCAATGGTTTGGTGATCTGGTAAGCCCAGAATGGTGGAGTTATGCATGGTTAAATGAAGGATTTGCAACATATTTTGAGTACTTCATAACACACGAGGTGAGTAAATTAGCACTCTTAAAATTGCGCAGACATATTTTGGAGGTTCATTCAGTGTATAATGTCCCATATTTTTTTCTCTAATCGTATTTATTCTTAAGAATTAGAATTTGGTGACAAAATACATTGATATTTCTTGCCCATGTCCTATTTTTCTATGTAGTTACCATCACGTTCCAAGGCCTTACGTCAACATTGTGTGAGAGCATTTATTCCCTGCTGGTGAAATCTCTTGCGCTGTACAGGTAGCCATGTTTCTGCTGCATGAATTACACTCTCGTCATTTTCAAAGTGTGTCCCCTGTAGAGAATCTTTAAACGGGCCAAAACAATTCAGATGAAATTACCTTTCTTTGAATATTGTGGTTTGCTGTGAGCATTTGTGGAACCCATTGTGAGCACTTTTTTGAATATCTGAGATTCTCATCATTGCACACACACTACTAATGCTGACAGACAACTGTAGAGGCAATTGTTGAGTTGTGATGTGCTGGTCTAATGAACAATGACATCTGCACAATTCAGCATGTCTGGAGCAGTGGTTGTGACAGGATGTGCTGATCATGGAGCTCTGTTTCTGCATTTTCTGATGCTTTAACTATCTTTACCCATCACCCAACTGATCTGCTATCAACCATATCAATACCATATACAGCACACAAGATTTCAATAACAGCATGTTGCTTGCAATGAGAGTCATTTGTAGATGCCATTTTGAGGCTGTACTATGGCTTTGCTATCTACCAGAATGGTTGGAAACTTCACAGGTGTACAGAAGAAATATCAAATGTAAAGCACTTACAGGGACGTTTGTCGATATATATTAATGGCTTTGTAAAAAAGTGTGAGGCATTATATATTGAACAATACTCATAGATAGATACTTCTGTATCTATGTTATTTTTATGCTAATAAACAGTTATTAAAAAAGTTCACAAAGTGCAACAAAAACTGTTGTGTTGCACTCATGTGCACTCATTATTTGGCTTAACTATATTCTTTTTATACTTACAAGAAAATGTACAAATATATAGTGAAACTTTATCTCAATTACTAAGAAGTAGATAGGAAAAGAATATGTAAGAACAGTTAGTACAAGAGAAAATTGAGAAAGTAGTATAAATTTAATGCTTCAGATTAATGAAGTATGCTTATTTCACAGCTGAAACCAGAATGGCGCCTAGATGAGCAGTTTGTTGTACGAGGTGTACAAACGGCCTTTGTTGCTGATGCTTCAGCGTCAACTCATGCTATGACTCATTCTGTAGGCAGCCCAGATGAAATATGGGGACTATTTGACACCATCTCTTATCAGAAAGGTAAGTTCCTTCAAAATTTATTATTCAATAAAACTGTAATCATCATTTATTGACCAGATATGTTTTGACAGCAAACATGTATAACTGTTTGGGTAGTAATAATACCATTTATTATGTACTTAATGTTAACACAGTTGCACGGGTAAAAAGACTGTTCATGCTGTGTAGAAAAACACTTGATATGGTAATTTATACACATACAATGAAAAAATATCCTGAAACACACACACACACACACACACATGCATTTGCACACGCCACACCACCTTTTCCTAAAAATGCTGCTTCTGGATTCAGGGAGTCTTTCCAGTAAAACCTGAGTATCAAATTTTGGAATGGAATACAATACTTTTCCTACTTTTTATATATAGTAGAGAATTTAAAAAATATCTGTTAGCACACTGTTTATTAAATTAACATAAATTTCATAAATAACAAGCTATAACAATGTTTTGTATTGTTTAAAAAGTAAAAATTAGTACTATATGTAAATGTAATATATTTACAGCTATAAATGAAAATAAATATCATATATAAAGAAGAAGTGTAGATATCAGGCTTTAAAGCTGCAATTACTCTCAATGAGAAATATGTTGTTGCTGGCTAATGCTAGATTTCTGATAATGGAACCATTAATCCTCTTGCTCTTCAGTATTTTTCACTCAAGGATGCCACATTTGTGATAGATGGACAGTATTGAAGATGATCTTGATCCATTTCCTCTTGAAGATCACATAAGGGGCAAAGTGGTGAAGAATAAATCCAAATCCTACGGAGATGCTTTGCTAGACATTCATAGCCTAAAAATTGTAACTGCACTTTTTCTTGGACATCCAGAGATGTTTTAATTTGTGATAGATTCCCATCTTTTATCTTTGGAAATTTTAGAGTGATACTGTGCAGTCATTTGTTGAAATTGTGGACTATAACTCTATTTATTGTGTAACAGGCTTTTGTATACTACTGCTTTCTTTTTTGGCTATATAATTGGCATTGTCATTGCTGGACAGCCCACAATAATGATGATGATGATGATGATGATGATGATGATGATGATGATAATAATAATAATAATAATAATAATAATAATAATAATAATAATAATAATAATAATAATAATAATAATAATAATAATAATAATAATAATAATAACAACAACAATAACAATAATAATGGTGGTGGTGGTGGTGGTGGTGGTGGTGGTGGTGGTGGTGGCGGCGGTGGTGGTGGTGATGATGATGATGATACTAATACTAATACTAATACTAGTATACTAATACTAATAACAACAATAACAGTAATAACCAGAAACAGAACCAGAACCAAACAACAAGAACAACAACAATAACCATAACAACAATAATAATTTATTTCAATTGTACAATATGCATATAGAAACAATGTTATTGTACATCATGTCAAAATCAAAAAGCACACAAATAGTTACAATAATATAAGTACAAAATAGTAATAACAATAGTGATATTTACATAGTAGTAACAATATATTTGCAAGTGAGATAATTAATACAATGTAAAGTAACTTAACTTGGCATATTTAAGGAGAATTTGTGCTATGATTTAAATATTCTTCAGTGTTATAGAAGCAATGTGTTAATACATATTTTTAAGACCTTTTTGAATCGGTTTGTGTTAATCAATCTCTTTAGTTTTTTATTACAGTTTCACGGCCGATCAGCCGTGTGAGGTTTGAAAATATTGAGCTTTCGGCCATTCTAAACTCCATGGTGTTCACCCTGTATGAATTTAGAAAGAAATCATTTTGTCTGCTAGTATAATGACTATGTACATCCTTTATCAGTTGAGGGGATTTGCAAGACCTTTTAGCATACAGAACAACATATTCTATGTATGTGCAAAATAATGGAAGTATTTTGAACTGTTTAAAGTATGCCTTATAAGACTGGGAACTATTAATTCTCGCTAAAACTCTCACTGCCCTTTCCTAATGGGAGTGAAATAGCGCAAAGTATACAGTGCAAAGTGTTTGAAAAGGTAATATATTGGCGAGTTGATGTAGCAGAAATATGATCTTATTAAGTTTGGAATAGATTACTCTGACAGGGTTTTGACACGAAAGATTATCATTGATATGAATGCCTAAAAACTTTGAGTTTGGAACTCTGGATATAATTTGTTTGTCATAAACTAGTTTTAATGCTTTATCGCCCTGTTGAGTTCTGCTTAGATTAAATAATAAATAGTTTGCCTTGTTGATGTTTGGGCTGAGATTATGGATGTTAAAATAAATTTCTAGCTTCAGCAGTACTTCTTTACATCTATTATTAAGTTGCTGCATAGTTTCCGCTGAGACCAGAATGGTGGTATCCTCCACATAAAGTGTGACTTCGTTACCCTGCATTTTAAGATGATCATTTAAATCATTAATGTGCAATAAAAACAATATGGGTCCAAGAACTGAACCTTGTGGTACTCCATATTTGGTGGTTTGCAATGATGATATATGAGTTTCTATATTACCCTCTTTGCTAATTGATTGGATTTCAGTTCCTTGTTTTCTCTCTATCGATTCTAACCACTTACCAGCTACTCTTCTAATCCCATAACTGTCCAACTTGTTTAGTAATAAATGTTGGTCAACACAATTGAAGGCCTTGGAGAGATCCAGAAAGAGTCCTACTACCATCTCTCTATTGCTTGTCTTGTTAATAGCATTATTTAATGCCTTTGTTATTGCATCTTTTGTTGACTTACCCTTTTGAAACCCATACTGTTCATGAGTGAGCAATTTATGTTTACTGACAAAGTTTAACAGTGTTTAACTAAAGTTTAACTATGTTCTGGTATCCACTTAAAAACTATTCTTTTCTTTAATTTGGTGAGATGAAATAGACTTGTCCAACACGAGAATTTGTTGATTTTTGCTGTTAACGTGGATGTTATAGCTAAAATAGCTGCTCTTGAGTCAGAAAGAATCACTGCATTTTGGAATTGTGTTATTCTGTACAGAAGGTTTTTAAGTGTTGTGCATATGGCTTCGACCTCTCCGTCAAAAACTGTGGCACCAAATCCAAGAGGTTTCTAGAGGGAGAAGAGATGACACATAACTCCAGCACCTGCTCCATCTTGGTTTGGCAGCAAAGAACCATCAGTAAAAATATAAAGCCATTGTTGTTTAGGGAATCTTGTGTGAATGGTTTCTAAAGTTAATGATTTTAATATATCATTCGAAGTGTCATCCTTTTTAACTTCCTCCATTAGGTCTATATGGTATTCAATACTCAGAGATTGTTTAGGACAACATGCCAGCACAATCTCAAATTCTCCAACTTATTTGTATTTTCCCAGTAGACCACAAGAATATCTTGTATTAAAGACACTTACCCCAATGGCGACTTTCAATCATAATTCTTTTTTGTAGTGTTTAATGCCCAGTTTTACTACTACGGCACTGCAGACGGTGACACTGATGAGACAAGAAATGAAGATGGAGCACTGGTGGGATGAGATGGCTGGGGAAACTGGAGAACCCGGAGGAAACCTGCCCCAGTGCCACTTCATCCACCATGAATCCAACATGCAGTTGCCTGGGATCGAACCTGGGATACTGCGGTGAGAAGCGAATGATCTAACCACTCAGCTATGGCATGGTCATTTACAATCATAAGCACTTAAGGTTTTTAATTAATAGTTCCCATATATCAGGCAAATCAATGATAATTGATTGTTCTAACACACAGGAACCGTGTTTAGGTCGAATCAGAAATGAAAACCTCAATGCCATAGCCAAGATTTGAACCATAGATCTTCATTTGAATCTTCTGTGGGGTAAAGCCTGGCAGCTGTGGTTTCCAACCATGGAATTTTGCCAGGTTTCAAACCCACCCCTAGACATGGGGCTTTTAAGGCCAGGTATTCTTCCAGTTTTCACTTTACTGGACTTCTAGTAGGAGATACAAGTAACACAAACCATCATTAGGTTGAGGTACAAGGGCTATTGAGCTATTTCCAGTCCCCACATGTACTACTACATGTGGTAAAACCACTTGGTTTAATGTAATGAATATTCTAGTTTATTACTGATGATTCAATTCTTTCTCATCTGTTTTTTCAGCTGGTGCTGTGATACGTATGTTTGAGCACCTCCTTTCACCTGAAGTATTCCGTAGTGGCCTTGAAGAGTACCTTAATAACAGGTAATACAAATGTTTAGCTATTCAATCCATTAATTAGGTATAGCTGAATGAAGAAAGTGATAATTTTTCTCCAAGATAATGCTAACGTATATCTGGATTTATTTTGAATAATAATATTTTAGAACAAATAAGTAAATAAAAGGTGTTTTTAAGAATTTGTAGACAGGATTTCAAGGTATGAGTTACCTTTCAGGGTGGATCCTTAATTATCTAAAAGGAGAGACTAACCTTTTAAACTTACATCTTCACTAAGTAAAACCACATTTAACTAAGATGACACTTTACTTTCACGATGATAGCATTTCCCAACTTGCTACCACAATGGCAGTGATCCATATGCTTGGAGAAATGATAAAGAAATGTACATTTTTTTATATGGTCGGCCAATATGGGTATGAGTAATCTTTGTTCACCATTTCAAATTTGACATACAATTTCATACCTTCACAGTTAATTTAATAAAACAATGCATATAACACTAACGAAAATGCAATTTGAACATTCAAATTAAAGTGTAAGGTATATAAATACTAATTTGAGGGAGTCAGTTTTTATAACACTACATCATTTATTCATAATTAATTCCCAAACTATTTATGAGAGCCATACTATTAATGTCTAACTATAATTATCTCCTTGGACACATACTCATATATTATAAAATGAGATACAAGATTTACATCCAAAATGCAATTAACTTAAGAGCAAGGAGACGACTGTCCTTCGAGATGACACTATCATGCCAGACTACAATGCTAAGCAACATAAATCTACAAACACCCGAACAATTTCAACAAAAAGAGAAGCCCTCAAACTGAACAAAACCTACCTTCCAATACTTGAACACACTAAACAGATATCTCCACACAAAATGCATGTCAGCCAATCAGCGACCAGCAACAATGGAGAGTGTAAGCCCTGCCACCACACTTACCTTTAAATACTGCTGCACTTCCAATGGTCTCGCCCAATGAATCAGTTGTGACAATCTTCACCAAGAAGATTGAGGCCACACCACTGATGATGTTCACTGCAAATGTGGACAAAATGTCTGGACATCAAAATGCCAGCAGACCACAGCTTATCAGCCCGAAAGAATCCACTATTCATTATTCTAATTTATAAACCTAACAATAACTTGTAACCCAATTGCATCTAATAATTCTGAAAATAAATAAAAAGAATTTAGAATTAGAAAGACCAAAGCTTCTTCTTATATAATTTGAGATCTTCTGAGGTTTAAATAATTGCAAGCAATTTGTTGCTTATATAATTTTATTTCAATATGATCTGCACTTTTCTTAGCCATATTCTGAATTTTAAATCCAATATGAATCTTGTATGGTGATTATGTACCTATATGTATTCCTAACGTTTATGTTTTTCCATTCAGCTATAAAAAATTACTTCTATAATATGTACATAAGCCACTAGCAAAATTTTTAAATGCTTTAAACAACTTTCTGTACGATGTCCTACTTGTCATGTTTGTCATTATTCTAATTGCCCATATTTGCATTTTAAATACTCTTTGCTATTCTGTTATAGCTGCTCAGAATAGGGATAACTGGTGACTCTGAGGTACCTCCCAAAGAGGCAGTCCTGGTTTCCTTCCAGTAGCATTCTTCAGCCTCTTACACATTGATAACAGCAACATAAGTTCTGAGCATACAATGTTCTGCTTCTCCTTTCTTAACTATGGAATTGTACCTTTGCCACAGCACAAAGTAGAATATAAGAAACAAAAGAATGGCTATAACTGTCTAATAAGAATGTCATTTACCCAACCTCCAGTAAATGAATTTCTGGTTTATCCTGATTGACTTTTTACTTACTTTTGTTTATTTGTTGTCTTCTCCCCCCCCCCCCCCCCCCCCTCTCTCTCTCTCTCTCTGTTTTCAAGCATACACAAATTTGAAATAAAAGAAACTTACGGAGTATTTCAAAAAATAAAATTGGGTACAGTATTGAACCGTATGCAGTTTTATTATTCTTATTAGTGCCCAAATAAATGCTTGTGTAGATTAGTAGTTAATATTAATTTAATGGTTTTTTTCCAGATTATCTGGATTTTATATAGTACAGGTTATCCCTGGTTCCACCTAGTCCAGATAAATGAGGTTACTTTTTCCAGATTACCTGGATTTTTGTTAATCCACATTACCTTTTGCCAAATTCACATAAACAAGGTTTTTGTATACATGTATTACCAACCCAATATGTCTGTAGTTTGGTTGAAGAAAGAAAATTTAGGAAAACTTATGTTCCATTTACCCTTATTAATTTAAGTTAGTTCATGGGCTGTTGTGCTATGGGTTTTCTTTCAGTAACACCATAATTGCTTCTATAGAACATTTTATTTATAGAACTCTTGATGCTGCTGTACCAGAAAATCTCTTTGATGCTCTCATCAACAACTATAATGAAACAAATCCTAATAATACAGAAATTGCAATGGAAATAATGCAACAATGGACCACACAGCCAGGCTACCCTGTTGTTACTGTAAATTCAATGGGGAATGGTGCAGTTCAGCTTCAACAGGTAAGAGCATGCTCTTATGTGAGAATGCAGCACATCTAGTTGAACAACATTATAATCAAATATGTCAGATATCTTGTAACAAAGCTTCAATTCTAGATTGATGATAATGTTAATTCAGTAAATACTAACAACTGTCAAGATCATGTCATCATTGCCAAAGGCCCAGAATCTAGTCCCACAGGAGGTATTTTATATACTGATATGAGACTATCACATTCAATCACAATGAAATTTGTTTCATCAACAAAATGACATAAAATGATAAGTATACAAAACAACTTAAATGAATTCAGTAACAACAATAATAGGCTTTCTGATGAGCCCAAAAACTGATAATGATAATAATGGAACCCCAGTGTATTTGTACACCCACCATAAAGTCATACTAACCCTGCGGCAGGCACACTGAAGATAGTTACATCAGCAGGCGTGTGTGGCATGCAGTACCGCCTAACTTTAAATAACATTTTACAGGCAAATTTTGTTATGTGGTATAATTAATATTAAGTCATTAACAATAACTAATATATTTGCTAATGCCAGTGTTTAATATAATATTTATATAAATACATAAGCTGGAATAAATGAAAATCATGACATTTATTTAAGCCTGGTAGGTTTATTAGGCATGTACTGAACAAAATCACTATCTCCGCATTTTTTTTTATGGTTGTGAATTCTCCTGGACTGTAGTTGTCTCTGTGATTGTTAAAAAATGCATAGTGGAGATCGTGGATGGTGACAAGTTTATCAATTGCAAGTATCGTCAAACCTCAGTGACTGGAGCAAGAATAGATAGCTCTTGTAAGTAAATTCTGTACTTAGAATGGTCATTCCTGTTCCATTTGATGCACACAGCTCTAGTAAATCTGTGCCTCCTTTTTGTAAGCAATGAGAATCAGCACTTCTATTGGAGCCATTATTTCAGAAGCAGAAGTACTTCTGCAATCTGTAACCCTCATGTAATTCAAAGATTATCTCTTGTTATTTGGTATCTCTTTGTATTTGCAAAAAGAGAAACAGTTATCTCAGGATCAAAACCTGTGAGAAAACCTTGAATTTCAGTTTTAATTTCTCTAGTATTCTGTTTGGGCCAGGTAGAACCTTGAATATATTCTTGCATTTGCTTTTTCCTGGGACTGCTAAGGAATGATGCATCCATAAAGTTTCCTGGCCGTTATCAATGTAAGAAGGGTAGTCATCACTTGGTATTTCTTTCACTTCATTCTCGTCATCACATGATTGCTCAGATTTTCTGGAATTATCTTGATTATTTCTGTTTTGTCTTTACTGCCAAATAAATCAGCATAATCCTCTGTCAGATGATTCCAGTAGATGCTCATTTCTTTTGGCATCAATCCCTTTCTTTGTGTGAATCTGGAAGACAATTAGGAAAATTGTAATGCCAAAGTAATCTTCACCACTAAACAATCACTCACACAAAGTTTTTTTTGCTAAATAAAGCTTCAGATATTTAAAACATTCAGTAATGTTTAGGTTACATTTACTTACATGGCCAGGCACGTGCAGTATGGAGTGCTGCCTCTGTATAGTTATTCACTTTACACATCAGTCACAGCTGTTATGATGAGTATAATAATGTGACAATAGTGACATTTGACACTTGAATAATCCATCAAAGCATATCTACTATCTATCCACTCTAAGGTTGATCCGCGCGAAATTGAACCCAGGTGGCCAGTGCACAGTTATAATGTATCCTTCCGCCATTCGCGCCAGAAATAGTCATAACACAACCACGTGGTGAGTGCATGCGATACGTAATAGAAACGAAATGATCCCTTATTCCGTCAACTTAAAGAGTGACTAACATGTAACACGAATTGCGTTTCTAACAAACTCGTCACATTCTTGCATGACGTGTTTCACATGCTTTCGTTTTTTCCCGGGTGTAACCACTTTTCCTGTTTCAGCTTTTTCTTTACGAGCACTGTTTATACTGGTACTCGAAACACCGGTGAACTCAGAAGTTAATTTCACTACTTCTTTGACGGGAACAGTTGGATATTTCTCACACAACTTATAATACACGTTCAACACTATTGTTTTTTCACCACCAGTCAATGGTTTGCCCGCCTTATGCTTTACATAAGTCGACGAAGATGCAAGAGCAAATTCACTGAGACTGTCCGCCATGATTCTAAATAGAAACTGCTGCTGTAAACAATACTTGAATATCAGGTTATTACATGAGTTGCATGTTGGGACTTGTAGCTGTGTTTATCAGTATACATCAGCGTTAATTAACCTCTCAGGTATTTGTGCAGAATGTTATATCATTTAACGATAAATTCATTCTAAAACTCAGATTACTAGAATGGGACTACTTCCCTGCACGCATTGCTACCGTGTTGTACCACGGTGCACTGATCACGTGGGTTTGTTTTGATGCGGACAAACCTAAGACTGAACTTGGTTATAGCAGAATTTTGGTGTACTTGGCGCACTAACTTAATTATTGAAAGAAAACTAAATTGGTGGTATTGTATACTGCCACATGCCTGCTGCAGGGTTAATGTACAGCTTAGCTATAAGGAACAAACTGCAACTGTATTTAGAATTTGGAATAAAAGCTAGTTCATTTGGTTATCAACAAATAATACATGTAGGATGATATAAAGCATCTAAATCTGAAGTATAAAAATTAGACTGAGAGTATAAACAGCTTTCTTTAGAACATAATTTAAATGATCCTGTTTTAATTTAGGAGCGGTTCTATCTCAAGAAAACAGAAATGGAAGACAGCCCATGGACTATTCCTATTTCATATGCCTGTGTAGATGACAGAACCTCTTTTGACATCACTGAACCCAGAATATTTATGAATGAGTCAGCACAGATCATAACAGAGTTCAATACATCGAGACTTTGCCTTCTCAATGTCAAACAGTCTGGTAAGTTAATCATGATCTACAACTGCTATATTTTTCTATCAGATAATTGCAAAATTATGTAATATTTTCTTTTTTACTAAATGAGTCCATTTTCCCTTACCCTAAGCATGCTTTAATTCAACCTGCAGGTCTGCAAACTGTCAATTTTCTCACTTTTAGGCACTTATTCTGATAGAGGTCAGTATTTTTTAAAAGGTTACACTTCTTACCACTTTATATTAATTACTTTTCACTGATCTAATACTCACAAAAGGGAATTTTCTTTAATACTTAGGAAATATCCTCAAATAAATATATAACTTTGAAATACTTGTGTCTGTTATTAGATAGAGTAATACTTGAAAGAAAAACATGTGTGGAACTACTAAAGTCTGCTCTTTAGATAATAATTATTAGTAAAGTGTTTTAAGTGATAATTTAAAGTAATATGGACAGATGTATTATTCCTTCTCCATCTGGACGTGGAAGAAAGAGACCCCAGCATACAGACAACTAGAAAAGACAGAGAAGACAGAAACGTAAACTAAATGGTAATGTTTGTACTTTGAAGACAACCTAAAACAGGATATTAAATTTTACTAAATCTACATGACACATATGTGGAAGTGGAAAAATTGGCAAAATGAGCTAGGGTAATGTAAAAGTAACTGGTTCGCAGTTTTATAGTACTGATTCCTTATCCAAGCCTAAAAGTATCTTCAAAGTGGGAAAAGACATCAAAATGTTAAACCCAAAAGAGAATAATTCCAAGATGGAGTGTTAAAGTCAAGAAAGAAAAGCTACATAACGTTGATAAGCTTTTAATTAAACCTTTTGGAAATGACTGAAAGCAAAACAGGACCGTAGTGTTTTACAAGAGCATGCTGAAGTCACAGGAAATGGAAGGCGGGGAGACTCCATCACTTTAAAGAATCATTCTATGAGACTCATGAAGAAGATTGAGCACTTACACATCTGAAAACATTACTTTCATTGTTTGTTACTATCAAAGTGAGTTATTTCTATATTTTAAATTAATATATTTATGGTTTATATAAATATAAGAATTCAAAACTGCATTTAAATTGAAAAGTATACACATCAGGCACACAACTATAACAAATTACACCTCTATCTGAAATTGTATCAAACAAAATATTTTTCTTGTTTTTCTCAAAACCACCTGAAATGGAAGAGACTCATTTTAAAACTAGGCCCCTCAATTGCAAAACTACAGTACAAACAAACAAATGAAAGTTATGATAGTATTAACAATTGCTATTGTTAAGAATGAGTGAGTGTGTGCATGCATGAGTCAGTGAGTGAGAGAGTGAGTGAATGAGTGAGTGCCCATCAATAGCTCGGTCAGTAGGGCCCCGTTGCTAATATCTAACCAAGAAAATTGTACATGTGAAGATTTATTTATTTATTAATGATATAATCTAAAATAATTGTTTATTGTGAAATAAGAATTAATTATTTATCACAGAAAATTGTTACAACAAGAATTTAACAAGGCTCTTGTGAAGAAAATTATATATAATTCCATTAATTTTTTCAAAGGTTTTCAGTTGTTTATAAATTCAAGTTAATTTATAAATGTAACTCATACTTCTTATTTCAAATATTGTAAGAGACAATATTGACAGAGACCAAGTAAGCTTTAAAAAATCTTGCATGCTCTAAAATAACTAGCCAAAAGCTTTTAAAAAAATACACCAACCATTAACTATTCCAATTTGGAAGTTCAAAGAGGAGTTAAATGAACAAACAGAAATGAAATGGTAATCATCTATTGGAGAAAGTGTGGAAACAATTCTTACAAGTTAACACAGGTGAACCAGCTCTCACCATGATAATTGAAAATAATGTCTTATAAAAACCTATGTCACATTATGATGAGACAGTAAAAAATTAAATTTTCAGCTATTCTTATGTATATTCAGTTGTTACAGAACAACATTGCAATGAATCTCTATTTATTAATACTGCTGCTATATTGCGCATTTATATCATCAAAAGCCACTGCATTGTGCACATTTAAAATATCACTTTTGAAGACTTCAATTTACCACAAATAGGGTCTTAAATATAACTAGACCTCAGTTGAATTTTCTGATATGGAAACTTCAGAAACTACATGAAATACGCAACCTTTAGGTGGTAATTGTTTTTTATGAGAACCACCTTACTGCTGGTGTTTTTAAACACACAAGCTGTGTTTGAGAGGTGGAATCAGCTAGCTTAGTGTTTAGAACAGCCGCGCATGAAGTGGAAATCCCAACTATGGCATTGAATTTTTCAGTCTTGATTCCACCTCTAAACATTGCCCACAGACAGCTTGTGTGTTTAAAAACACCAGCAGTAAGTTGGTTGGCATAAAAAACAACAATGTCGACCTCATTAAAACAACAGTTTATGTTTCTATGCATTTTTTGTGCAGTGAACGATTTTGAAGATATTCCTTGTTATTTTTATGAGTTTTGCAGTACATAAACTTTTCCCTAATGGAAGATTGTTATTCACTTTTTTATCTGTTTTGCTGTGTAAAGAGAATGGCACACTTACATAGATTATCTGGCCTGCTATGATGGCACTAGTTGGGGCAACCAGCACTGAGGGGGGAGCAGTGTTGCATTGTCGTGTAATGCCTATATAACACTAAACACCAAGCTTTGGTGTGGAAAGCATTCTCGATGTTCTATGTTCCATGGGCTGATGTCACATTGCTAGGAGACAATAACTTCTAGCCAGTTTTTAAATCCTGGTCGTAAAGTTTATGTGTAAAAGCAATGAAAAAGAAGTGTCTTTATATGAATGTATGTTCTTGAGGCCATACCTGATGTAATTAATGGAAATTGTTAATAAAGAATAATTGAAAGATAACCAAACAATCAATTTTATCACAAAACTAAAAGTTATAGGATGTTTCACTTTAAATGTTGTTGTTGTTAGCTAATGCTGGATTTCTGACAATGAAGTCATTAATCCTCTTGCTCTCTAATATTTTTCACTGATGGATGGGGCACTAGAAGTGGCCGGCATATTTGAAGGTGGTCTCGATCCATTTCCTCTTGCAGATCACGTAGAGGACAGAGTGGTGAAGAATATATCCCAATTCTATTTAAATGTTTTGCCAGACAATCATGTCCTGTAATCAACCTGAAGGTTGCAACTGCTGTTTTTCGAGAATACTCAGGAATTACTGTTTGAATGTTTGGTAGTTCCCACCTTTTATTCTTTGATTTTTCATAGTAATATTTTGCAATAATTTTTTTGAATTCAGAGTTGACTAATCTTTTAGCTGCATAAAATGGTAGATTAACTATAGATTTTTGTACGCCTCTGGTACCCTTTTTTGCAAGAAAATCAGCTTTCTCATTAACACTCAGTCCACAGTGAGCCGAATGTTGTTGTTAGCTAATGCTGGATTTCTGACAATGAAGTCATTAATCCTCTTGCTCTCCAACATTTTTCACTGATGGAAATATATGAAGAGACTTAGCAGTAAATGTAACTGCTTTTTAGAGAGCACCATATTTTTATGAGCCGAATGTAAACATTGTCATTTGTCCAAAATTGTCCACTATTGTTTTAGTATAGTGGTGGTTTTTGTACCTCTCCAGAGTTTTTGTTAATAAAATCCTTAACATTGTTGCAGGCTACTATCGTGTCAACTATGATGCTAACATGTGGAATCAGATTACTAAGTTACTTCTTCAGGACAATTTTGTTAACGTGTTTCCTCCATTAACAAGAGCACAGCTGCTAGATGATTCCTTTGCTCTTGCTCAGGCAGGGATCATAAGTTATGAAGTACCAATAGGTATCTCAAAATATTTGGAAAAAGAGAAGGATTTCATCCCATGGTACTCTGCCTTGAATAGCTTGTCATTCCTCAACACCAGGTTTCATGGAACCAAGAAGTACACAGTATTTAGTGTAAGTACTGCACAATTTGTTTCACTAAACTTACATCTAGAAGATATGTTTCCTTAGTTATGCAGCTAAAACAGCTGTTGTACAGTAGAATCATAATAACTCGACCTAATATAGACTGAGAGGGTGTCAAGCTGTCAAAATGTCTAGTTTCACAGAATAAGTGGCCTATAATTCATAACATGATACTGCAAATTACAAAATGCACAAATATTTAAAGTTTGTTACTTGTTCATTAGCTCCTTTCCTTGTTTTACATATGGATATATTATCACATTCTTCAAAAAGTAATCACTTCAAATATTGGACAATCAAATAAAACATGTTGTATAGATTCTTGACATTTACAATATTAACCACTGAGTATATGAAATCTAATGAAATGGCTTCCAAATCTTCTATGGCCTGTCATAAATTAAGTTACAATGAAATTTGGACTGAAATGTCTTACATTTAGCCTATAGGGTATTGTAGGGAGGAAGTGTCCTTTAGTCAAGACACTGTTGGCACTTCTTGTCCAAAGGACATCACAGCAACTAAAGATTTCAACATTTTATTTCTAACATCACATATGGAACCCTTTTCATATAAATAATGTGAACTAGAAGATGCCGATTTAGCCAATTGGTTTGCATTTTCATTTCCAACATTTCCCTTATCTCCAAAATAGACATAAATGCTTAGTGCAGTTCTTGATGCCATTTCTAATTTGAACCAGTGGCAAAGCTAGTCATAACTGACTGGGAAGTCGAAGGCTTACCTTTGCTTTTTTTTTTTTTAAATATTAACTCCATACAACACTCTTTTCTGGTAGCTAAATGTCACTGACACAATCCCTGTGCCTTTTGAAAATGTGCTTAAATGCTATAAGCTGAGATTTCTTTCCTAATTTCTTCATTTATTATCTGAGTTATACACCCAATAAGATAATTTTGAATATTACTCAAAGCCCCTTTAAATCCTCAGGTAGATTCCAAATTCTCTCTTATAAACTGTTCTTCATGCCCAAGTAATTCAAGATAATAATTGCCTTTATTAGCAGTCTTCATTGACATTGCACTCACGATTGGAAGTTCTCGTTTCCCTAGGTAACGCACCACTTGAATTAATCTTGAATAAATCACTTATTGCAACTTACTGATTTGTTGTGCTGTTTCTGATAAGGAATGATCGATTCTTCATTTTCTAAGAAGATGAAAACTCTTACTGTTCGATATATTCTTTTAGAAATATGATGTTTGCATGTTCTTGTGTGAAAAAAATTTATGTAACTTATGCCAATCTCATCCCATTTTCTTTCTCCAAATGATATGCAAACATAGGAACATAATTTATAGTTCATTGTACTTGCTGTGACCCATAGATACTCCCTATAGCATAAGGACTGGAAAGTTCTTATTTGGTTTCCATACGTCTGTAAAATATTCAGATGTGGTGTCTGTCTTTTATTCTTTAGAGCACATTTTTCTTCTAAAGAAAGGGACAATAATGGTGTTTTAACAAAATGGATAACCAAATCATTAATCTCACCAGTTGTAAAGTATGAGAAAAAGACACAGAATATAGGAAAAACTGGAAATACTTTGAATTCGCAGCACAATAGAATATGAAAGCTAACATGCCTTGTAATCTACAGTTCCAAGCTGCAGGAACTCATAGTCTAGACTCCAAAAATGGCTACTAGCATTAGAATAATGTGGCTTGGAGAGGAGCAGTTGCTTATCAATGCCTAGTAAGCCCCTCTCTCATCACAGGAAGTCGTCTCGCACAGTCCAGACCCCTAAGCAACTTATAACAGCATAAATTTTAGGAGCATACCAATAACTTATTGACAACCTTTAGACACTTCTCTGACACTTTTTTCTTCATTTTTACACCCAGCATACTATGCAATTTATCTGTATTTAGTTGGGTAACCTGAGACTCCCAGACACCCCTTCAGCTTCACCATTGTTTTGAGCAGAGTTTGAATTCAAATTTAATTTGATAGATAGAAAGGCAGCTTATGAGTTACTAAACATTTGAGCACTGTATTTTTGTGCAATACACCACTGTAGAGCTTGTTTTACAGCATATAATTCACCTTGGAACTTAGAACAGCTGGCAAATAGTTTTTAATGCTTAAAGAAAACCCCACTGTCTTCATAACAAACAACATAAGCACATCCAACTTGTACTTCATTTTTATCTTTAGTACACCGTGATCCATCTGTATAAATAGTGTAGGTATGAATATTTCCACATTTTTGGAAATAAACTAATAAGTTTAATTAAATATTTTTACACATTTACTTCCCATTACCGTACCATTGTATTATATTTTCAGGAATATACTTTGAGTCTACTCAAAAATATTTACAAAGAAGTTGGATTTGAGGAAACTACTGAGGATAGTCATGTGAAGAAACTCTTAAGAAACCTTGTGTTGACCTGGACGTGTAAACTGAAACATGAGCAATGTGTTGGAATTTCCACTGAGCTGTTCAGCATTATGAAAAACTCCAGGTGTGTTCATTCAGCAACTGCTGTGACTTTTTAGGTCATATTTGTTACTGAAATATTAAGTTATTCAGCTATTAGAGAATAAATTAGCATAATCAAATGCATTAATTGCTTTTCACATTTTGCCCAGTTTTTCCATTTATTTAAATCACTAGATATATAAACTTTCACATGTAGGCACTTGTACATGTCCCTGGTAATAATACAGCAGTTTTCTAAAGTTACGAACATATCTTCAGTGCTTATTATGGAAGAAGCATAAGCAATTCCACAAATTACCATTTGGTTATTACCAAGGTAAGACACATGCACATGTGGGAGTTTTTATATAATTGCTTTACTTTTAAAGGATATACATTAAAAAGTAAATGAGAGCAAATATAATGAATGAAATTACATGTCCTATCCTGTGGCACTACGGCCCTTTGAGTGTAGGCTTGGCCTATCACCTGCCTGCTGAGTCCCAGACCTCTGTCCTCTATAAGCATCATGAACGGGGTCCAGTGATGGAGAGTGTTTAAAATAGAAATGTAACATATTCGCACTATTCTCTATTCCCTCTTCTACAAACAATTCTAATGTTTTTTATATGTTTGAAATATAAATGCAACATATAGCATTCACATGGTTTTTTCTACTAATTTTTCTTTTATAATTCATACAATTTTCTATATCATTTAAGTAGAAATGCCTGTTACATTCTCACGGCTTTGTCTACTAGCTTTACTACCTGTGGTATTTGCTATTGATTAACAGTGCTTTTGCTTAGTGTCATTCTGGTGTTTTTATAAAAAGTAAAGAAATAGTTAAAAGAGTAAAATTTTCATAATTGGTGTCAGGAGTGCAACAAAAACAACAATATGGAGCAGTTGATGAAGCAAATGTTAGTGAAGATAAACATAATGGCAAATGAAATGAATTCTGGAGTGTGGCATATGGGAATAAAGATGGAAACCAGATTGAAAAACATAAACTGCAGAAAGGAAAAGATGAAAACAAGAATATCTGGTATGATAATAGAACTATCGCAGAAGATTAATGGGCTGCTGGCCGGAGTGAAGGATGACAAGTAAGAACTCAGAGGAAAGATGAAGGACCTCGGCTAACATGTTAACACCCTGGAAGTTAAAGTCGACAGCAGGACCAAAGAACTGAACCTCATGGTGGAACAAATGCTCAAAAAAAGAAAACGAAAAAAAAACTCAAACTAGGTGGATGTCTATGGGGGAGGCCTATGTTCAGCAATGGATGTCTTATGGCTGAAAAGATCATGCTTATGAAATATTTATATGCATATCTATATTTCTTGTATCTCAGAAATAGCTCTAACGATTGCGATGAAAATTTATATTTAGTTAAGGTTTTAAGTTCAAGGGAGTGTTATTCCTAAGGGTAATCTGACTGAGTAAGGAAGTAAGTTAATGTTTTGCTTTTCAAGTTCATCTAAATAAGTATCTTCTCTGAAAAAGTACAATTTTACAAAAAAAAGATGCAGAGCGAAGCTTGGTTACCCAGATACTTAATAAAAATTAATACAATTTTATTTACTAGAAGGAAACTTATGTGTGACTTGTTGTTTCAGACAATGACTAACATTTTATTGCAAAATAATGAGTTTTAAATTTAAAAAATAATTATACATTATACTTAAGAACTTTCTCGTTACAATAAGCCTTATTTAGTTAAAAATTGGCAGGTAAAAATGTTAGCAATTTGTATCAGTTAATTACTAAGATAATGTGACATTTGTATAGAAAATTGTAATTCTTTTGAAAGAAAACAAAGTTATAGTATTGAATTTCTCACAATCTTCCAGCCAGAGTCTTCTGCTTCGTATGCTAGCTTCTGCCAATAACTGCAGAAGCTTTCTGATTAAAACAAACACAAGATCTCTGTAACATTAATATTTACAAAGTTACTCATATTTTGTCAATATGAGTGAGCCTGAAAATTCTAAAAATGTGCTAAACAGTGTTATTTTGAATAATATTTTTTTAACTATTTACCATTACTGTACTGCTATAAAAGTGACACAAAATGAGGAAAAGTCGAAAATGAAAAACACTCATGAAAATCACATTTAGATTCTCCTTAGTAGCTTCTTGATACATAGATGTAGATGTTCTGCTTGTGTGACACTTCCATTTTTAGAGCAATTTTGTCATTTTCATGTCTGCACCAATATATTGTGACAAATGACAAGTCTAGTTACTTTGTATGTTACTTTGTTTCTTCTAAAACTGAATCACAAAACACAGTTCTCTAAGAGTTTGAATCAGAAACTTCCAAATGTAAGTACTTTATGTCCCGGGTTTAAGTAACCTTTAGATGGTAATTATTATTTATTTATGCCAACAAGCTTACTGCTGGTGTTTGTAAGTAAGTCACCCTTGGGGAATTTATCTCTAATGTGGGATTCCCTTGTGGTTAACCGGGAAAAAGTACGAATCAGCTGGGGAATTTAATGTTGTACTGGCAAGTTAGCCATGGTAGCTTAGTGGCTAAAGCAGCAGCTCGATAAGCGGAAGATCTGTGGTTCAAATCCCGGCTATGGCATTAAATTTTTCAGTTTCTGATTCAACCTCTTAAACATTGCTCACATACGGCTTGTGTGTTTAGAAACACCAGCAGTAAGCTTGTTGGCATAAATAAATAATAATTCACAGTTCTCTATTTTGTCATTAACACAATTCACAATTCTTCATGACCTTGAAACTCACTGCTGTTCTGTTCTATCATAACCTTGACACAAATTTCACTACTCTGACAATTAACTGCTCAATTTAACTCAACATTAAAAACTGACTCTGATTGTTCCCATAATCAAACAACTCTGACAGTTAACTAAATTGATGACATACTCACTAAAACTGCTCCAACATTGACTGTCCTGAATGGGCTGACTTGCTTGTATGGCCAAGCGATATTTCAAGAAGCTTCTGGTGAAATTCGGCCTTTGTAATTTCTTAAACTGTCTGGGGTCATTTTGTTCTGGCCCATTGATTGTCAGGCACTGCCTAGTACATAGTGGTGTGAGGTAACTGACATTGAAATTGCTTTGATGATGGTGATGATGATGATGATGATGATGGTGATGATGATGATGATGATGATGATGATGATGATGATTATGAAGAAGAAGAAAAAGAAGAAGAAGATGATAACAACAATATTTCATCCAGTTTATCATACATATGATTTTGGACATGTCAGATACAAGTATATGTTTACAAATTGGTTTAGTTTCTCAGGTTTATTTATCCGATACATCCTCAATGTCCTTTCAAATTGCTGTTTAGAAACATCAACTATAAGTTTAATTTTTAGTGGAAGTTTGTTATAAATATATGCATCTTGTAAAGATACACTTTTATTCACGCTATGCCTACAATAGTCATGCTTCCTCTTGTATAGTGTTTATGAATGCGGTTGTTCTTAACTGGTCTGATCTGTTGTACAGCCGGTGCCACAAAAGAATATTGTGCCATTATTGTTACTTTCAGAAGATATTTTGTATCATATTGTCGGTTATGCTGCTCTCAGTTCTTTGAAATGCTTAATTTTCCAGTGCTATACAAATTCCTGCTGATCTGCAAAGTGTAGTATACTGCACAGCTATTAGAGAAGGAAATGAGACAGATTGGCACTTCCTATGGGACCGTTACAAGAGCTCAAATGTGGCAACAGAGAAGACACTCATTCTCTCTGCCCTTGGATGTGCAAACAACCAGGAACTTATTGATAAGTAAGTAAATTCTGTAGATGCACCTACACAATTTGATTTTTGTTCAAGTTTTACAGAAAAATGTATAGGACAGGCAGCTATACAACAAGAAAAGGTACTGCAATATTGGTATAGAATACAAAGGTAAATGAGAATATAGTAGCACCCTGCTTAACCGTCATAGTTGACATAAGGTTGACAATTAATAAAAAATTATAAATAATCCCTGTTATTTAATATGAATGGTAGGTTTAGTAAACATTTACACAAAAACTCACTAAATACGTGACTTTGATACATTCTTGAATATTCATATGCAGGGCTCAGATTTTGAAGTGCTAAAAACTTAGAAAATATTTATTTTTATGTGCTAAAAATGTAAAAAATATGTGCTAAAACAAATAAAATATTTTTAACATCTGAATGGCCAAACTAATATAAATGTACGTGGTACTCACAAGACATTTTTCTTGGAAGGGGTCACCAAGTACTGTAAAGTTACAGTATACGACCACATGACTCCTTAAATTTTCCATGCCGAAAGATTGACGATTGTCACAAAGAACTGTCTTTAATTTCGAAAATGATCACTCCAGTCACAAGAAATAAGTATAGCATAATTATAATGCGGAATATCACTCACACTCACAACAATGTCTTCATGTTGCCCATCCAACACATTTTAAATTTTACAGACTATGCTAAATCCACTATTATTTTCAAACACTTCCTTGCATTTTCTTTTTACTTTCTCTGCTACATATAGTAAGTAGAGAAACATATTCCACCCAAAAATTTTATGTCGAGATTTCACCGAAAATACATGCTTTGAGGCCCCCTGAAACCAAAAAAAATTTTGGAAAAAGGTCTTTGCATGTCTGTAGCTTGTGGGCAGCATAACTCAAGAATGAAGAGTCAGTTACAAACCAAAGGTGGTATTTAAGTTTAAGGTCTTTCAAGCATGTGACACAAAGATTTTGAAGAAAATTTCTCCATCCTAAATTACCCTTTACATCGAAAATTATGATTTTCTTGAAAATGGCTTTAACAATGTTGATTAAAATTACATATGTTTAAGATATTTTTATGAAAAATGAAACGTATATTTTGAATTTTGTGGCTATAGCCCATGTAGTCCTGTTTAGTCTGGATGACTTTTGAATTACTCGTAAACTGTAGACATAGACCAAATCTTACTATACTAAAAAATGTCATTATTAAATGCTGGGCTTTGGCAATGAAGCCATTAGCACTCTTGCTCTCTGTAGTGGTTATACTAAAAAATGTAGATCTGGATAAAACACACAATCTGTGTCCAAATAAATTTTTTGTAGAGTGAAACATTTCAGAATTATTCCTGGTTATTTGTGTCAGTTTCAGAAAACAAAACTTTCGCCAAATGCAAAATTGTTGTTCATTGTTTTATATGTTAGCTATGCAAAGAGAACGAAATCTCAAAGCTTTAAAATATACGACTCACTCAAAGTCTACTGTATTCTCATATTCCCCTTGCGCCTACAAAGAAATCAGCAATAAGATAATTTCTGCAAATGTTTATCTCAACTAGCATGAAGAACATATAGGAATAAGAGTTTGTAAGAATGGTTAGTATAAGAGTAGAGAGAGTCATGTGAGTGCAACACATGAGATTTTTAAGTTTTGTGCTGCAGGGTTAAAAAGAACCTTACATCCTTTTTTATCATCTCCCTCCACATTCTAAACTACTTGAACTGCTTCTCCCAAAGACATTCCTACTGATTCCAGTTTCTTTATGGAAACACAGAGGAAACAAAGATTTCTTAACACAGTGTCTTAAATTTTGCAGTATATTGTTGCACTTGCACTACTTTTCACTGTAGACATGTTTAATCCACTGTGAACTCAACTGCCAATATGTAATTTCCCAATATAACACAACTAGAAGTCATATAATCTTTGTGAATTCACAAATAATTAATTGACTACACAGTTTAACAAGTATTGGTGTATATACTAGCCAGATTGTGAAGCTATAACAAGTGCACTAGAGGAATTCCCTGTTCTCATCTTGCAGGCTCATGCATGGGCGCCGCGAAGGGGGGCCAAGGGGGTGGACTGTAGCCCCCCTTGGAAATTACTAAATGTAATGTGCAATTAATTACTATTAGACTATTGCTTTATTGTTGATGTAAAGAACAGTTTTTATTTAGCATAAATTAATACACTTATCTGCAACAAATACTACAACTCATCTTTTACAATTTAAGACAGTTTTTACAGAAGAATGAATTAATATTGTTAAATTGTAAACTTCCAACATGTGCCCCCCCCCCTCCCCGAAAAAAAAGTCTGCCAACGCTCATGGATTCATGTTGCTTGAGTAACCAGGATGTTCATATTTTCTTCCAACTGAAGGGATACTATAGCTGATATATCAGTTCTTCCCCTGTAGACATAACAAATTGCGACATCTACCTGTATAATTGAGCATTGAAGAAGTGGATGGTGACTTGTTAAAAATAATTTGCCGCTGCTTTTAGGTGATTTATGTGAAAATTATTTTTGAAACATCTCCTTTATGCGAGTTTTGTGTAATTTATGTGAATGTCCCTTTATACACATAAAAAATCATAAAATATGCATTTTCATGTGCAATAAAACTTAAAATGTTTGCTCCAGTGTAAACATCCGGAGCATTAAACCAAGTTTCAAGTTCATATTAGGATGTAAACCAAATATATATTTACCTAAAATTGTGAGCTCGATATATAAACATGGCAATGAAGGTGATTGTAGACTGTACAGTAAGAGGTAACAAACTTTTGTTCCATAAAACCAATAGAAGTGCTTTAATATTTTATTCACCTTATGTTTATACAGAAAAAAGTTGAATCATCACTATATTAAATATATACCAATGTGTACTAGCTTCTTGTTTATAGTGTAAAAAATACTAAACTTATTAACAGTTTTAACAACTAATAATAGTTATAATATATAATACAAATATAGGTGCATAGCATTAAAATTAATAAACTTGAATACATTAACATCTCATTTATTTAAAAATTACTCTAATGAATAAAATGCCTTTTTAATTAAATAAGCTCTTACAGTAGTTTTGAATTTTTTATAATTTTCACACCTTTTAACTTCAGCTGGCAGAGTGTTATGTGGTTTTGCATCAGCATAAATGCTGAAATTCATGATCATCATTAGAATTGGTTTAAAGCTGCATATTGGAGGCATACAAGGACTCTATATGAAAAAAATTCTTGTCTAGAATACTGTTCAATGGTACAACAAACTCTTCTCATACTTTAAGAAGTTAAAAGTGCTTAAGAAAGAAGTAAATATCCTAATAATGAGATGTTTTCATTCAGTGGATGAATATCTGGAAGTGGCATAATTGTTAGTCTCTAGTAAATTTAGCATTATTATGTAATTATATAATGCATATTCTGTAATGACTTCTTAGTGAGAGTGTCACTTTATTTTATTATTGTTTATTCTTCGTATTATTAAAACCTGCGTGTTTATAGTATTTTTGTGTATAATTTCAGTAGATATATTCTTGCTTATTATGACTTACCAAATTGTTAAAACTAACAAAGCCAATATTTTTTTTCTGAAACTAAATGGTAAAAAGGTGATATAATAAATAACCTGTAGTATTGTATAGCAGTAGTAATGCTCACCAGCTCATCAAATCCTTGTCAGTGACATCCTGCCCTTAGACAAATCAGCTAGCATGTTTCAGTATAAAACAAATGGGCAATACAGTGTCTGATTTTTTGAAATGCTGCTCCTGGAAGATGAAATTCTTTGTTTTGCTGCTGCATGATTAACATTTGTATGTGGTACTTCTTACTTTCAGTTTGCTGCTTATGGCCATTGAAAATCCCAATGTAATTCGACTGCAAGATGTGGAAAGTGTTTTTTCTGCTGTTTACACAAGTCCGGGTGGAGTAGATTTAGCCCTTGAATTTGTTGGTAAACGTTACAAAGCAATAGAAAACTGGTAAGTAAATCTCTTAACACAGTATCTACTATAGCAACTGTGATATTGACTGCCCCCATAGTGCAGTGGTAGCGTGTCTGCCTCTGACACAGAGGACCTGGGTTTAATCCCAGGTACCGGTGTGGGGAATTTTCCCCTGCTGGGAGGTCTGGCATAGGCTGTACCCAGCCTCGTTAGGTCCCAGAGGGACCAATTGAGGAGCTAGTTGATAAAGAAGTAGCGACCCCAGGTTTCAAAGGCCGCTTAACTGGCTGGGAAGGATCAGGGTGCTGACCACGTCCCACCCTCCAGTGCTGCACTCCACTCATGATGCCTGTGGTGGACAGAGGTGGGGGACGCAGTGGCCAGGCAGCAAGCCTTGGCTCATCAGGGCTGTTGTGCTAGGGGTTACTTTGTTACTTTTAATTGTGATATTAATTATGCAGTACATTAATCTTAAAGACCAAATTAAAACACAACTTGTGAAACTTTCCTGTTTATCTAGTTACAGAAAGTTTGGTGGAGATGTAGCCAGTGTGATTATTGGAATTGCATCACGGATAACTAATGATGACCAATTTCAAAAGGTAAGACTTTGCATTAAATATCTTCTAAGTGTATTACAAGAAAATGTTATTTTTCCACATTTATACCTCAGGTCTCAAATTTGTCTTTTGCAGCTGTTTTATTATTTTTAAATAAGTTATACTGTTGTGAAGGAACTATATTGTATAACTGTGACATATGAGTCATTTAAAGGGAAAGGTTGAAAGTCATACAGTGGTTCTCAGAGCTAAGAAGTTAGCCTTGTGCTGCAATAAAGGGAATATTTTTCCATAAATGTAGTCTCTACACAGATACATTTAGGAAGGGGCCAAAGGTGCCTAGAACCATTGAGCCAAATTTAGGGGACCAGTAAAATACCCAAATTAAAATTAATTTTTAAATGTAATTTCAGAGAAATCATCTTCATCGTTGTCGTTGTCGTCATCATCATCATCATCATCATCATCATCATCCCTCTGTTCACTCCACTGCTGCTGTAATCTTTGGTCACCTGGAACATCTGTGCTTGTATTAGATTCTTCTTCACTGTGAACATTACTCTAAGATTCATCTTCTTCTTGTATCATCCTTAGCACCTCCCATAAATCATCTTTATTGTTTAGATTATATTTTCTGTTTGGATCCATTATAAACTTAAGAAATAAAAAATTGCTCCATTTTAGTCACAGCAATCTCACAGATAATTTTCAATTTATATTACAAAACCAAAACAAGCTATTAATGTATAATTGGGTTCCTCTTATTCTACAGAGAATAAAAACATTCCAAGAGATTTAATGTGCAAAATATGTTGTTAGCTAATGCTGGATTTCTGACAATGAAGTCATCAATCCTCTTGCTCTCCAATATTTTTCACAATGATATGAAGAGAGCAATAACAGTAATAGTAACAGTTTTTTAGAGAGCACCATATTTTTATGTTTTGGCAAAATATCAAATTATACAAACTTATGTCTTTAGTCATGGTAATCTGTGAGATCAAAAGAGCCGCTGCAACAAATAACATTAACAATAATATAATGTGACTCACACTAATATGTTGTAACTGCAGATCTAAGATAATAGTGGGAAGGTAAATGCAGTACTGCCAATGCTGACGAGATATAATTTAAAATGCCCCTTTATGATCTGTCAGATTAGCCACGACTAAAGCTGGGTTAAATATGGCACAGTTTCTAATTACCAGTTACAAAACTTTTATCACAAGGATGAAAACTTTGAATTTTTACCTGTATTTATTTATATTTTGCCAAATTACTAAAACCTTCTCCATTTTTCAGGTGTTCTTTGCTTTTACAAGAAATATGAGAATCAATATCAGTTTAAACTTCCTCTGTATTAAAATACACTAGTTCCAATGTTAAGTGTAATTCGGAAAACAGAGAACTGAAAGGGAAATGATGAGAGAGTACCACTAAATGTTATCACAATGTGTGCCTTCCCATACTTGCGGTCTGTGATGGGTATTTACAGTCACCTTCACTTTAAAATGTTGGAAAAACAAACATTTTCAAGATCATTCGATCTTATCCTCAGTTGTTGATTCACTTAACCTTAATAGGATGGCTGATCAAAATGAACATTCGTAAAATGTAATTAAATTCAATTTTACCAAATCTATTCTCAAAATCCACTACATTTTTTCTTACAAAAAAATATTTTAAATTTAATAGATGCAGCTGTCAAACAATAGGTCTGCCATAAATGCCATATATTGAAAGTAATCCAAAGGGGCAATTCACATATAAAATTACTAACTTCGATTTTTTAAATTTTTTGGCCGTTCCTTTTGGTTTTTCCTAATGTTCTTTTTTCTAAATCATCCAAATATTGAGGAAAACGAAACAAAAAATAAATTATTCAAATCAGTCAGGCCATTTTTTAATTTTTGTGAGACTAATACACGGTAATTGATTTTTACATATACATATATAAATTTTATTTGTTCATGTATTATAATTTTACATGCTTTATTCATTTTAGCTGAAGGACATACATACAGCTCTAGGTGGTAACAATGAAATTTTCAAAACAGCTGAGAAGACAGCCCAAGAAAATATGGATTGGATGGAGAAAAATCAAGCACAACTCTTGCAACTGATTAACACTTCTGGTGTAGGAACAATCTCATCGGCATTGTACTTGATTATACTTCTGAGTATCAGATATCTGTATGTTCATTTACAGTAACTGATATAAATGCATGTAAGGCTATGCCTATTTTTTAAAGCTTGTAACTATATATTGTTTTATAAAAGTTTATACACGTTTGTGTGGAAAGTTTGTACTTATTTTTGTTACACTCTATACTGCATAATTATAACTGTGTTCTCAGACTTAAGCAGCCTTACAAATGAGTACTGCTCAAAAATCTTCACTCCACAAGCAATACAGAAGACTATATTACATTTTAATGACAAAATTTTGAATTCAGAGTTATCAGATTTTATGGTCTTTTATTACGAGGTGTTATAAAACACAAAAATGACACAAATGGTTGTAAAGAATTAGTCCTGCATGCTACTTATATAACAGAAGTAACAATAACAACATTCTGTATTCAAAGGAAAGATTTAATGTCAGCTAAATCAAGTATCCATGACATATATGTCCTCAAACATGTATTATGTATATTTAAATAAATGTTAATTTGATATAACTATTCTTTTTTCTGTTTACACATCAAGATACAGACATGAGGTACCTAGTATCAAAAGCTCCCAAATCCATTTTTTGATGAAATTGATTTATGCATCACTTCTCATAGATTTTACCTTAAAAAATGCAATGCAGCCATGATATGACAGCAAAACCCAACACATCTTGTTAAAACCCATAGTCAAAAAATGAGGCTGAGTATCAATATCAGCCAAATCCAGTACCTACATTGACATTTGTAGTTTCAAAGTCCACCAAATCCCTTTCAGGCAGTTTCCCTTACTTCCCAGTGTAACAAATGAAAATGTTGCCTGCTACACATGGTATGAAAGTGACTTTCCTAAAACTGCAAGCATAATTTCTTCTTGTATCTGTCATCACAATAATGAACACTGAGTTTGAAGAGAAAGCAGTAGTTGCATGTTTTGCAGATGGGAGTGGTGGGCACAAAAAAAGGGGGGGGGGGGGGGGGTCAGGTGTTTGGCTGAATTGAAAAATGCCTGAAAAAATACTATCCTTCAGCTTGAAGAGGATGAGTAAATTATCCAAAGCTGTGGAATAGTATTCAAAATAATTAATATTCGTGATCACGGTTGGAAATCTGCAAATGAAAAAGTTTCAAGAAACTCAGGCAATGGCATTTAAGCTTGCACCAGAAAGAAAAAAGAAGGGTTGTGATTGAAAGTGAAGTTTTCTTTTTTTAATCAAAATACAGTTTGTAGGGCTGAGCTTATCATCAAGATGATCTAAATATGATGCATATTAGACCACAAAATTTAAAGAGAGATGTACTTCTGCCAAGGTAGAAAATAATTATCAGAATTTTGAGCAACAGTGAGCTGGTTCAATTTTATTCTGCTTTAGAAAACCAAGAAGATCTAGGATCTCAGAATGAAGAAAATGAAAACGAAGTAGCTCATGAGGAAAAAATAAACACAGATTTAATGTAAAATGAAAGAAAAGTTTAGAAACCTAGGAGTCATATCTTTTCTTGATTTGTGTTGTAATCAAGTTGCTTTTTTGGATATTAAAACTAACTTTTTAGATAACTGAATTAATGAAAAAGTTATTTATTTTTAAATTACGCTGGTAATAGAATCTCTTTTTGTGTTGCATATAATTTCAAATATTTCATTCTCAGTTTCAGAAACCACTAAATCCAAATTTGGTATCAAACCCCACCACATCCAATTTTCCTCAAAATTATTTCTGGAGTATTTAAAAACCATGTTGCAGAAGTACTTTATATTAAAAAGTTTCATGTTAAATTACTCATTTAACATTTTAACATTGAAGTTAAATTACTTTGGATAATGGTTTATTCTGGGCAGTTCTTTGCAACTATCCAAAAAATTTTGGATTTGGCAGCATTTGATACTAGGCACCTCTCATGCAGGTCCATTGCTTTAATCTAGTTGGTAGATACAGCACATTTTTCTTTTTATTTCCCCTACAACTTGCCTACAGTAAGTAAAGGAAGTATTGCATTCCCCACAAAAATTTGATCCTGCAATTTCACCCGAAATGTATCCTTTGAGATTTCTGGAATCCAGAAAAAGCATTTTAAGTCAGTTAAATCCAAACCTAGCTCAGCATCTTCCAAAGATGCAACACAGTTTTTCAGGCAAATCATGCCACGCAAAAATACCTTTTACATGGAAAATAATTTATTATTTTTTATTTTCTCAAAAGTGGCAGCAACAATTTTTATTAAAATGGCATATATTTAAAATATTTCTTGAAAAATAAAATCCCCAATGGCAACTTTGGCAAAGAAAGTTTCTTTCAGTATGGCTCATTTGGCAGAGGAGGCACCCTTCCCATTTGGGATAATAAACTAAGATGCCAGTCCATTGGCATTCAGATGGCAGCCCTATCACTGGACTTACTCATCAACAGGCTCGTAATCTGCAATGGGGACACTTTCATACTGACAATACTCAACAAATGAAGCTGGACAGAAACAATGGTCCATACACAACACTTTTAGGCATATGTGGTACAATTGCCAAGAACTTAAAGAAGAAAACAAGGAAAAAAATACAAATAAAATTCTATAAGACAATGGCTGTACCAACTCAGAAGAGTAAAAGGATGTGAAAGATTGGAGAGATATATAAGTTATGATACAAGGAATGAATTAAACCTGCTCCCAATTATAGATAAAATAAAAGAATCATTGGTCAAGCCATCTAAGAAGAATGAACAAGGAACAACTACTGAAACAGGTATTGGGTTACAAGCCACAAGGGAGACAGATGTCGGTTGTACAAGAGCAAGCTGGAAAGTTGAGGATGGAACAGTAGACCCTCCTACAACATCAAGGGAAGAAGAAGAAGAAGAAGAAGAAGAAGAAGAAAAATGAAATATATATATCTTGTATTTCCTGAGAATAACCTGTGAAATCATCTTCATTCTGAGTGACCTCTGTATGAATGAATGTATTGCACACTAAGATGTACATAAACTGGGCTGCCCTTAAATGCTACATCTGGCCATTCAGGCTCCTACAGGCTCCTACAACCAGATAAGTCAGCAGTGGCCGAGCATTGTATAGAGTATGTCCACAAAATAAACTTTGAAGACACCAAAGTTCTGGAGCATACGGATAAATACTGGGACAGAGTCATTAAGGAAGCCATTCAAATCAAACTACATCCAAACAATTACAACAGGGACCGCGGTCTTCAGCTAAGCCCTGCCTGGACAATAGCCATGAAACACATTCACAACAGCAACTATAGTGATTCTGGTCCAAGTACTGACCCTCAAGAAAACACTGTGGCCGGTGACAAACATAGCCCGAAACAGCAGGCCCAATCACAAATCGTCACCCGCTCATTGGCCAGGGCAACGCAACCCCCTCTCATCTAACATTGTATATATAGGGGGAGCGGGAAAATAACGGTCATTTCATTCTGACGAAGGCCATGGAGTTTACAATGGCCGAAAGCTCAATATTTTCAAACCTCACACGGCTGATCGCCCGTGAAACTTTAATAAATAACGTGCGCCGTGAAAGCTTTAAATCTTACATGGTATTTACATTTCTGTCACAATAATACATTCCATATTTTGCATGTGATATACAAAAGCATAATACGCTTGCTTCCAAGTTTTTTATCCATACTATTTTTTACCTGTTTCATTACATATAAGCCCTTGTTTCTCTTTTTATTTTTATACAATACATGTAGTTATCAGTTTAAATATTTATGTATAACAACACCTAGAAAATTTGTGGCTGTCTTTCATGAATACTTTACCCATTTACCTTGAGGTCAATGAAATCTGTATACCGCTCTTTTAATCTAAAATTTGTCCATGTGGCCTTCTTTACACTTAATACTAAATCCAAATTTAGAAGGTGTTCTTTTAAAATCTTCATGATATATTTACCTTAATTTATGCACCTCTTGAGGTATGATCCTGGATTATTATTGTTGCATCTTCTGCATAGCCAATTGCCAAACCTCTATTTCTTATCCCTATTTCAAAAAGCTCATTTTAATACACTGAAAACAAAATAGGACCCACTTTTGAAACCCTGCAGCACACCCTGTTTAATTAATTCAAAGTTTAATCTTACTTTGTGTATAATACCCTTTTTATTTCTATGATGTATTTCCACATACTGCAGCCTGTTTTATAAATATGTTACAATCCACTTTTGTGCAATATCTCTAACTCCATATGTTTATTGTTCTTTCTTTCCTTCTGTCTGTCAGTGTCTGTTTCACAAATCAAACTCAGATCATGACCATACCTTAAAGATGTACTGTATGACTAATTTCCACAATTTTTTTTTTATCTATGTACAACAGTGTTATGAATAAAACATGAGTGAAGTGCAGAACTACATTGAAGTTGACAATACTGATAATAATAGCAGTGTGTAAAATATGCTGGAAAACAATTTCACAAGGTGGTAAGCCACACAATATAATAAATTTAAAATAGTATGTTACATAATACACTCATACATCAAGTGAAGTTTATAGAACCTCTATTCAAAGAGTCTAACAGTGATAAATGGTACTTCTGGTGACATCTCTGAAAGCGCTGTGGTTGTAAATTCTAAAACCTAAACTTGCCTTCTACACACCAGTTAATTGTTTATGTTTGTGCAGATCCCAGAAATTGCAATCCTCTCATTCATTTTGTCATTATTGAAAAAAGGTAAGCATCATTAATGATCTAAATATGTAATGGAATCATTTTTAATTTGATTTCACCCATATTTTATTTAATTTGTGAATATATATGCAAAAGAAATAAATTTTGTGTTAAGTGTGACTTGGGGAAGTAACCACAGTTGTAGGGCAAGAGAGAGGGCTTAGACAGGGTTATAAATTAAGCTGCATCTTATTTAATTTGTTTATTGATGATATTTTAGATTGTTTATATTATGCTTGTACTCATATGCCTGCAATTAAGAATCTAGATATTCCTGGGTTACTTTATACAGATGATTTGGTGATGTGTACAATATCAGCAATTGGTTTAAAATTATAGGGCAGATTGAAAGATATTGTGATGAATAGGATTTGAAAGTGAATTAAGGATAAATCCATAATTATGGTGTTTAAGAGGCGTATGTACCCAACATGGGTCTCAAGTTGCAATGACACGCAACAGTTATATTTTGCGCTCTTCTTGACAAAACTGCACCACAAACAATGGAAATGAAATCACAAGTTTTTCAGTGGCATAAACAATTTCAGGAGAGTAAAAATGACCTTGCAGATGCTCCACGCCCAAGAAGGCCCTCAACTTCGAAGACTGAAACCAATACCAACACAATTTGATGTCATGTTGCAGGACAATGGTCATTTATCATTAACAAAGATTGCAGAGATTATGAATATATCCCACAGATCAGCTGAAGGCTTTGTATAAAATGTTCTAGAGCTGGGGTCTCCAAACTACGGCCCGCGGGCCAAATCCGGCCCGGCAGTGTCATCAACCCGGCCTGTGACTGTTAATGGTTTGTTATTGTTGTTGGTTTTTTAAAGTTAACTGTGTCATGAATCAGAAATTTATTTATTTATTTAAGTTTAATTTATCAATTAATTACAAAATAAATTCTTACAATACTGAGAGGTAGAATGGAACTTAAAAATTCAATGCCACAACTGGGATTTGAACCACAGACCTTCCGCTTACCGGGCGGACGCTCTAACCACTGAGCTATTGTGACAAACTGCCAGAATGGCATTAAATTCTCAAACCAGTTCATATTTCTCATGGTAAACCACAAAGGCAGTCTCACATCAGAGACAAATTACCCCAATGGTGACTTACTATTGTAAGTACTTTATATCCCAGGATTAAATAACCTTCAGATGGTAATTATTATTTATTTATGCCAACAAATAATAATGTTGGCATAAATAAATAATAATTACCATCTGAAGGTTATTTAATCCTGGGATACAAAGTACTTACAATAGTAAGTCACCATTGGGGTAATTTGTCTCTGATGTGAGACTGCCTTTGCGGTTTATCAGGAGAAATACGAACTGGTTTGAGAATTTAATGCCATTCTGGCAGTTTGTCACAATAGCTCAGTGGTTAGAGCGTCCGCCCGGTAAGCAGAAGGTCTGTGGTTCAAATCCCAGTTGTGGCATTGAATTTTTAAGTTCCAGTTCTACCTCTCAAACTTTGCCCACACACGGCCTGTGTGTTTAAAAACACCAACAGTAAGTTTGTTGGCATAAATAAATAATTCTTACAATACTATTTGAGTCAGTTACACATTGTTACAAGTCAACGTAAATATTAGTACACATATAATACAATAATAGATTTACAATAATATTTATTTATAATATTTGGTTACAATAATAATTCTGTTACTGTCATAAGTTAGATTGGATAAAAAACCTTAAGATTAGTTTGTTTTATTTAGCCTGTTTTATTTACTTGCTAGATAAGGCTTAATGACAAGTATAATAATCAGAAAATTAAACTTAAATATTGTAACTAACAAATAATTGAAATGATTATCGTTAACATTAGTGAACCTCCCGCGGTTTCACCCTTGGTAGTTACGTTGGGGTAAAGAATATTGCATATGTACGTAAACCGAAGTTTGGAATGTGTGTATATATATATCCTAAATATCACACATTATTTGTATCCTGTAGATCCCTCAGGTATGTTCGGCTCAGGGCGCGTACTTGGCGACTAGTCTAGAAATTACAGATAATGGCAGGAAAAATTGAAATGGTCCTGGCCCTCGGAACTTTCTGGAGTTATCAATACGGCCCTAAGGCTGGAAAGTTTGGAGACCCCTGTTCTAGAGTATAGAAAAGTTACAGCAAAGTGGGTACCTTGTGTGATCAATGATGAACAGAAGGCTCACCGTGTGATGGCATGTCATCGTGCCATCAAGACTCAAGAAACAATCACTGAACTAGCCATTGAGGTGATGCCACACCCACCTTATTCACCAGACCTAGCACCATGTGACTTCCACCTATGTCCTGCGGTGAAAAAAAAGCTTTGGGGACATTATTTTCAGAGTGATCAAGAGCTAAACAATAAAATTTCGGGTGTACTCAACAGACTATCAGAAAGGAGTTTCAAGACATGTTTTGAACATTAGACTGAATGCTGGAGTCAGTGTATTGTGTCCAAGGAAGATTACTTTGTAAGTCTGTAATGGAATTTGAATAAAAGTGAGCAGTATTTTCCAGCAAAAAATTTACTCTGGTTATTTCTTGACACCCCTTCTTATGTACATCAAACGGTTTGAAAGCCTTTATTCAGCCTTAGTTGAATCTAAATGAATTTATGGCAGAGGAGGGGGAGATATGGGGGAAAGATGAAGGTTGGAGCAAAATAAAATAATACTAAGAAGTTTTTGCAAAATAATTTTGGGAGCTCCTAATAATATGGAAAATGAAGCAGCTCTAATACAGTTAGGAAAGGTATGTGTGAGAGGACTACTAATGGAGAGAGTATTGAAATATTATTTCAAGTGCAAAAGTTACCGGATACTGACATTGAAAATATGCCTCATATATCAAGAAAAACATCAACAGTATGCCTTATAGGTGGCTGAGGAAAATTAGGGAACAGTTTAAAATGGGTTAGGAGATTGGTAAGTTAGAATTGGATTATTTAGAATAGAATGAGAATGGAGGATAGAATAGATAAATTTTACTTGGTCAGATAATAATGATGATGCTTTTTTTTTAATTAATGTCCTCCAAGGTAATGTCATACCGGACGGTGAATGAATGAAACGGGTGAAATGATGCTCAAATGAGCCCAAGGTCCATGGAGCTTGGAGTTACCTGCCATTTGTCTTCTCAGGATAAGGGCAAACCTTGAAAAAAAACCTTACCCAGATAACTTACCCTAAGTGAGATTTGAACTCACGACCTCTTGAACATGAGGCAGACATGTTAATCATCATGCTAATGAGGTGGGCGACGACGACGGTGATGATGATGATAATGGTGGCGATGGTGATGATGACAACAACAATAATAATAGTGATAGTGATCCTTGTTAGGCCTTACTCTCATGCCTGGTGCTGGGCTGACCACCCACTTACAGGTCTTCACTCTGTCTGGTTCCTAGGTCCGTCTGCTCCTCAACAGATATTTGACCCAAGGCACAGGCTTGTAAGTCCAAGGGGGTGTAATTCCTCCATAATGGGGATAATCAGATAAAGACGAAGATATATTAACAAATCCTTATACAGAAAAAGGGTGATGAATTAATAGGTAGGTTTATATTACATCATTTTTAAATTTTTCTAATAACATTTTTAGACATTATAATACTTTATTGCAAAGTACAGCCTTGGTGTATGAGGCTATTACCAACCTCGCCCATTCTCTCTTACCTCTTGCTCTTGCTTTCTCTCCTTTCACTCTCACTATCTTTCTCACTCTTGCTCCACCTCTCTAGTGCTCTTTCTCTCCCTCCCCCATCTCTCTCTCTCTCTCTCTCTCTCTCTCTCTCTCTCTCTCTCTCTCTCTCTCTCTCTCTCTCTCTCTCTCTCTCTCTCTCTCTCTCTCCACTTAAATGAATATAAAATAAGATTTTTTGGTAATTCAAAATGTCAAAACATATCTTCATGTGGATTCCTACTATCAACTTTTGAGACAAATGCCGTATTTCTTGAGCTTAATAACTGGAATAAATAAAATTTGCTTTCATATACAGTGAAACACAAAATAAGTAATAATTGCTATTGTAAAATTACAAAAATGAATAATGTGATAAAGTACTAGTTTTAGTACCAAATTAAAACCATAAAAAGCATATGAAAATACACAAACTTTCTGAATAGGACTGACGTTATTTTGGAAATATGGATAGGAGTGTATCAATGTAATAAAATACATATTTTATATCACATAATAAACTCTATAATACATTTCTGTAACTTCTTTAAATGTTGACCTCAAGCTTTACATTAAAAGGAAGACAAATTTTACAATTTTGGTATATATTTAGGTTTTGGCAACTGCTTTAATACCTGCCATTTCCTTAGAATAGCTCGTTTATCTCTGAGATAATGTAATTTTCATACATGTGCTACATTTATTTACCATGTATGCTCTCAAGGTTAGTGAAAATCATAGAAGAAAAAGAAATAAGAAAAACCTTATGAGAGATAATTAACCAAACTAAAGTTAGATGAATGGCTGCAGAGAACAAGTCCCTCACAATATTCTGCTTCCAGTTAAATGTATGGAATTCATATAAGCCTGTCAATGCTAAATGTTGCAGTTTGCACCTATAAAAAGCCTTAGCTTATCTGGCTTATCTAGGGTACTTGACTCAACGTGATACTGTATCTTGTGAAGAGATACATACACAGTTTTCCACTGATAAGAATTCTTTTGCAAAGAAGCTATGTGTTTCAGTTTTTTATTTAATTGAAAATACAGAGTCATGTGATGTTAGAAGTGAAGCGTGACACATGAATTTTGCATGAAGTTGTGAAGTTATCAGTGTAATTTGGAAACTAGGTAAAACACTGTTTGATTCTTTCCCATACTAAATCGTCAAGGATGTGATAAGTGTCATGAATAATATGTTTACTTAGCAGTCTCATCAACACCAACTCAATTGCATAATGCTTACGTTATTTTCTGTCACCAACTTGGGAGGTAAAATGATAAGAATTATAGTTAACATTGGCAATTAGCGGACAAATAAGCAAAACTTATATTACTTCCGGCAAGCGGAAGGTCTGTGGTTCAAATCCCAGTTGTGGCATTGAATTTTTAAGTTCCAGTTCTACCTCTTAAACTTATATTACAAGTTGTATACTGACTAAAAGATAAGTCTATAATTATCCATAATATATATGATAAATAGAGGGATTTGCATGTGCAAGTGCACATTGAGCAGTGGATGTGACTGATATGTTCAGTCATTGGATTTGGAAAGTGTTTTACCAGCTCCCTTATTCTCCAAATCTAAGCCATGCAAGCACGATCTCTTCCCTAAAATGAAAGAACCACTTTGGGATCTGCTTCCGCAGGCAACTAACCACTCCCTTCACTATATCCAGAGATTAGGCAGACCAACGGCATCCAGTGTGTTCCAAATCACTGGGAATGCATGATACATAATGAAGGTTATTAGAGCTGTGCCATAGCCAAGTGGTTAGAACATTTGCTTCTCAACAAAGTGGCCCAGGTTCGATCCCAGGCAATTGCATGTAGGATTTGAGGTGGACGAAGTGGCGCTGGGGTGGGTTTCCTCTGGGTTCTCCAGTTTCCCCTGTCATCTCATTCCACCGGTGCTCTATCTTCATTCCATGTATCATGAGTATCACCACCTGTGGTGCCACATGTAGTAAAAACAGACATTAAACACCACAAAAAGAAAAAGGATGGTGATTACATCAAAGGCCTGTAAAATTTGTATGTATGCTGTGCATCTAAATACAAAGTAGCTTCCACTATTAAAAAGTCAACGCATGTATTATAAAAAATAACATGCATTTTCTATATAGATGTGAGCTCTATACTTAATATAAACTTTTCATGGTTAGAAAAAGTTGTGTTGGTGCTCATATTAGAGTTTTCAATTTCTCAAATTTTCCTTTAATTTACCTGCCCACAGAAAATTTCAAATTAATTAATACCAATCTCAACGAATAATGTATTCTTTTAGAACTATTCCATTTCATATGTAAATGTGTTTGCTTGCAGATGATAGCAGCATGCTTACTACAATATTTGTAACAACTACCATTCTTCTGCAAGTGTCTTCTGCTTTCTCTTCACCTCTGGCGTCATCATCTGCAGTAACACTTACTCATGAGCCAGCTTATTACCGTCTGCCTACAGCAGTCAAGCCAAATGATTATAGAATAGAGCTCATACCACACATTGATGAAAAACATAATTTTACATTTGAAGGCATAGTTTGGATAAATGTTAAAATAGAGGAAAACACATCAAACATAACATTACATGCAAATGATATGGATATATGGGATGTCACACTGCTGAAAGCTGGTGCACCATTACCAGTTAAATATACCTACTCTGAAGATGATCGTCATTTTGTTTTCATAACTTCAGGAGATGGAAAACAGTTTAAAGTAGGTGAAGAATTTGAAATTTGCATCAACTATACAGGACATTTTCAAGACGATATGCGTGGATTCTACAGGAGTTCATATTTGGATGAGAATGGATCCCTAAGGTAATTGAAGGCTTCCTCCACCTCTTCATCTTCCTTTTCTCCTTTTTCATCCTGTTTCTCTTTCACATTTTGGCAGAGGGAATGTATGGGTGATTGTAGTAACAATAATAGATGCATATTTTGTGTCAATAACATTAAGACTTAAACTAAAGGAATCAGAGGTGGTGGCAGCAGTGGCAGCAGTGGTGGTTGTGGTGGTGGTGGTGGTGGTGGCAGTGGCAGTGGTGGCAGCAGCAGTGGTGGTGTTGGTGGTGGTAGTGGTGGTGGCAGTGGCAGTGGCAGTGGTGGTAGTGACTGTGGTGGTGGTGGCAGTGGCAGTGGTGGCAGCAGCAGTGGTGGTGGTGGCAGTGACTGTGGTGGTGGTGGCAGTGGTGGTTGTGGTGGTGGTGGCAGTGGCAGTGGTGGCAGCAGCAGTAGTGGTGGCAGCAGTGACTGTGGTGGTGGTGGCAGTGGTAGTGGTTGTGGTGGCAGTGACTGTGGTGGTGGTGGCAGTGGCGGTGGTGGTTGTGGTGGCGGTGGTGGTGGCAGTGGCGGTGGCAGTGGTGGTGGCAGTGGTGGGATTAGCAGTGGTGGCAGAGGTGATGGCAGCAGCATTATTGATGATGTTGGTGATGGTTGTTCTAATGATGACAGTGCAGTAGTGGTGACAATGATAATGAAACTGAAAGGAATAACAAATAGAACAGTTTCAAATTAAATGTTGCATAAGGCATATAACATCCAGAGTTGGTGGGTAAATGATATATATTCCTAGTTTGTTAGATATCCACAAAATTTTATTACAGGAAACTTAATTGAAAGCAGCATCTGGACATTAAGACAAATGTTTAAAGGACTTCAATTTCAATACACATCAAATTATTGTGGTTGAAAATTTCTTTTGGAAAAATCAGAATAGTGGAAAAGAGATTTCTTTTAAGAATGAATTCTGTAAGAGCTGGGGAATGTCCTATCATTTATCTTGACAAAATATGGGTCAATGTTAACCATGCAAAAAAGTGTAATGTATTTAAAATCTAATGGTGACATTTACATACCTCTGAATGTACCATTAGAAAAGGGACAAAGATAGTGCACACAGAAAATTTGGCAGAATTCATTGTGAATTATCTTCTTTGTTTATGATCTAAGATCACTAATGACTAGGGTTACCAGATTATTTTATGGAAATGTAGGACACAATGGTAAAAGATGTAGGACAAAAATGTAGGACCTTGTTGGTCAATGCAAAAATAATGTAAATTTATAATTAAATGCTATTTATATATACCCTTAGGCATATACACTTTATTTTCTTAAAATCCTGAAACATACAATGTTAAATGTGATCATGAACAGTCAGTTATACTTCTCTGAAGAAGTAATTTTGCACAAAACATCCAACTAGTTTGAAATATAACCAAGAAATTCCATACAACCAAAGTTTTTAAAATTGTACTTTGCTAAAACAATGCCTCTAACTGAATCAGTACATAATTTGTTCCTTTCATGTATCCACTGCACTCTTATTAGTGAAAACACCCTTTCAACATCAGCATTGTACTGCTCTGACTCCACAAAATATCAGACTTTTCTCTAGGTGTCAGGGAGAAATTTTTGAAAAGTCTCTAATGTCCTAGATATCTAGTGTGAAGGGAATGGTGATGGAAAGAATGGTTAAGTACTGATATAGGATACTGCAGTTACCAGAGGACTGTTTGATAAAGTGTTGTCTCAAATTTCAGGAAAAGTATCCCAGTCATGATACATGGCTGAAAGAATAAAAGCCCAGTTGGTGAAGGGTGGATTAGGTGATAAATAGGTACATAGACATAGCATAATACAGGAAGTATGGAAGGAAGTTCTAGATTTGAAGATGTGGACCGTAAAATAATGTGGGTTGAGCTGGAAGCTCAATGGTTGTTTTTAAAATTTTTGGAACAGAATTAAGATCAGAAAAGTATTTAGAAATCTGCAATAGAAGGGGAAGAGAAGCAATAGTGTGGTACAGATTAGGGTTATGGAAAATTAAGAGGGCTAAGACGCAATATGATGCAAGGTTACTGTCCAATATGTGGGGACAAAGAAGAGGAGTGCATATTATATGGGAGTGCAGAGGAACAGATGAATGGAGGAAAAAACTAATAAAAGAAAAGTGGCTGAGAAATAAAAGAATTGTAACAATAAAGAAAATATTTACAGGCTGGAGTCAGATAAAACAATTAGGAGGATTTCTAGGGAATGTTAGAACAAAATGGGAATGGTCAATTAACAGAAGTTTAAGGTGAGAGACCTACAATGTAAATTATAAATTAGAGGATGTATTAGCAGAAGGATGTGTAAGGATTTGTAGTATTTGATATCTATTGGTGAAGTGGCTAGGGTCAATTCCAATAGATGCCACTATGTAACAACTTGGCAAAAATAAACATTATTGCATGCTGAAAAAAATCACTTTCTTTTTTAAGAAGTTCTAAAATATTGTTTAAAATAAGCTTTAAAGATGAGGTCTGTACTGGTTTTCTGAATTTTATGAACAAATATTTTCTTCTTACAAGATACACTAGCTTAATTTGTTTAGCATAGACATCTTAATGAATAATTATATTTTAGGTGGCTTGCTGTATCAAAATTTGAGCCTACATATGCCCGCCGAGCATTCCCATGCTTTGATGAACCAGCATTGAAAGCTCTATTTACACTTAGCATCTCGGCTCCAAAAGGTTATACTGCTATTTCTAACATGGAACCTAGGAATGTGTCTCCTAAAGAAATGTAAGTATAATCTGTATTCATGTCTTCTTTTGCCAACTGCATGTCACAAAACTATTGTTATTTAACTGTGTTTCTTTCAATGCACTATTAAAAACATACAGAGCAACTATTCGCTGCAACTATTATACAACAATGTAAACTTTTACCATTTTTTTTGTTAACATTGTGTAGGTCTACCTATATTTTTTGTTAGCTTATAATTAAAGTTCAGCTGGATCTCATCACTAGCAGTACTAGCATCACACCCATCATTTTCTTCATGGATCTGCTACTGCTAAGAAAACCTGATTTATGCTGATGTGAACTGAATTTTTCATGTCATATTCTCATCACTATATGAATGAGTGTACTAATTGTCTGATTATTCTTTATACATTACCTCAAATGCCTAGCACCCAGGCCTCTTTGCTCTGCTAGGTAGCTCTTTGACCAAATTTCCCTGATAACAATTTTATGGCTACAATTTTATTATCCAATTTGCCTCGCTTTTTCTCCTACACTTACACCACAGATATATATCATGTATTACCTGCCTTAATTGATGGTTGGTTATGTCTAGGCTTCAGACATGGTTGCTGTTTCATTGCACTTGGGCTGAAAAATGGCTATGTGCACACAGGATTTCACTGCTATCTCCCCCTCCCCAAGTGCTCACTTGTAAACAACATACTGGTCGGCTTACTAGAAGGGCACCTAACCTAAATGCATGTCTTCAGTTATATCTAAACTATAACTCATATGCTTCTGAAAATTGGGACAGCAAGCTGAGTTTTTTAAGATATAGGCTCATGAGTGGAATGTCTAGTGGTTCAAACTCTGATAGATCACAGGATTTTTTATCCAGGTTTTCTCAGTACTCAAAATTATCAAAGGCTGGGAAGTATCCTAAACTTGGACTGAAATATTTCCTTCTCAATTCCATTCCCAATTATCATAAAATTTCATTTCTCACATTATCATTGCTCATTGTTCATGGCACCATATATAATAAAAACAGGTGTTAACACTATTAAAAAAATTGTCACAAATCATTCACATGAATTTCTCTACCCATTTAACAAAGTAATCTTGGAAAGTTATTCTATTATCTGTTTCATATTAATGAAGATAAACATTTGCAGAAATTTTTTTATTAAATATTTCCTTGTAGGTGAAATAGAAATAGGGAAATGGAGAAGATTTAAGCAATAGTTAAATCTGTTAAGAGCTGGTTGCTATGTAATGGCTTAGAAATTCAGTTCTCCTTGCATGACCAGCATTAAAAAATTACTTTCTATTTGAGAAAAGTACAAGTAATGGAAAATTAAGAAAAATAACAAGGAATATCTCCAAAATAATTTAATTTAAAAGGTGAGTTAATTAATAACACTGAACAACACTTACAAAATATTTTTCTGGGACGCGTTTCGAAGGTTAACTCCATTATCAACCGGACAATAACTGGGTTTCCATGGTGTTTCATGGTGCGGATGGTGATGCTTCTTCTGATGTTTCTTCTGGTAACGGTTCAATGAACTTACTGAAAATGTCACTCTGAGGAATGTCGAAATTAAATACTCGGTTTCTATTTTTTAAAATAAAGATTTGTTCCCATGTGGACAGGATTTCAGAGGTTATTCCCAGAAAATTCAAAATATTTGGCTCGTCATAAAAGTATAAACTTGTGGTACTTCAGTCAAATTGAGAAGATCAAATTTTTCAAGTCAGGTGGGAGAATTTTCCTGAAAGTCTTTGTGTGGCATCCTTGAAAGACACTGTTAAGTTTGGTACTTAACTGACTTTGTTTTGGAGATGAGATGTTCACACACACACACACACCAAACACACCCACACATCCATGGACCTTTTCCTAAAACTACTTTTTCTTACTTAGGGAGTCTCAAAATTTGAATGTGGATTGAATGCATGTGGTGGAGAAAGTAAAAGTTCCATCAGCAAGAGTGAGGTTTCTCTCTTAATCTGGAAAGACAAATGTGTAACTCTCAACGTCATGGATCCTAGATTCATTTGGGTATTCATCATCCTTTATATGGTATGTTTAATACAAAACTTGGCCAGCAGGCACATGGCCCACGTGACCTTCACTACATTTCCTTATACACATTAATCATATCACATGGGTCAGTCTTACTTCTGTCAGGTAGGTGTTCTGTGTTTTTCTAGCCCAGTTCACACATGAATAATATTTGGAGTGTTTAGAGGTGTTTAGTTTTGCTTGAAGTGTTTTCAAAATCAATCAGTTACAGTATACAGTATAACAAAGAGCGTTTATGTATGATAAATATATCCTAACATCATCTTGTAGGGAAGTTGTAAGGCAATTTGAAAGTAAATTTTCTGGCATGTGTATTCCAAATAGAGACACCATTCACTGGCTTGTAAATAAATTCAGGAAGACAGGAACAATTTCTGATAGGAAAATAAAGATAAATGGTGTGTACTTACAGAACAGAAATTAGACAAAATCGGAGAAAGGTTAAAATGGCCACCTCGAAAATCTTTTAGGTACCCTGCAAAGACAAAATTAATACAAAATATGAGTAGAGAAATTACTGCTATTTTGGAAGCTGAACTGATTCATGTGAGTGAAAATTCCCTCAGAAGATGCCGTAGACATATTGATGCAAATGGATAGCATTTCCAACATCTTCTGTGATAAGCCATGTTTTGTGTTTATTCTGGTAATTATTAATGTGATTTGAGATTTGATTTGACATCCATGCATGTGTGATTGGCAGATGAGCCATGCAACTGCCAGCCAAGTGCAGTACATGTCCGGGAGATGAGCCATGTCCCTGCCAGCCAAGTTTTGTAGTAAACATACTGCACATCACCTCTACACCCTGTTTATTACAAATAATATTAAGCTGCTATAAAGGAGGTGTCAACACTACCATGGTTCATCTTTAAGCTGTTCTGTCTCTTTTCTTTTACATATAACAGGGAAGATTATGAAGGTCGGACATGGTACCATTTCAAGAGGTCAGTTTTAATGCCTACATATCTTGTAGCATTTCTTGTATCAGATTTTGGAAACGTGAGTGCCAACAGTTCCTTGCCGCTGCATGTTTGGGCTCGCAAAGGAGCATTAATGGATGCTGATTACAGTGCTGAGATAAGTCCGCATGTTCTTGAAGCTCTGATTCAATTTGTGAATTATACATACTCTCTGCCAAAGATGGATGAAGTTGCTCTTCCTGACTATGTATCAGGGGCAACAGAAAATTGGGGTATGGTGGCCTACAGGTATGTTAACTGTTGATATAAATGTGATTTAACACTAGAAGGACCAACACCAAATTGACCAGTTAGTAATTTATTATTGTGTGCATGTCACTTACTATTGAACCCATTGAAGTGAAACTTTATGAAGTCTCATGAATTTAGTAACTTAGACTCCTTTAGAACTGTATTCATTAAACATTGAGAGAGCAAAAAACCTCTGAACCATCTGTATGTGTTTTTCCACTTGGTATGTGAAAAATGTTAACACACTGCTGCTGGAAACAAGGTCACGCTTCTGACACAGTTTTGCTCTGTGTGCAGTATTCAGTTGACGTTGATGTGATGTGGTTCAGTTATTACAAGTGATTTATTATTCTGTCCTGTATTTAGTTACAAAGTGCATTATGGCCCAGCATATGCTTTCTACTACACAGCATGTATTTATTTATGATTTATGTGTGTTAACTCAGCTCGCCAACTGAGAGTACCATTTGCAGAAAAATTTCCAGGTGTGAAAGTTCCAGGCTGTACAACAATCCATGGACTTTACAATAAGTTTCAAGCCACAAGAAGTATTCAGGCTAAACAAATCTAAAAATGATGTATAGTTTTTACCAAAGAAAAATTAGACAGCATTGTTCATCATTTAGAGAATTCCCCCAAAAATTGCTTAGGCATCTTTCACAACAGGTAAGCATTTCTTATGGCTCTTTGCAAATGCCAATAAATTGCTGAAGCCAAAACCCTATAAAATAACTGTAGCACATGCTCTTCAGCCAGGTGATCCTGTAATTATGTGCACATTTTGTGAGTGAGCCTGAATAGTGTATACAATGGTGAAATAGACCCACATTTAATATTTTTAATGTACAAGGCTTGATTCTACCTACATGGATATGTGTGTACACAAGATAATTGCTATTGTAGCTCTGAGAAACCTAATATTGTTCATGAAGTATCCCTCATGACAAGAAAATTGGTGTGTGGCACGCCATTAACAGAAAAAGAGTTATAGGCTCAATTTTTCCACAGTCAATAACTGACGTCCGTACATATATGAATACAATTTTGCCCCATATTTTCAGAGAATTAACAGACAGGGAGTGTTCTTGTTAGCTAATGCTGAATTTCTGACAATGAAGTCATTAATCCTCTTGCTCTCCAATATTTTTCACTGATGGATGGGGCACTAGAAGTGGCCGGGCATATTTGAAGGTGGTCTTAATCCATTTCCTCTTGCAGATCACATAGAGGACAGAGTGGTGAAGTATATATCCCAATTCTGTTTAAATGTTTTGCCAGACAATCATGTCCTGTAATCAACCTGAAGGTTGCAACTGCTGTTTTTCGAGGATACTCAGGAATTACTGTTTGAATGTTTGGTAGTTCCCATCTTTTATTCTTTGATTTTTCATAGTAATACTTTGCAATAATTGTTTTGAATTCAGAGTTGACCAATCTTTTAGCTGCATAAAATGGCAGATTAACTATAGATTTTTGTACACCGCTGGTACCCTTTTTTGCAAGAAAATCAGCTTTTTCATTACCACTCAGACAGACAGGGAGTGCAATTTTGGCTTTTTTCAACAGGATTCTGCAACAGCTCATTTGGCCAATCTTTCAATGAGAACAATTGAAAGCATGTTTCAGGACAGAACTATTAGTAGAGATTTGTGGCCCCCTCAGTCCGCTGACCTAACCCCCTGTGATTTATGTCTCTGAGGTAACTTAGAACATAAAGTGTACAAAATAAGCCCACACACCCTGGAAGAATTAAAACAAAATATCTGCCAGGAAATTGCCAGCATTTCTCAACATGAACTACAGCAAGTGGTAGTTTCCTAAAGAGGTGTCAAAAATGTATGGACAATGCTGGCCAGTTTCAGCACCTCTTTTCATAAAGTTGCTAAGTAAAGCCTTTAAAAGTAGCCTACAAAAGTATTTTAAAAATGTTATATAGTTTCATCTATGTGCAGTGACAGCAACGAGCGCTGAGGATATGGAGAGACACTGTGCAGCTAGTTTGAAAGTTTTTTGCTCTCCACATACAATTATAAATACTTTAATTTTATAAAGTAAACATTATCATGGAACGAGGTACTGGTCAAAATGCCAAGACTTGATCTTATTGGGTAGCACAAGACTTCTGGTCCTACTAGTGTTAACAGAATACACTTTTTTCTCACATCATTTGTGTTGAAAATCATATCTTATTTTAGAGAAAGACTGCAGCTTTACAATAAAGAAAGAACAGATGCTTATAGTAAGCAGCGAATAGCAACAATAATAGCTCATGAATTTTCGCATCAGTGGTTTGGAAATCTCGTAAGTCCTGAATGGTGGGATTATTTGTGGCTTAATGAAGGCTTTGCAACTTATTTTGAATTCTTCATTATTGATAAGGTAAGTTCCTTCCTTTTAATTAAACATGCATCAGCTGAAAAATCAGTATCTAATTTATATTTTTAGTTATTCTGTGAAGAAAAAATCTGATCTTAGGCACATTCAGCAAATTGCTGAAGGTAACTAACATAAGCATCAGTAAAAATTATTTTGCACAGAATTTGACAATTGAAATGGATATGTTATGTTTGATATACATTTTGTATCATGTAGAAATGCAAGCTTGGTACAATTGGATTGGCTGGTAATCTGCTTCTCTTTTTGTGACAATCTTAAATTTAGGTTAATGTCTTTTTTATTAATGTCCTCCAACGTAGTATCATATCAGATGGTGAATGAATGAAATGGGTGAAATGGTGCTCAAATGAGCTTGAGGTCCATCCAGCTTTAAGTTACCCGATATTCGTCTTCTCAGAATAAGGGAAAACCTCAGAAAAAGTCTTATCTGAATAACTCACCCTAAGCGAGATTCAAGCTCGTGACTTCTTGGACGGGAGGCAGATACGCTACCACCACACTACAGAGGCAGGGATTAATGTTTGTTGCAAAGCAAGCAGAAGAAAACTGTGAAACTTTTAAATATCATAGACACATTGCCTTAAAAAGATGAAGAAAGTAGACTACTTAACAGTTTGTAGTCATTCTTGCTTTATCATCGACTCACATTTATATTATGATGAATCTTAAACAGATGGAAACACAATGGCGACTCAAAGAGCAGTTTGTTATTAGAGAAGTCCAGGCTGCCCTTGGTGCTGATTCAACAGTAGATTCTCATCCTGTTACTGCAACAGTTGGAAGCCCATCAGAGGTGCAAGGGATCTTTGATACAATTTCTTACAGCAAAGGTAAGCACAGATAAATTCAACTTAAGTGGAGACTAGAACCACGTGTTTTATGATTTATGAAGATTTATTTAGAATTTATAAAAATTGTTTATTCCATCTTGTACTGAACTAACAAATTTGCATTAAAACTATAATACCTAAAGCTGAACTATGTATTCTAGTGGTTTAATAAATTTTGAGAAAGAAAGTAAAGAAAAATATACTGGGATACATTTCTAAAATATTATCAGTTGGAAAGAGTATAAAAGACATCTTTTAAAACAGAACGATATCTCAACATGTACACTGAAAAAGCCTGAGGGCATATTTCATAAGTTTTTCATAGTTACAGAAAAACACCTTGAGAGGAAATCAGTGGCAGCTATTCAAGTGAAGCAGATGAAGAGGTTTTCACCTAAATATAGCAGTATTCCATTTTGTTAATGTTGGCATTATTACTGCCATTCTAACATATTAGTCACAAATTTCAACTGCTAGCAGCCGTAGTAGGGTCAGTGACCACACCCTCTTTTGTTTGGAAGTTAGAGCCAAGCAGGGAAAAATTGGTGGGAGCAGGCCTTCAGATCAGTTGCAAGGCCAAGTGAAGTAGTCAGAATTATGGAAGAAACTGCTGCGTTAAACAGCTTAGTTGCCATGACAACATGATGCCATGAAACGATGTAGCATGGGGAAATAGTATGTGCATGCACGTGTTTCAGGCAAACAAGAAATATTTTCACTTGGGTAGAGGCCGATGGTTCCTGTTTTCGCACGCTTAGAAGATAGTCGTTGTTTACCTCGAGGAAGAGCTGGTGTTAAATTTAAATGTGGTGTTTTACATAACTGTGAATGGTACAATTTACGAGTTTGCTAGACTACAGTGTTTGTAATATTTAAATTACAGAATATAAGTGTTTTGTTATGAATCCAGTGAACGATACAGATTGCAATTTGTTAGAAACCCCATTTTCCAGGTGGGAAGATGAAGACAAGTAAGGTGTTTTAAACTTTGGGTGTCCCATTGATATCATCGACATACCCATTAAAAGAGAGGATAAGAAAATAGGGAAGTCTTATAACATTAAATTCAAAAGCTCTTGGTTGGAGAATTATTCTTGGTTATGCAGTAGCTGTAGTTTACAATCGCTATTCTGTTGGCCTTGTTTACTTTTTAGCAATGCATATTTATACTGATGGATCATTGATATCAAACCAAGATGGAGCAGGTGCTGGAGCCACATGTCACCTCTTTTCCTATTACAAATCTTTAAGTTATGGAACTACTAACTTTGATGGAGAAATTAAAGCAATTCAAATTGCCCTACAAAATCTTTTGTACAGAATTTCACATTTTCAGCAAGAAGTTATTCTCTCAGATTCCAGAGCAGCAATTATAGCAATTACTTCCAAGTTGTCACCAAAAACCCAAACAATTATAGAATGTTGGAAAATCCTTACCCATCTAACAGCACTTCAAAAACACCTTGTCTTCCAATGGATACCAGCTCACTGTGGGCTGAGTGATAATGAGAAAGCTGATTTTCTTGCAAAAAAGGGTACCAGCGGAGTACAAAAATCTATAGTTAATCTACAATTTTATGCAGCTAAAAGATTAGTCAACTCTGAATTCAAAACAATTATTGCAAAGTATTACTATGAAAAATCAAAGAATAAAAGATGGGAACTACCAAACATTCAAACAGTAATTCCTGAGTATCCTCGAAAAACAGCAGTTGCAACCTTCAGGTTGATTACAGGACATGATTGTCTGGCAAAACATTTAAACAGAATTGGGATATATTCTTCACCACTCTGTCCTCTATGTGATCAGGCAAACATGAGCTTGCATTCACAGGTCATGATGAGAGTGTGTGTTCTCTTCTTTATAACTATGACTGTGTCCACCAACATCTTTTACTTTTAATACATCTTTTCTTCCTACTGAGACAGACTTGTGGAAACATATCCCAAACCTATACTTAATATAGCAATCGCTAAATTAATATTTGCGTCCGTCATGTTTGTTTCGCATGCTTGTTACATGAAATGTCATTTGTATTGGACCAAAATGTATCATAGTGTGAAAGACACTGTTTCTTTTGTGTACAGTTCCACTGGATACAAAAAATTTAGTCACAAATGTTGAACCATGGAACAAAGGCTTTGCATTGTATTTTCAGCATGCTTAAATGAACTTCTTCAGCTAGTTTGTAGGGCACGAGCCACCACTGGAGGAAATATGTATTTGGTAACCATGCACTTTCTCTTGCAGAGGGGTAAATACATTTTGTTCTAGGCAATAGTATCAAAATATCCCCTTGTCTCACAGTAGAATGTGGGCTTTGTACCTCTGAAGCTGGCCACTAAAAGCATCATGTAGGTTATTACTAGAGGCCAGATTTTTATGTCATATCAAGGTGCGAAATATGTACATATTTATGTAACAAAAACATCAAAATATGTAATGAAAAATATGTTGTTGTTTTCTAGTGTCTTGCATCTGGCAATGAAGCCATTAGCATTTGTGCTTTCCAATACTTTTGAACTGTAGTTTCTTCTGATCTTAATGCTTCACAGGTCTTCAAGTGGTCTTCATTCATTTCTGCTGGATCGTTACACAGGACACTTATTGGTGAGACTGAGATACCTATTCTGTAGAGATGACTTGCTAAGCAGTCATGATTTGTCAATAGTCGGAAGGCTGCAACCGCTGTTTTCCTTGGTCTCTGGGGGATTATATCTGGGTTGGAAAGTAGTGTAATCCATTTTTTATCTTTGGCATTTGTTTCTATTTCTTGTAGGTATGAATGAGAAAATTTTCTAATGATCAAGCGTTTTATTGAGGAATATGAGAAATTGAATTTAGACTTTTGTTTTATTGTTGTGCCTTTCTTTGCAAGTGAGTCTGCAGAAAAATATAATATCAACAAAATATGTAAAATTATGTAATAATCTAAATGCTAAGATTACAACCTCAAATGTAAATGCAAACTGCAAATTACCCAGAATTTTGTAATTTTATAGCTCTGTAAGTACATAAATTAATTACAATGAGTTAAAATTTGCTAAATATAGAATTAATTATAGGGAAAATGTTTTGTTTTATGCAGAATTTACCTAAAATTTATTTTCAAATAGGTAATTACAAAATAAAAAATGTGTTTTGGATTATATTTATTAAAATTACTCGTTTCACATAAATATTTTGCTTAAATTTTAGACAGTAAAACAATGTTGAAATACTGAACCAATTTACCATTGAGTGAAACAATCAATTCAAAATAATTAAATTTTATAATGGGGATGCATTTTCAGTTTTCTATCTCTTGACATACAATGGACAGCCAGGCATTTTCATTTTGAGTCTTTTGTTTCTTTCAACGTATAGTGAATAACCATATACAATTCCATATTTTCAGGGGTCATTGCTTGTCTCCTATAGGATAAAATATTCTTATAAGCAGCAACTTACTTTCTAGAAGACTGTAGGTGTTTGTTGCGTATGTGAAGAGCACTTTTGATATGTTGTTCTAATTGAGATTTCATGGAACTGCCAATTCTTTTACCGCATGCTTGACAGACTATCACTTTTCCGTCGGCTGTAAAGGTGCTATCTGTTTCACCCATGAATTCAACTTGCAGGATAGCAAGGACGAAACTGGTGCCATTTTACTAAGACTTCAGGAAACTAACTGCAGTATTATCGCCTCGCTATATTGATGGTTGTCCAGTGGCTCACTTTGTTTCCTCACAAGTATTATATTACTACCACGACAATGGTAACAATAGTAACAATCAATTTCTCCAGTTCTTGTAAATACCCAAAGTGCTAAGAGAAACGTGACACTGGAGGTCAACATTGTCGAGCGGCACCTGCTTTGATATAAACAGACAACAATTAGAACGAAGCGAGGCGCTTATTATAGCATTCTTAATCTAACTTGCATCCTATTTCGCAGATTAATTTCTGTTGCTTTCAGCAAAACTTGTGAAAATAGTAGTTTATAATTTGACAGCAATATTTTTTAAAAAATAATAAAATTGTAACGAAACCCAGAAAATATGTACGTTTTATGTAACATTGTTAAAATATGTTGTTGTTGGCTAATGCTGGATTTCTGACAATGAAGTCATTAGTCCTCTTGCTCTCCAATATTTTTCACTGATGATATTGAAGAGAGCAATAGCAGTAATAGTAACCGCTTTTTAGAGAGCACCATATTTTTATGTTTTGGCGGTCACATCGCTCTCTCACAACCCCCAGAATGTCTGGAGGACCACACCTGTCGTTGGTTTACGGGTCTCACCGACCTGACCGGGAGAGTTATCAAAATATAGAATAACTAATTATTTTTAATTGTTTAGAAGAAACATGCAATCAATATGATTTGTGCTCGAGTAGTCTTGAATCATTAATAACAAAAAGCTCCTATAATATGCTTTTAATAGCATAGTATTAACTGATTACAAAACTGTAGTGAAGCATGGTTGACTGTAATGAAACAAATTTAACAAAACAGCTAATAAAATTCATTGATTATTTTATGTAAAAATGAAAAAAATGAACATTCTACATTTATATTTTGAGAGCATTTTTAATATCCTTGTAAAAGCATTTATCTCTAAAATCAACAGGGCAAGAGAAATTATCTGAGAAAAATTTTCCTATTTCTAACACTTCGAATTTCCATGCGGTATACTACGTTATCTTACAATCTGCAAAGTCAATATTCATAACACAACCAGACTCTGCTCTCATATACACCAATGAGAGCTCGGAAACATTTCATAAGTGCTCCGTGATTCGTGGTGAACAATCATTAATGAACTACTTTTCTGACATTGACAATTTGTGTTTTGCGGGTTAATGGATACAGCACTATGATTGGTGCCTCGGATGATCATCAGACTCCAGCTTCTTACCTGATTGGCTGTGCAAAACCATACGACATTAATATCGTCTGTATAGTAAAGTGTTGACCATGTCAAATCACATTATTTACTATCTAGTAGTTTTAAATATACATCTACATATTAGCTACTAATAATAGGTTGCAATACATTAGTGTATACTCATATGTAGAAATGTGCAAAATATGTAAAAAATTTAAAATAAAAATTTGTAAGGGAGTCCTAAATGATGTAATTTGCAAACATTTTTACTTCTCATTGAAATATTATGCAGGATTTAAAATATGTAGTTACATAAAAATCTGGGCTCTAGTTATTACTAAACTAGTAGTTTCCAGAACAACCCAAATTTTTTATAAATGTGTATATCCCTCCCCTAAATCTTTTAATTCCATTTCTTAAATCGAGTTTTGAATGCTATCGAAAATTTATAATATTGTGACGCCAGCCAGGAGTCCAGCACACATCAAAGTGAGCTAAGGTCAAGCTACCTCACACTAGTGGCCAGCAAGTAAACACCTAATGAGCGTGGCAGGACAAAGGGATTCCCAGAGTCTTTGCAATACTTCTGGCTGCTAGCTTATTTGAAAAAAGGTTAGAGAAAAGGGCAAATTTCTAGAAAGATCCGTGCTACATCATTCTTGCCTATAAAAGCTTGCAGGATGGCAAGAGGAGGCAGTTTTGTGAGACAAAGGGAAGAATAGAGTTGTGAGTGTTGAACGAAGACAGCTGGCAGTGCATGTGTGTATACAGACATCATCATGAAAGAACTGTATGTTTCAATAGAGACATTTTGGGACATTTAACATCATATCAGAATTGCTATAGTGAGAAGCAGTTTAGTGAGTGATCATGGAAGCCAGCAGTTTGTTAGAGAGAATTGAAAGACAGAAAAGGTGTGTGTCAAGGCTATGAGAGGACAGAACAACTGTAAATTCTAGGTCATCAAGAGCTGTAGACTGTGTTATCAAAAAACCAGAACTGTGTCTTTGTGCTTCAGTTTTAGAGAAGAAATAAAGTGATAGGAAGGGTAACCAGACTTTGTTGCCATTTGTCACAATACTATAATTACATTCAAATGTATAATTAAGTGTTGTATATATATATATATATATATAAATATATAAATCCTGCATCCGTCCCTGTGTGTATATATATATATTGTTTTTTTTCTCTTTTTTTTTGGGGGGGGGGATTTGATTAGGTGCTATAATTAGAAAATCTGGAAATGTCATTGTATGCATAAATATATATCAGATAATATAGATGTTACAGAGACAAAGAATCTGAATATATCTGTGAATTAATGTGAATACTTTTTTCTTTAGTTATGTCCTTATTACTTTCCAAATTTTTGGGGGGATACAACCTCCCTATCCCTTGGATCTGCCCCTATATATATAGGGGTGGATAAATATAGTATAGTAATTCAGTCGCCTTTCCATTGTTTGGCATGCCAATATCTGAAGCCCAATTCATCAATGCTGTTAAAGCAATTTTTGAGAAAGTTGTTATTGATGATGATTAATACCATGCATCTGGTAACAAAGTCATTAGCATTCTTACCTTCCAATGCTTCTGCACTTATCTAGATTTTTAAGATAATGCACTGCAGGTGTTTGGTCTTTATTTATTTCTGCTCCCAAATCATACAAGCAGCAAATGGGAGAAGACAAGATTCCAATTCTATGCAGATGATTTGCAAAACAATCATGACCCATTATTAATCTGAAGGACCCTACTGTTCTGCAGGCACAATAAGCGATGAGTTTCAACAGCACCGGCTCCCTGCCAGTAGGAACATATATGGTCATCTGTTATTAAACATTTGACCATTACTTCACTATCCTGCATCCCCTTTGCACCCATGGTCAAATGTGTAATAAAACTATTTTTACAAACGTTTACCCTGATTAATATGAAATGGATAGATAAATAAGCTTTTGGAGCAACAATTTGTAGAATTGATAGAGAAGTCAAGTTCTTCAGATACTGTACTGCAGATGTTTAGATGGTCTTTATTCATTTCCGCGCAGGAGATGGGCAAAGGCAAGATTATCTGAAGGACTGCTGTTCTGAGTGGGGTATTGTGGTAAGTTATCTGGGTGAATATCAACAGCTTTCCAATTCTTTTCTTCCGTTCTGAGTCTTAATTTCTCACATGATAAATTGTAAATTTTGATGAAAGGAGTCTTTAACAGATTGATGTAAGTTTGGTGGTTTTTTGAAGTATATTAGAAACCTTTATAGCTAAGGAAATCTGCAGTTTCATTACCAGATGTGCCATAGTGAGCAAGAATCCACTGAAAGTGTGTTTTTTATGTAGTCTGATTAGTTGTATTGCCATTTGGTAACAAACTTTAATTTGGCAAGATTTAATATTACATGAGCATATTGCTATAGCTATGGGCTTTTATTATAAAAGCTGTTGAAATGCAGTACAAATTGTTATTTCTGCTCCAAAAGTTGTGCTGTGCAGCCTAGTGAGTGATAGAATGCATTGCAATCTTTAAAAGAACTGTCAGTGAAAATGACTTATCATTAATTGGTAGAATATTTGGTTTGTACAGTTTCCAAAGCAAGGGCCTTTAAAATATCTATAGATTTTTTGTTTCCACTTCAAGATTCAAAATAAATTGATTTGGTTAAAAATTGAGCGTTTATGTTAAGTAATCATTGAGAAAGTAAAAGCAATGTTTCTTTTTTTTAAGTAAAGGATTGCATTGCATTGCAGTTTTATTATATCTGTGCCTTCTCTTTTTCAGCTGGGTCACTAATTTGGATGATGGAAAATTTCCTTACAAGTGAAGTCTTTCATAAAGGACTTAATGCATATTTATCAAATAGGTTTGTATTCTCCCATTAGCTTCATTACTTCATCCAGCTGAACAGTTAAACCCCAAACCACAGAATATGCCTAGTACATTTTTTCAACCACAAATAAATGCATGTGACATTAATGGGGTTTGTATGATAACATACTGAATGCTTGCTGCTGAAAGTAATTTACCTGTATTTATTATCAATCATTTTTATGAGTAATCCAAAATATAAAATGAATTAACATTTCAATTTCAGATCTCTATCAACTGGTAAACCTGAAGTTCTATTTTCTGCACTAGATTTTGAATTTCAAAAGATCAATGGTTCTGCTGTTCCTTATCAGAATGTGACTGAAGTGATGCTGAAATGGACCATGCAAACTGGATATCCTGTATTAACAGTTTCAATTGATACTGCAAATAAACTCTATAAGCTAGAGCAGGTAATAAATCATACATACATATATGAAGAGTACATGAAAATAAAATATTGCATTATCATTACAGAAGAATCATTTTAACTTTAAACATAACAACTTTCTTTTGGTACTAATTCTTAAAATGTTTCAATAAGATACACAGCAATGCATTACCTCCCCTTGTAAGGAACCAAAACTAAAGCCTATGGAAACTAAAGCCTAACAGGTCTTCATCTTTACCACTTTACATTTTCTCTAAGTGTATCACATTTAGACTGTTATGTGATTTATTCACCATTAATACTAGGAGAACAAAAGTTCCAAACTGACTGCACAGGTGTTTTGCCTGTCTGCATCCTCGGTGCTCATTGCCATCTGCCACTGTCATGGAAGGCAGGAAATTGCCAGCATTTCTCAACATGAGCTACGACAAATGATGGATAGTTTCCTAAAAATGTGCCAAAAATGTATGGGCAAAGACAGTGGCCAGTTTCAGCATCTCCTTTCATAAAGTTGGTAAGTAAAGCCTTTAAAAGTAGTTTTAAAAATGTTGTGTGGCTTCATCCATGCCTTTCTATGATAGCGGCAGACAGCAACAAACGCCAAGGATGCGGACAGGCAAAACACAGTGCAGCCAGTTCATAAGATTTTTATTCTCCTATTATAATATACATTATGATATTGTTTAGCTATAATCATATGATCAAGCTTTAAATAGCCTTTAAATGAACATATGAAAATGCACCATGCCTAAAAATATGCATTTGGCTAATAATATAGTCTGACTAAACACCCGAGAATAATGTTGTTGAATTACATGAGGCTATGAATTCTTCATTCCCAATAACAATTTAACTTAATCCTGTTCTTTCCAAATGCTCAATTAGGAGAGAAAGAGAGAAACCTTTTGTGCATATTTTTACTAACTTTCATATTCTTCTCTAGAAAAGGTTTCTGGTGAAAGCATCTGATGATGTAGAAGAGTATATATGGAGCATACCCATAACTTTTGCTTCCATAGATAACTATGAAACATATCATAACACCACTACTAAATTCTGGATGACAGAAAAAGAAACAAATTTTTCTTATGATGCAGTTGGAAGAAATCTCATTTTCAATGTAATGCAATCTGGTAAGTACAGCTAATGGTAAAATTAGAATCATTGGAACATCCAAAAATAAGTAGATAGTTAAATTATAGAAAATGAATCAATTTAAGCAATCATATTGCTCCACTTAGCAAGTTAGTGGAGGACATGTTTTGAGGATCTAGGTCTCCATTTTCAGTGCTGGTTGACTAAACATTATTCTAATCTTCTTTGTCTCTAATATGTGTAGTCTCATTTGGTGTGGGACTGGTGAATTTAGATATTAAACTATCCTCTGCTTAATTTAAAAGTTTATAATTCACTGTTCACAACTTCTGATATGTGCTCTTTTCATAAGTTCACTTGTAGGTACACTGTGCACTGCTATTTTAGTTTTTATACCTTTTATTGTATATTGTCTCAGAAGTGATCGGGTGCGACTGGGTTATCTAACTATTTATATCTGATATTTATGAACTGTTCTTTTAGTCTTATGCTTACATTTATTTTGGGTTTTCAAAAGTATCTTTTGTTGTAATTTAAACAGTCTACTTTATATATTCCTGGTTTCTTTTCCGATGGGATTCTGCTTAGGCTACTATTATGTTAGCATATACACAGAACTAAAATTAAATTAAATATAATTTAATGATGATGACGATGATGCTTGATGATGATGATGATGATGATGATAATGATGGTGATGGTGGTGGTGATGATGATGATGATGATGGTGGTGGTGGTGGTGGTGGTGGTGGTGGTGGTGATGGTGATGGTGGTGGTGGTGGTGGTGATGATGATGATGGCAACGACAATGATGATGATGATGACGATGACAATGACAATGATGATGATCATGATAAATATTTATTATCCTATAGACTTAGTTTCAAAAAAGATTTAAAAAATTAACAGTATTATTTACAGTTCATCTATTCCATACAAGCACTTCCCAATTAGGTACCCTTTTAGATTAGTCTGGAAATTGTTAACATTGTTACTTTCATCTCATTGCTTCATTAACAAAGTATATATATAAAACTGTTTCACCAAATAAAGGTAAATCTTTATGTTCCCGAGATGTGGGAGAGAGGAGGGAAAAAAGTTAATTGCAGATATCTTGTATTTTCAGAACAAATAGAAGGAAAGCTCAGCAGGCATCATTTAAGCATGTTAAATATCTTCAAACATCTTTAGGCACTAGAATAATCGTAAACGTACTGCATTTTTTAGCAAATATTTCAATATGGGGAACCAATAAGATTGTAACTTCAAAATTATCTTTTTAAGGGTTTTATCGTGTTAACTATGATGAAGTTTTATGGAAGGAGATACAATATTGGCTGACACGCACTTCATACATCCACCCAGTGAACAAGGCTCAACTAATGGATGATGCTTTTGCACTGGCACTTGCAGAAGAACTGAATTACACAACTCCATTGGGTTTGACCACTTATCTGGTTAATGAAGTTGACTATATTCCATGGTACTCTACACTGAAAGCATTGTCTTTTATTGATACTCGACTCTATGGTACGAAGTATTACTCAACATTTCAGGTAAGAACTTTATTTACAGTAATGGTTTTAATAAGTTCAGTACTGTAAGCAATTCACAACAAAGTCATTTAAGCTAGACACTTGCATGGGCTGTAGATCATTTAAAGTGTTTGAACTCAGTATAGGAAAGATTACCCACTTTGTTGCACTTAGTTGCTAATGCTTTTGTTTTGATAGGAAGTTGAAGATATCTGAAATAATTGCTATATATATCTGCTACATCCTTTTCAATACCTTCTAAATCAGTTAAGAGTTTATTTTTGGGATACTAACAATAGCGCAAATTGCAAGAACTGTTATATAGTCTTTTGTAAACAGAGCCTTCTTTTGGACACATCACCAACCTAACAAGAATCTTCTTGGCACCAGAAAGCGTGATGTTTTCCAGCAGAATTGGGTACCTACTTCTTTTTGGTAGTGTTTAACGCCTGCTTTTACTACATACGGCACCATAGGCAGTGACACTGATGATACATGGAATGAAAATGGAGCACCAGTGGAATGGGAAACTGGAGAACCTGGAGAAAACCCGCCCCAGTGCCACTTCGTCCACCATGAATCCCACATGTGGTTGCCTGGGATCGAACCCAGGCCACTTTGGTAAGAAGCGAATGGTCTAATCACTCGGCTATAGCACAGCCAGGTGTGGGGGTACCTACTCACTTAAATTTAAGTGCACAGATTTCTCATGAAAGGAATAACTACAATATTCACAATCTTTGTCACAGATATGTTGGAAAGGTTGTGCCACCAATATCCCTCAATCCATTTAAGAAGTTGTGCATTAACACTCATTAATTTTTCTTTATTCTTTCTCCAAAAAAGAGCATTAAGACTAATTTTGAGAATGAAACAAACAGATTCATGTAGGCAAGCCTTCAAAGACTTAAAAATTCTAAATCTATACTTTCTATACATGTATGAGGTAATAGTACAATTGTTCAACAAGCAAGACATACATAGGTCAAACAAATGAACAAATACATGAGCACTACATTAGAGGAAATACAAACTTTCACATTCAGTCACATAGGCTAGAAATGCATAAAACCAAACCTACTACTGCAGCTCATAAACTGTATAATAAACTCCCTGCTTATCTGAAAAATATTAATAACTTTATGTATTCAAGAAAGAGTTAAAGAAATTCTGCATAGAAGGTTGCTATACTCAAGTGCTGAATGTCTTAGATAATATGGACTAAATAAATAGTATTGATATAATATTAAAATAGTGTATAGTAAGTAATCCATTATTGTAAATATGTTACTACAAAATTTATCTGTGTATATATAATACTCTGCGACGTTTCTGTACATGTAAGATTTAAAGCTTTCACGGCGCACGTTATTTATTACAGCTTCACGGGTGATCAGCCGTGTGAGGTTTAAAAACATTGAGCTTTTGGCCATTGTAAACTCTATGGCCTTCGTCAGAATCGTTCAACTTCAACTTCAACTTATTTATTATAAAAGACATTTGCCCGGTGCCGGTACAAAGGGGCCCGGCTTACAGGCTCAAATTGACATGAGATATATTTGACAGTATTTACATTGGTTATTTATTTTGCTTTGGTGTTCAAAAACCCATACAGTGGGCAGCTTTAGCCCACCGAGAACAGTTTTAATGCGTATTCTCAGTTTTTTTATGTTTGTCTGTTTTTGATAGTTTTGTTTAAATTTATATACACGGATATATACACGCACTCACTCCTGGGCATACCACTCATATGTCCCATCACATGCACACACACACACACACACACACACGCTCATAATATATATATATATATACACACATCAGAATCGTTAGACTAGACTACCAGATGGCAGGCTGAGAACAGCCCGAGGTGTGTCATCCGTGTACCTGCCCTTTTAGGGCTTAACCACTGCATGACGGGATTAGGAAGTTATAGGATGGCTGGTGAAGAATGAGGATTGAGGATTGATGGGAGGTAGCATTTTTTATGCTCCTCGTCGGATGTTACTTTCAGCATGCAACTGCCGTTGGACACTGCTGATGGGTGGTCCAAATATGGATATTGGCGAAATGTTTTGGACTTCCAAACTGCTCTTGGAAGGACTGTCAGGAGTTCAGCTTGCGCTGTTGATGGGGAAGCTCCTGTGTTACCGGGGGTGCCCGCAAGCCATGCGGGGAACCCGGTGTCGCACAAGCGTGCGTTCTCTAGGGATATAGTCCCCAAGAGACCTAACCAGGGCGCTCCGATGTTGTGGAAACTGGTCGTAGAATTTTGTTGCCCGGCGCCTAATTTCGTCCTCCACGTACGGGAGGGACGAGGCTTCGTGCAGTAGTCTCGTGGGGAATCTGCGGTATACAGAATAGATTACTCGAAGACCTCTATTCTGTATACGTTGCAGACGCAGGAGGTGGGTGTCTGCAGCCATGCCCCAGATTTCGCAGGCATACAGGAGGATAGGGATAATGAGAGCCCGAAAGAGACGTAGCTTTAAGGGGATTGGCATCCCCGACCGCAGCATAGGGTACAATGAGGCAATTGCCCCACTGGTCCGCGCTGATAGGTCGTTGATGTGTCCCCGAAAAGTTAGGCCCTTGTCGAGCTTTACTCCCAGGTAGGTAAGGGAATCTACCCACTCAATCCTTCGGCGAAGGTATGTGAATGTGGGGAAGTTGGCGGGAAAGCGGCGTTTGGTGAAAAGTATGGCGCGGCTTTTCTCCGGGTTGATGGACAATCGCCAACGCCTACACCACTCTTGGATGAGGCGGAGGTGTCGCTGTATGGGGAGGAAGGTTCTGCGAGGGTGTTTATTTGTACAGTAAAGCAGCACGTCGTCAGCATACTGGGCTATGTTAACGTGCTGTTCGGATGGAATGTCGGCCACATATACGCTAAACAGCGTAGGGGACAATACAGAACCTTCAGGGACTCCGCCTCTGATTGGCCTTCGTGTGGATTTGGTTCCCGCAACTGCGACCACAAAGGATCTGTGTTTTAGGAATGAGTGTAGCAGGTGTATTAGGTGTGTGGGTAACTCCAGTTGGATGAGCTTGTAAAGGAGACCGGCATGCCAGGTCGTAGAGAAGGCCTTCTCAACATCTAGAGAAACCGCGGCGGTATAGGCTTTGTCCTGGAAACCCAGGGCAGCTGCCTCCACCACACGCAGCAACTGCTGAGATGTTGAGTGGCCAGGCCGGAACCCAAACTGATGGGGAGGGATGGCTTGAATGTCCCCTAAGATGGGAGACAAGCGGACTAGAATAAGCCTCTCGAGTACTTTCGAGAGTACAGACAGGAGACTTATGGATCGGTAGTTGGCAGGATGAACCGGATCTTTCCCTGGCTTCAATATGCAGATCACCCGGGCCTGCTTCCACTCACGTGGAAAGTGACCAAGGGCAAGGCACATATTGAAGACCTTAGTAAGGAAGAGCACGGCCTTGAAAGGAAGGTGGCGGAGCATGGCAGGGGTTAACCCGTCAGGCCCCGCAGCCTTTTTGCGGTCGAGGCGTCGGAGTACGCCCTGGAGTTCGCTAGGTTTGATGATGGGAAGCCGATCCGCCTCCCCATGAGGACGCCGAAGATATCGACGTACCTCCTGGCGGACACGGTCGGAGAAGTCTAGGTCCTGCGGATCGTCTCTAGGACGCATAGTCCTCTCCAGGTAGTCAGCAAACACATTTGCCTTGGCTTGGGGTTCATAGGCCAGGCCTCGGGTGCCTTGGATGGGTGAGGTATGTGACCCTCCTCGGTTCCTGAGTCGCTTGGCGATCTTCCACACGTCGCCATCTTCCGGGTTCAGACGAGTCATCGTATCCTCCCACGCGCGCACTCGGTGCTCGCGTAGGCGGAGACGAACCTCATGGCGTAAACGCCTTAGAACCGCTAGATGATGGGGCGTGCGTTGCCTCTGGTAGCGCCTGCGAGCCGCCCAAGAGCGGCGGATGAGCAATAGAAGCTCTAAAGGCAGGACATCGGGATGGAGAGGAGCTGGGGTGTGGATGGTGAGGTTGTGGACCGTTCGCTTCACGACAGAGGTGAAGGAAGAGACCGCAACCTCTAGGGTTGGGATGTCTGTGATGTTGGGGTTGGCGGGGATGGAGCCATTCAGGCAACTTCTGACGCAGTCCCAGTCTACGTTCCGATGTTGGATCGGGACCTCATGACTGGCAACCTGGGTCAGAATCGTTATTTTTTTTTTTTATTTTTTTTTTTTTTTTTTTTTTTTTTTTTTTTTTCCTATTGACTAAAATTTTTACTGTGGTGACTCTGTTTATTTGTTTGATCGGGGTGACGTGGGGTCCGGTACCGCTTGAAGCAAACCGGATGATTGTGAGTGCATGTTCAAATGGGTGGTGAATGAAGGCAGGTCTAATGCCATGGCGAATGCCCTGGCACAGACCTACGACTTGGGGTAATTATTTCTTGCATTGTCATTGGGGGAGCTATGGGGAATCTTGGTAGCGTGATAAACTCATAGATCTGGCTGAGTTCGTGCTTGATCGCTGTAGTTTCTTTTGTTGTGTCGTGTGTGTTATCTTCGATCCTGGACAGCTTGCGCTGTATTGATTCAATAACATCAGCGTTGTCGAGCTCTATGGTGGCAGCACGGAGTTGGTGAAGTAGCCGAGCTGCGGCGTTGAAACCTGTGGTGTGATGCGTAAGCTGGCGGGCTATCGCAGCATGGCGCTTGCGGTTGACCCGTCTCTGCTTGTTGACATTCAGGTTCAATGTTGCTATTGCCTGCGTAAGTGCAGGAACGCTCTCTGCGGCGGTAGCTCTGATCTCCTCCATTACAGAGGTGAGTTCTTGGTTGATCCTGGTGTTAAGTGATGATATTGAGTGAGTGAGAGCTGGGACGCTCTCTGCGGCGATATGTCGAACCTCTTCTATTGCAGTTGTGGTGTCTTGTAGTTCGTTGGTCACGGGTTGTGGTTGAGTGGTGACTGCTGTAGTTAGTGTGGAGACTGCGTGGGTGAGTTGTTTGCAAGCATCTTCGATGCATCGTAGACGGTGATCGAGGCCAGAGACCATAGAGTGAAGTTTCTGGGCCTCGGTGCTGTGAAGCTCTCCATGTGTTGCTGCTGTGGCGTAGGAAGTTATTCCACGTGGTGTGGGTGCGTCGGCGGAGATAGGTGTTGATGTGTGTTGTGTCGGTCTGGCTGCGCTGGCTGGTGTTGACTGCCTGGGGTAAAGTGGGCACTGCGCCTGTCCTGTAAAATGACCATGTCCATTACATGTGGCGCAGTACCGGCGTCGGCGGCGGAGGTCGTGGTTGGTGCACTGCAATGTGAGGCATGAGGCTCCACAGTAATGGCACCTTGGTGCAGCGGTGCAGGCAGTGGCGTCGTGCCCATAGCGGCAGCATCTGCGGCAAGGCGCTCGGCGAGTAGTTCGGCTGGGCTCAGCAGGCAGTCGCCGCCCAAGCAAGGGCAAGCCCGTCCTCAAGGCGGCTTCCTGGTCTGCAGTGTCGGCGAAGATTATCCTCATAAGACTTGTGGGTCCGCGTGAGGTGACTATACGAGTGGCCTTCATAGCTGACGGCCACTCGTTTTGTGCGGCGGTGAGTAGATGCCTCACTGGGAAGTCGCGAGGTACTCCTCTGATGATAACACTGGTTCCCGAGGGGGGACCAGTGTGTTCCGGCGCCGGCGGCGGTGGAGAGGCGGCCGAGGGAAATGCGGTGGCCGGCGGTGGAAGAGCCGGCAATTCCAGGATAGGCACTGCCACTGCCCCTCCCGGGGAGCTGACCTCCTGCCTGGATGGCGGCGGTCGCTCGACTGGCTGGCGTGCTGACTGCGGTGAAGTGCAAGAGCTGGCATCGCTGGTGGCGCTCGGCGCGGCGGCAGCTGTAGCTACAGTGGCTGCGCTGGCGGTGGTGACTACGCTGGGAGGCTCGGCGATGTTTTCCTGTACGGGAGCCGATGTGGCCCGAGAGCTCGGCGAGGTCGGCGATTTCCGGCGATGTTTCTTCTTTCCCATCTCGGCGTCGTCTCGGGGGAATCGTTAGCTTTCCGCTCCCCATATATATATATAATGTTAGGTGGGAGGGGGTTGCGTTGCCCTGGCCAATGAGCGGGTGACGATTTGTGATTGGGCCTGCTGTTTCAGGCTATGTTTGTCACCGGCCACAGTGTTTTCTTGAGGGTCAGTACTAGGTCTAGAATCACTGTAGTTGCTGCTCCGCCGCGGCGGCGAGGCGAGAGACATCGGGAACTTCGAGATCGTCTGCAGCTGCTTTGAAGAGCCCTCCAAGCTTACTTAAAAGCGTGAAGAAGGGATTCCGAGAGATCTTCCAGTTCAGCAAGCGTAGTGCGCAGGCCGCCACTCACGCTCCCGGACGCCCGGCGATTGCAGCATCAGTTCCCGCCAGCTAGAACCCGCCTGTGCAGGCACACCAACAGCTTAGCTGGGTAGAAGTACAAGTCTGTAGCCAACAGTCACCTGACTGGAATCTAGGCGCCTTAGGGCAGGACCTCTGTACTTCGGGCTTTTTAGCGCCCACTAACTGATCTTTCTCTTCTACTAAACTATTTTCCTCTTTACTATTTAGTTTTTAAGCTCCCCGTTAGGTCCCCCTCTAGGCTTTTACTTCTTCTTCTTTTCCGAAACTCTTCCGAGGTCAAGTTAGGGATTGTTAGGGCATATAGTTTATTTATTTACTGTTCTCCACTCTATAGCTTCCATCTCTCCATCCCAGTATGACCAAGTCCAAGAAGTCCTCAGTGAAGCGATCTCCTGGTGAGATGCGCACGACCCGTGGAAGGGTCACTAAGCGACAATTGGACGTTGGTGGCCCCTCAGCCCCTGAATCTCCCCCACCTAACCCCATCCCTACTTCCCACCCAGTGACACCGTCCGTGATCCCCCCAGCCGCAGCTCAGGCGGTAAACGGCCCAGCCGCGACGCCTGAGCTCGGCCGGACTCCCACACCGAATCCGTCTGCCCTGAATACCCCCCTCCCTAGATCCCGCTCCTCTTCCGCCGTATCAGTCCCCTCTCTGCCCCCTACCCCGCCTCCTCTCGTCTCCCCTCCTGGCTCTAACCACTCCACACCACCACCTCAGTCAAACCAGCAACCTGCTCCCTTGGCCCCTTCCGTAAGCCCCGTAGCCGGCCCCTCCTCCAGACCAGACCCGGTTGCGGTTCCTGCCCCTACTGCCCCCCTCCAAGCACCCAAGATGCAAGCGCCAATCTACGTGTCTAAACACCACGTCACGCTGTTTCAGACCCTGCAAGAGTTTGACTCCCAATATGCCAATGAAGGCTACACAGTGACCAGGGCCCCGCTGTCGCGGGACTTCCTGGTGCGCATGTCGTCCCCCGTGGACTATGCACACATGTGTGCCTTTCTGCGGCAGAAGGGACTCAACATTCAGCTTACGAGGCAGCAGGACGAGCAGCAATCCTTCCGTGCCGTGATAAAGCACGTCTACTATGATGGGGCGGAGGAGGCCATTAAGGCTGAGTTGCGTGCCGCGCACTTTTCAGTGCTGCGTGTAACGCAACTTAGGCGTTACGACCAGGCCAGAACACCTCTTCCATTCTATCTGGTGGACCTGGCGACGGCGGACGACCTGGACCGACTAAGGCAGGTTGAATGTATACTCCACTTTCGAGTGAAGGTGGAGATGTACAGGCGACCGGTCATACCGGTCCAGTGTAGCAAGTGCCAACAGCTCAGGCACACAGAGGCGAGGTGCTCGGCCGCGGTTAGGGTGTGCTCCAAGTGCACCGGTGACCACGATTCTCGTGGCTGCGATGTTCCGCCCCCCCTGAGAACGTGCGCGCTATGCCTGCGCCAGGGCCATGGGGCCAGGTACCGGGCTTGCCCCGAATACCAGCGCCATGTGGCGGCGGCACGTACCCTCCAGGGGACTGGTAGACACGCGGCTGTGGGAGATGGAAGCCGGGCGCGGGGAGTATTGCCCGAGCGGGCTCCACCAGTGCCAAGTGTGGCTGAGGTTGTGGCACAAGCTACGGTCGCTGAGGAACCGTCAAGTTCCAGGACGCCCCGCCAGCCCCGTGGAGTGCCGCGCATAGCACGGAAGGACCGGCCAGACCAACAGAGACGACCCCGAGAGACCAGAGACCCACGACTACACCACCAGAGGCAAATGTACCGGCGCGTCCTTAGCACCGGCATGGAAGACGGCGACCTGAGGGAGACAGCGGGGCACATCCTCGGGTTGCTGATGGAAGCGGAATTGTCGGAGGTCCGCTCCATACTAGCGTCGTATAGAGACTTCTTCCAGCTGCTGGTGACACCTGGCTTCATCTAAGTATCAAGATGGCCTATAAAAACTATTTATACATCATGACATGGAACGCTAGGGGACTTAGACGCAAAAAGACAGAGTTCAAGGAATTCCTCTCCCGTAACAATATTCATATAGCCCTTATCACAGAAACTCTCCTCAAAGACAACCATAGATTCAACATCCCCGGATACACGACACACCGAACAGACAGAGACGGGCGCGGGGGCGGCACCGCGGTCATTATTAAACACGATATACAACACGACCTGGCCCCCCCTGCGCAACTCCAAAATTTGGAAACCACCAGCGTACTAATTACACTCGACAACAACAAAGTGCTCATAACGGCGGCCTATGCCCCCCCAGGTACTTTAATAACATCCGATATAACGGACTTAACGCAGCAGCACAATAGGGCCCTAATTGCCGGTGATCTCAATGCGAAACACCAAATTTGGGGATGCAACGAGACAAATAAAGAGGGACGAGCCTTATTACACCTCGAAAACAACTCGGACCTCTTAATCCATACTCCAGAGGAACATACTTACGTTCCATATTGCAGGACACACAGATCTGATGTGCTAGATCTAGCCCTGTCCAAAAACATAACTCGCAGAACACATCTCAAAGTCATGAATGAGCTGTCATCCGACCATCTGCCCCTCATAATTACACTAGAGGGCAATGCAGCTCTAATCCCGCCAATTATACGCCCAAACTATAACAGAGCGAACTGGGACAAATTTGCAGATACTGTAAGCAAAAACTTGCCCACTGTCCCATTAAACACTAACGAAAGCACCAACGAAGCGGTCATCCAATTGGAAAAGGCCATAAAAATAGCCACAGCTGCCTCAGTGCCTATGAGCCGGCCTAGGCAACATCAATCTAAACTCCCACAAGACATAACCTCTCTAACAGCCGAAAGGAACAGAGCCAGACGCAAATGGCAAAAAACGCGGCACTTAACACACCTCGAGTACGTTAAACACCTAAATAGCATAGTAAGCGAAAGGATCGCAAATCACGTCTCGAGGCAATGGCAGAACACACTGGAGAATCTCGATTATGAACGAGACTCAGTGTGGAAAGTAGCTCGCTGCCTAACACGCGATAAAGTGCAAATCCCTCCACTCCATACAAATCAAAACATAGCGACCACCGATAAAGAAAAAGCAAATGCACTCGCGGACGCACTGCAAGAAACATTGACCCCAAACACCACCCCCTCTTGCCCACAATTCACCGCCGAAACCGAAGAAGAAACGCGCGAATATAAAGACCAAATAACCCACAATAAAATAAGAAAAACATGTCCCAGCGAAATCAAATGGCTCATTAAACATTTACCGAAACGAAAGGCCCCTGGGCCAGACAGCATCCCGGCGGTAGCCTTAGCCAACCTACCCGAAGATGCCATCAAACTACTATCCAAAATCTTCAATTATGTGCTAGAGAAAGGGTACTACCCTGACAGATGGAAGTCAGCTATAGTCGTACACTTTCCCAAGAAGGGCAAAGACCTCTCGAACCCACAGAGCTACAGACCAATTAGTCTACTAAGCATACTGGGAAAACTACTCGAAAAAGTAATACTAAAACGCCTAAATGCACAACTAATCAAACAAAACATAACTATAAATGAACAATTCGGATTCCGCGCTCGCCATTCCACAACCCTCCAACTATTGAGAGCCACTGAACACATCACGCATGGGTTCAACTTCCGAAAATCGACAGGCGCACTGCTACTTGATGTAGAACGCGCGTTCGACAGAGTTTGGCACGCGGGCCTGCTCAAGAAGCTCAAAACACTAAATATACACGACTCTCTAATTAAACTAATCGCAAACTATCTACACAATCGGACATTCCAGTCCAGAGTTAACAACCACCTCTCTTCACCCCGCCCTATAAAAGCGGGAGTCCCACAAGGAAGTATATTGGGGCCGATTATCTTTAATATAACAATGAACGATATCCCGAAAACACACAACACGAACTTATTCATCTATGCAGATGACACGGCAATCGTAGCGCAATCGGGGAAAGTCGAGTTCATACACAGGAGGCTACAAAACGCCCTTAACGAGCTACAGGACTGGTTCACCAAATGGAGAATTAAGGTGAATGCCAAGAAAACGCAGGCTATCATATTCACCAAAAGAATCAACCATAGACTAGGAAAACACCAGCTTCCACCACTCACCATATTTGGAGAGAACATTGAGTGGAAAAACACAGTCACCTGGTTAGGGCTTAAAATGGACCAGGGACTCACATGGAAGCAGCATATATTACAAATAAGGGGAAAAGCGAACGCCCAATTAGGCAAACTATATCCCCTTATAAACATGAACTCGCATCTAAAACTCAAAATGGGACTAACATTATATAAGACGCTTATCCGCCCTATACTCACCTACGCTGCTCCGGTTTGGGGATATGCCGCAAAAACACATATTAAGCGCCTACAAAGGCTACAAAATAAAATACTGCGAATGGTAGCGAAAGTGCCCTACACGGCACCAGCGGACTTACTTCACGACGAACTAAAAATGCACACGATAGAGCAATTCATTAAAAAGCTCTCACACGATACGTATAAACACTTGCATAAACATCACAACCCTTTAGTAACGAACCTAGGTAACTATACCATGGAAATTTACAAACACGCTAGACCGCTAGCGCTTTTCGACAGAAATTTAACTTCAAATAACACGGAAGTAGAGGAATTCTTGAACAACCTACTACACGACTAAATGAAACTCTGACAGAGGACTGTTCCCTCTCACCTCACAACTAAACCTTCCTTATTCCCTGTTTCAGACCGCAGCCTGCCACAGAGCCCTACAAGCCCTCGGCAATGCCGAGGCGGATCGGGAGAACTAGGGCCTCCCACCAGTGTCCTACGTGCGCGGTGAAAGCGGGCCACCGTATGATGGAGTAGGACACTCCGACGACACGGCGAGACCAGGATAAACGCTTATACAAGACCTGCCTGCCCAGGGCAGACAAGAAGAAATTTAGCACGATAACATTTATATCAAGCATGCGTAAAAATCACAGACCATTAGCTGATTCCAACGACTTGCAGGTACATACCTGTGCAACACTAGACATAAGCCTAATTATTGCACGAAAATATCTTTTCACTCCAACACTAACATTAGCTCATCTCACAAAGACTTGCAGGTTTTCACCTGTGCATCGCTAGATATAAGCTCAAATATTGCACGATCAACTTCAGTTACACTAACTCTAACATTAGCAAATATTATAACGACTGGCAGGTAAACACCTGTGAATCACTAGATATAAGCTGAAACATTGCACGAATAACCTCAGGTAGGTCAACACTAACATTAGCAGATAGTATAACGACTGGCAGGTAAATACCTGTGCAACCCTAGAATTAAGCACCACACAAATTACATCTTGACTAACAGGCCTATGCCTGTGCAACCTAATCATAAGTAAGCGTCTAAAATCAATACAAATTTAACAATGCATTTATTTCTCTTGGTCATGTCCAGGTTTCATGGGCATTACCAAAAAGCAACAATTGACTCGCTCGCATGAACTCATGCCAGCTTAAAGCTTTCAATTACTAACCGGGGTGCTATGCGGGACCCGACTAACGCACGATGATGCACGAAACCTTAGCATTGTACGAACTAACACGTGGAGGGGTTTTTTAGTGAGTAACCCTCCCCCTTCAGGGCACAGGGACCCTCACACTGTTGGCCTCAGCATGTCGGCCTCCGCCTGTAACGGGTTTTTCCCCTCCACGGTAAAAAAAAAAAAAAAAAAAAAAAAAATAAAAAAAAAAAAAAAAATCCGCCGCGGCGGCTACACCGACCACGGCACTCACCCATGCACCCGCTTCTGCAGCAACCAACTCTGTAACGGACAAGGAATAATGCTGGACGACCTTGCCCCCTTAAGATTCCCACAAGAGTACCCAGATTACTACGGGCCTCATGGCTACCTCTTCGCACCAAGGCACTAAAAAGTGCACTCCAACTGAAATAAAGAACTCACCCCAACTCCCCAACCACATTCACCACCTACTCCCCGTGTGTCATGGCCAGGGCCCTGGGTCATGGTCATGACCCGGAATTCCTTCTCCTGCTCCCGCCAACCCGCGGTAGCCTACATTATCACCCAAACTATGGAGGTGCTTAATGCGGGACTCCACAACTTCCCTACCGATACTCTCATCCACAAATTCTAGCATTCCTTAGTTGTTAAGTTATCCCACTCCCTACTCCTTCCCGGCGAGATAAGCCAACTCTTTCTCCTCCCAACTCTACTTCTGTCTCCCCTTTCAAAAAAAAAATATGGATGTGGGCGGTGGCGGCGGAGATGGGAAGAAGAAAGCTACGCAGGAAATCGCCGACAACGCCGGGCTCCGGGACCACACCGGCCCCGGAACCCAAAAGCATCATCAGCGCCGAGACAACGAGAAAAAACGCCGAGAGAACCAACACACCGACCGTAGTTGCGGCCACTGACGCCTCGAGCGCCACCAGCGCTGACTTCACCTCACCGCAGTTAGAGAGGCAGCCAGTCGAGCGGCCGCCACCACTCAGGCAGGAGGCTAGCTCCCCGGGAGAGGCAGTGGCAGTACCACTCCCGGAGTTGCCCTCTCAACCACCAGCGTCCTCAGAAAGAAAATACGCCGAGACAACCAACACACCCGCCGTAGTTGCGACCACCGACGCCTCGAGCGCCACCAGCGCTGACATCACCTCACCGCAGTTAGAGAGGCAGCCAGTCGAGCGGCCGCCACCACTCAGGCAGGAGGCTAGCTCCCCGGGAGAGGCAGTGGCAGTACCACTCCCGGAGTTGCCCTCTCAACCACCAGCGTCCTCAGAACTTCACCCGGCCAACACACCACAGACGCCAGAACACACTGGCCCCCCATCGGGTGCCAGCGTCATCATCCGCGGAGTTCCTCGCGACTTCCCAGCGAGGCATCTACTCAGCACAGTTCAACACCAATGGCCATCAGCAATGAGGGCCATCCGCATCGTCACTTCCCGGGGACCAACACACATGGCCAGGATCATCTTCGCCGACTCAGCAGATCGAGAAGCCGCTTTGAGGACTGGTCTGCAGTTACTCGGACGGCGCCTGCCTGCTGAGCCCCCCAGGTCTACGCGACAAGTGCCCTGCCGCAGATGTTGCAGATTTGGGCACGACGCAACCACCTGCAGCGCCGCACCCCGGTGCCATTACTGTGGGACCCACGGCCTCACCAGTGAATGCACCAACCACGACCTTCGCCGTCGCCGCCGGTACTGCGCTACCTGCAATGGCACAGGCCATTTCACGGGACAAGCGCAGTGCCCCCTTTATCCACGGGCTCCGGCCCCCCAACATGCACCAGTCATCGCAGCTACACAGCCACAACGCAGACCAGCTACTACCAGCATTGCAGCACCACAGACCAACCAGACTTTCGCCACTGTCACCACCACAACGCCACTGCCCAGGGACGAGGCCGAGGATTTGCGCAAGGAGGTCCACGGCCTCCACACACGTCTAGACAAGCTTGAGAATGCCGTACTACAACTCACAACCGCCGTGACCACAATCGCCAACTCTACAGCCTCCATGATGACACAAATTGAAACCGCCATAACTACTGGCCAAGAACACCACGACACAACGACAACTAGACTCAGAGCACTACAGCAAGACACCCAGACACTCAGCAAGCACATCAACGCTCTCAGACGGACTCACCGCAAACAACTTTCACAATTCACACGACAACTGCTACACCACACCACCGGCTTCAACGCCGCGCGCAGACTGTTAGAGGAACTACGCAGTGCTACCATAGAACTTGACAACACGGAAGCAATAGCATCAATTCTACGCAAGCTCAACAGAATAGAGAACAAACCGACAACTACCACACACGAAGCAGGCACCCAGACCTCACTATCATCACCATCACCCACCAGAGCGCAGCACCAGTGGACACAAACTAACCAGCCAGTTGCACAACCAACACAGGAACAACCGCGCCAGGAAACAGCATACTCACGAGTGACTCGGGAACATCTCTCACTCCTCCTAGATGGCGGATACTTCCAGCACCACTCCAACTCCCGTTGCACCCTTGAGTGCAATAAACGTCTATGCAGCAACTCCGGACTTACCTACACCGAACTCTACGCCCACTTCCCAACGGATAAATCAATAGACACACGATTGACTCCGGAGTATTTCACACTCTTCCTTGCTAACGGATTCTTCCTGCACCACCGCGCTTTAAGCCGTTGCATCCCTGAGTGCAACAACCGCTTATGCAGCAACACCGGAGTCACCCTCGCCGACATCACATCTCTCTTTCCAAAAGCGAGGGAACCACCATCTTGGAAGCCATTCCCTCGGCACCGATAACCAACACCGCCGCCTACGCCGCTCACAGCAACCATAGCAGCAACGCCGACCCAAAGCACGAACGTGCGCATGAATACCACCGCCTTATCTCCCACATAGGCCACCGCTAATTCCCATGTGCACATGGCCAGGGCCTTGTGTCATGGCCATGGCCTGGATCAAGAATTAATCCGCTCCCGCCAAATGGGCGGCAGCATTCATTACCTTACTAACGGAGGTGCATTAGCGGAACTCCATCAATTTCACCTCAGATATACAAAACTATCACCTCCAACTTTAATAAATAATGTATTTTATCCCTTCCCTCTACGCCTAAGACTTACTTGTCCCTTCCCTCTTCCTTACCCGGCGAAATAAGCCAAATCTTTATCCCTCTCCAACTCTACTTCTGTCTCCCCTTTCCAAAAAAAAAAAAAAAAAAAAAAAAAACTATGGATGTGTTTCCACAGCCCATTAACCAGCAAGGTATTACGGGCATGAACGCACGCTCGGGCCCCACTGGAACTATCCCCCGCACTATAACAACCCCTCAAGTGCCAGAAACCTCATACCCAATTAATGGAGCACGTACTGGCGCTAACAACAACCCCATGATGAAGCCATATTCTTTTAAAAGAAAGGTTCTTGCCCGTGAAGCCTTCAGAAAGAATATGAAAGCGCAAGGGGTTACTGAAGAGGATGTTTGCAACCGTATAACAGTTATACAAGATATGTTGCTTGCACACAACCCAACGGATGGGCTTAAGCACTTACTCGATAATATAGACTATTATGAGAGCCTTTTCCAGCTTTTTAACCATGGCTAACGACCCACGGACTATGATTATGACATGGAATGCAGAGGGAATTCGCAAACGCAAAACCGAGCTAAGAAACTTCCTTCATAACAACAACTACCCCATAATAGCTATAACTGAAACACACCTGGACTCTCGGGACAAATTACATCTCCCAGGCTACAAGACTTATCGCTCTGACCGCAACCGAAGAGGGGGCGGAGTAGCGATACTTGTAGCCACTCACATATTACATTACCAGATAAACATCCCTCCCCTCCAGAGACTGGAAGCCGTAGCGATAACCATCAAAATAGCCCAAAAAGACACGACCATTATCTCAGCCTATAATCCCCCTGACGACATCTCCACCCAAGACATAGACACACTTCTTAACATCTCACGCACCGTCTTAATACTAGGCGACCTAAATGCCAAACACTCAAACTGGAACTGCTCCCACACTAATCTTAATGGACGCAAACTAGCAGCCCACGAACTTGCCTCTAATTACTTAATCCATGCCCCTAACCAGCCAACACACATCCCATGGCAACGTAACCATGCCCCTGATATACTCGACATAGCACTCTCACAAAACCTAAATCACCCGATCAACCTCACGGTACTGAACGACCTGACCTCTGACCATCTCCCAGTAATTGTCGACATAGACGCACACCTCCACCATGCCCCTTCAACCCCACGCTACAACTATAACAAAACAAACTGGACCGCATTCTCAGATCATATACACACAAATCTAGTAGAAATCCCAGTGACCACCCCTGACCAACTTGACCGCGCGGTGGAACACATACAGTGCCTAATCACGCAAGCAATATCCGCCTCCACTCCTTTCATAGCACCTAAAAAGCCAAACAACTACCAACCGGCCGACATCTCTGCTCTAACCACTGAACGTAACAAAACAAGACGCCTATGGCAGTCCTCCCGCCATCCCTCACACCTAACGCGATTACACCAACTTAACGCCGAGATAAGACAAAAAGTCGCTGACAACATGAATCAAATATGGAATGACAAACTCGTGGACATTGACACCAACAGAGACGGAATCTGGCGGATAACCCGCTTCCTAACAAGGCCCAGACTAGACGTCCCACCACTACATATCAGTAACAACACCATCGCTGAAACCGACCAGCAGAAAGCAGAAGCCCTTGCAGACGCACTTGAACGGACACTAACCCCTAACCAACAACCCTCCTCCCAGACCTTCATTAAAATAACTGAACATATCACTAGAAACATACCTAATAGACCCACGCACAATAAGATGCGCAAAACTTGCCACTCTGAAATCTCATGGATTATCAGACACTTACCCAACCGCAAGGCCCCCGGCCCCGACGCAATACCTAACATCGTCTTAAAACACTTACCAACCACGCTTCTTAGATATTTAGCAACCATTTTTAACTACTCACTGGACAACGGAATCTTCCCCACAACTTGGAAGATCGCACATGTGTTACATTTCCCCAAGCCGCGTAAACCTCCCTAGGACCCAAATAACTACAGACCAATCAGCCTCCTCAACACTTTAAGTAAAGTTCTGGAAAAAATCATACTCAAACGGCTTAACGCACATGCTAAGCGCATAGGCCTACTCCAAAATGAACAGTTTGGCTTCCGAACCCACCACTCTTCAACTCTTCAACTACTAAGGGCTACCGAACATATTACAAATGGCTTTAATATTAACAAATCAACTGGAGCAATTTTACTTGACCTTGAGCGGGCCTTCGATAAAGTCTGGCACGAGGGCCTGCTACGAAAAATGATCGCACATGACTTCCCAGATACCGCCATTAAACTAATAGCCCATTACCTCACCGGACGATCCTTCCGGTCAAAAGTAAATAATACACTTTCCACCCTAAGACCCATCCGCGCAGGAGTCCCTCAGGGAAGTATACTCGGGCCCCTACTGTTTAACATTTACGTAAATGACCTCCCCACTCCCAATAGCGTCAAAACATTCATATACGCAGATGACACCGCCATTATGGCACAATCCTGGCAACCACGCCTCATACATCAACGCATACAGCGACATCTTACCCAACTCGAAGAATGGCTGACTAACTGGCGCATTAAACCTAACCCAAATAAATGCCAAGCAATCCTTTTCACTAAACGTATCACCCACAGACGCTACAACATGCCCCCTCTCCAACTCTTTGGGAACAATATTCAATGGCGACCCGCAGTCAAATACCTAGGCGTAACCATGGACAGTTCACTTACATGGCGCGAGCACATTCGACAGATCAAAGGAAGAGCATATGGACGCCTACGCGAACTCTACCCCCTAATTAACCGCTCTAACCACCTTCCAATTGACACCGGCCTGTTACTGTACAAAACTCTCCTTCGCCCAATAATCACATACGCTGCACCTGTCTGGGGATACGCGGCCAACACACACACAGATACTTTACAAAGATTTCAAAATAAAGTCCTACGTATTATCTGCAAACTCCCCCGAACCACTCCCGCCGCCTCTCTCCACGAGGAACTCCACATGCACACACTAGACCAGTTTACCCGTAAACTCACAGTCGACTTATACGCAAGAGCAGAAAACCACACCAACCCCCTCATCGCAAACCTTGGACAATACGACCCTTTACTTGACAAACATAAACGCCCCCTGTACCTTTTCCATAGACGTGATACAGTGGCCTTGACTCGACACCTAGTCCAAAACCACCTACGCGCCCTAGTCCCTGAATAACACACACCAAACAGCCCCACATAACAACCTCAACACCCAACCCTTGCATTCCATGACTCACCTCACACGTCACGCCCACTCACCCACTCGCACTTTCACCCTTTCACTCATCTCATCTCACATCATCACTTAACTTAATAATAGTGCATGAACCATTAACAACACTAACCCACTCTCTTCATTACGCATGTAACCAACCTTAATGCATGCCCGCAAATTACAAGCCCCAACCAAACACCCACAACACAACAAAACTCCACCCACACACTACACACACAGCACTGCACGATAGCCTGACTACACACTCACAACAAGCATGTACTTACACAACCAACACACACCACTCCCCTGCGTGGTATTCAGGGCTTCGTTCATGTCTACCACCAGGAATCTCACACACGCACCACGAGCAGCTTCACTGCTCGTGACATACACATACACACAACTACCAGAGTGCTGAATGCGGGATCTGTCAACTAACACCCTAACTAACTCCACCTAACTCCGCATCCTTGCATGTTTGTACTAACAGCATGTGGGAGGCGATGTAGAATGCATGCCGGAGAATGACCGGGTGATCGCCACCGGGCTGGCGGGTGTGGGGCCAGTCAAAAAAAAAAAAAAAAAAAAAAAAAAAAAAAAAAAAAAAAAAAAAAAAAAAAAAAAAAAAAAAAAAAAAAAAAAAATATGGATGTGTTTCATGGCTATTGTCCAGGCAGGGCTTAGCTGAAGTCTGCGGTCCCTGTTTCTGTAAATGTTTTCTTGATGATGCTTTGAATATGTATGTAGGTACTCTTTTAAGCAAATAAACAAATGGACATATTCATAAAACCATGTTTCGTACATAAAAATAATTAAATGCAGGTCAATAGAGTAATCATTAACATTATCCAATACAAACAGCAGAAATGAACTACATTTACATTATCATCCAGTTAAAATTCCTGAGCTACTTATGGATTTTAATTTTAAAATTTTATTGGACTCCAAGCCAAAGTATGCACAATTCCTGATTCCTGTACAAATCTTGCCAGAGACTTCTTTGAACTTCATTCTTACTCTTTTCCAATGTTATTGGCTTTTACCTCTGTAAAAAAGTGGCAATTTAATTTTGATTTCTTACCAAGAATAGATCCTGTTTCCCTAAATTTATTCTTAAGATTATGAACCATTTCTCTGTGAAGCACAAAACAACAGGAAATCTGTCCATAAAATACTGTCTCATTACACTATATGAGTTTGTTGTGATATAGGAATCATACATGAAAATTCTGTGTGCCAAAGTAAATAGACTCTGGCATTGTAGCAACACTAACACACTATATCACATCAAACCTGCAGTAAAGACTCTGCATTAACTGTTTAGCTGGCACACAGAGGAGAGCAAAAGGAGCAACACAAATGGTTAAAAACAATACAGTGCTGGGCATGTAATTCCTTATAATTGACCCCAAGTGAAAATAAAGGCACCATATGCACATCTTGTTAGAGACATCAAATTTTAACATTAATCAAACTTAAAACACAATTCAAACTAAAACTCTCATGCACATTGAAAAGTAATAATTATAATGCAATAGAAGCAATACAATAATTAAAATATGCCTATTTATAAACAGATATTTTAATCCTTACTAGTAAAAGCAACAATTTATGTAATGTTTCCTGAAATATTCTTTAAAACAGTTTGTCACATTGATGCTGCTTCAATGATGCCATGGTTTATTGTGCAGTTCATGTACTAATGCCACAGGCTCCTTTTTGTTTACTTTTAGTCAGTAGGTTCTTAGTAAAATAAGATTTTTCCTGCTGTACAAAATAGGTATTGTGAAAAATGTAGTGTAAAAGTTCATATCAAAACTGCTGTTATTAATATCATGTAATTATGCTTGCATTAATTTATTTCAATATTTAATTTTGACCTTTTTATGTCTCAGATTAAAAAGTCACAAAATACATCTCTCTTTAATAGGTATACAAATGCATAAATGAATGCTCTTCACAGTTTGAGAACCACTAAATTAAGGGCTAGAGTAGGCTTAATAATCTCTATAAGCTATCAGAAAGTTATAACAGTATTTTATTTTAATCAATTGGAATAACTATGTACACCAGGGTACGAAATCATTAAAAGTTGGTGAGGGGAAAGTATTTTATAGTGTATGTTTCGATGTTTGTCTCATTATATAAACCATCCCTGGGATATTTTAGTGGGGGGGAAGGGTGAATTCTACCTATCCCTCCCAGGATTTTGCTCCCTGATGTAAACTGATAGTATTTTCTATTTATGGCTGACACACTAAAAAGCACTATTCTCTTCATACATCAAAGCTATATCTGTACTATGTATCCATCTAGGCAATTCTGAAGGAAAACATCCATAAGGTGTACACTGTAACAAAAGTTTTACCTGTGAACGTAGCCAAGCTGCAGGTTTACAGACAAGTGATGGCTGAAAACATTCTCAGCATTGATATGGTTACATCATCAATACTTTCAGTATTTGCCCAGTTGTGCCCTGAACTGCATGTAACTTTGACACCACTATTCTACAGAACTGATTGGAGCTTTACAGTTCCTCTCAGGTGTGACAGATAGGCTCATCCCATAATGTAGGATAGTTCAGAATTATTTGTGAAATATTTCAGTGACATAAACTTAACCACGCTTAAGTGAATATACAGTTGAACTTGCTTTATATGTAACCCAGTTCTAAGTAATTTGTATTTATAGATATATTTTTGTAGGTCTCGGCAAAATGTAATTTAGAAACATGTTAATAGAACCTTATCTGTACATAATGCATTTATATGTAATTCATTGTTATATGTATTAAATTTCAGTGAAATACAACTGAGTTTTATGTAATTATAATGAGCATATGGCTCAAGGCACATTTTCCTTATCTCTGTTGACAAAGATGTAAGCTGAGTGGGCAGCTATAGGCTGCAGAAACGGAAGGCAAATATGTTTGTGGCTTTTGGCATGACAATATCGTGACAAACGAGAAGTAAAGTATCTGGTGTTTACTGATTAACAGTGGTTTTCTCTCTTGTTTCTTAATTGCTTTTAATCAGTCATGGAGAACAGAGAAAGGAAATGTTATACACTAGATCAGCAAATAAAATTCATATGAGAGGTGGACTTAAGCCACACAAACCCAAAACCGAAACTGCTTCAGATATAGGAATTGCTTATGGCGTGCTACTTAGTCATCAGTAATAAAATGAGGTGTATGTGCTTCTTCTTCTTTACCTGATTATCCTTCTCTTATGCAGGACCTACATCCCCTAGGGCTTACAACCCAGTGCCTAGGTTCAGACACCTGTCGGGGAGCAGAGGAACCCATGGACCAGACAGAGTGAAGACCTGGAAGAGGGTGGTCAGCCAAGCACCAGGCATCAGAGTGAGAAGAGAATAATATTTAATGCAGGCAAAATGGGTGATTGGAAAGGTGATGATGGAGCAGTTGGTAGAATGAGTGGTGGGGGAAACCAGAGAACCCGGAGAAAACCTGCCCAGATGCCACTTTGACTACCACGAATACCACATACGGGTCCCTGGGATCAAACCCAGGATGCCTTAGTGGTAGGCAAATGGCGCCAACAGGTGTATGCATTTAATGCAAAAAAAGTGAAACAAACCAAAATAACTGATTTCTTTTAAGTTCAAAATAACATTTTCTTTGTACATATCTTTGTTTGTTTGTAAACTGTTACACATGTAGGCTCACTGTATTGCTTTTTTTTTTTTTTCTTTTAAATATGATGCATTATCAATATCTCATTTGTAAGTAATTCTGAGTTACAAGTACTCCCTCTTCCCCTTGATATACGCATAAATCAGGTTCAACTGTAATTTTATATGCAATCATGTATCAAACATTTTAATATGTATTTTCAAGGACGATGATTGTTTTCATGTAAAACTAATATAAGATAGTACTCATTTTCTACTACAAGGTGACATTGTTCATTAAATTTTGTTCTTGATGGACTTTGTCATTTTTTTCTGTGAACCTATGCTTCAAGCTAAACTGAGAAAATCATAAACTTTCAATTACTAAATGTTATTATAGAGGTATATGCTGCATCTTTTGGAAAATATCTACAATCATGTGGGGTTTGAAGAGGCCTCTGATGATAGCCATGTCATCAAATTGCTACGCACACTCATACTCACAACAGCTTGTAACTTGGACCATGAAGACTGTGTCAACAATGCTACCAGCAAATTCAAAGAATTTATGACAGAAGGGTAAGAGCAAATATCTTGAATTTTATGGGAATAGTCTCAGAAATCTTTTTTATCCAAATGACTTTTGTGTATATGGTAAACCTCAAGAGATTAGCAAACAGTTACTATACAAAAGATGTATATCTCATTAAAGCACTCCATTTATGTCAAATAAACTTTTGGGAGAATCATCCAAGATATTCCTTGTTATTGGTCCCTCCTACTCCACATCCTCTTCCTTCTGCTCCTCCTCTTTCTCCACCTTTTCCTGTTTTAGTACAGAGAATGAAATTCAAAATTCTCACATAGCGACAAACTGTTAAAAGATATATAACCATCATTTGGATTACTATTTCTTTATTCCCATTGTGCCTACAAGAAAATATGTAATAAAATAATTTACACATACGTTTGTCTCAATTAATGGAAAGTAAATAGAACAAGCTTTTTAAGAGTATTTTATTGAAGCATGTGCAGAGAAAGTCACGTGATTGTAACACATCAGATCTTTTATGAAAACATACCATACTTATACCAAGTTGCAATATATTGCTATTTATTTAAACCCTAGTAAACTGTTTCATTATGATATCTGTTTTCCTATGATAACATCAAAATATTTGAGATGGTGAAAATGTTAGCTATTTTCACCACAGTACAAAGGGCACCTGCTCTTATTTCATCTGCAGATCCTTTTTATTTCAGTAGTAATCATATCAATACAACTAAGATATCATATAAGACGTTTACACTTGCACACACCATTCCCCAGATGAACCTAAAAATTAATGGAGGAAAATTAAGTCATTAAAGAAATTTTGCTTAGAAGGATGTTACTGTTCACTAGATGAATATCTTTGTTAATTATCGTTCAAGCAAATAGAATTTTATAACACAAGTTATAATAAAATACCAAGTGACTCAACATTTGTAAATATGTTATTTTAAAATCATGTAAATATTAATACAGTAAAGCATATTCCTTCTGGGCAGATGGATGGAGCTTTTTATCTGATTACCCTTCCTGTGTGGAGGACTGACACCCTCTAGGACTTACAAGTCTGTACCTAGGGTCAGATACCTGTAGGGGAGCAGCCAAACCTATGGACCAGACAGAGTGAAGGCCTAGAAGCGGGTGGTAGCCCAGCAGTAGGTATGAGAATGAGGAAGAGGATGATATGAAGTGCAGGTGAAATGGATGAATAGGAAGCTGATAAAGGAGCAATTGGTGGAATGAATGGCAGGGAAAGCCGGAGAATCCAGAGAAAACCCACCCTGTTGCCACTTCATCCAACATGAATACCATATGTGGGTCCCTGGGATCAAACCTTGGCCACATTGGTGTGAGACGAACAGTCTAACTGCACTGCCATGTTTGCATATTTCCCATCTAAAATGTTGAAGCAAGGCTTACATTGTGTGCTTGTAGGGTTTGTATTGTTGTGCAGGAGAACAATGTGTTTGGTTAATTTTCCATGTCTCTTGTTCTTTATGGCATTGTGCAGCAATGTCAGTGTTGCACAGTAAGAGTCAGTATTAATGGTTGTGTCCTTTGTATAAACTCTGTGTATTCAAGTCCTTCACGTCAAAGAGAATGATGGCCATGACCTTCCTTGCTGATATAATGTAACCCCATGGCACAACTGCCCATTCAGGCCAAGGCCTACCACCCGACCACTGCATCTTCCACCTCTGCCCATGACAGGCATCATGTGTAGGGTGCAGTACTGGAGGTGGGACATGTCTGTGCCCCACTCCCTCCCGGCCAATGAATGTGATCTTGTTGACCAATCAAGTAGCTCCTCAATGGCCCCTCAGGGACTCAACAGGCTGAGTGCACCCCAGACCATGTCTCTCAATGGGAGAAAATCTGAACTTGGGTCCCCTACTTGGTAAGAGTCAATGCTGTCACCGTGCTAAGGAGATGACCCTCCTTGCTGATGTAGCAACTTTTATTTTTTCCCTGCCGATGAGGAGGTATGTCCCTACTCCATAGATCTTTATGTTTGAAATGTGAAATGAAGCACACATGGCTCTATTCTCAAAAAGTGCTCTTGTGGCAAAATGGTGTAATTTAATTTCTGTAGTCCCATTGTAAATATAACTAGAAGGGGTTGCTAAAGCCATCCTTAGCCTCTCACTGGGTTTGTCTCTGTAGGCACATGTGGAAAATGTGGGGAAAACTTCTGAAATAATTATGGTGAATAATACGGTTTTGTGTTATAGTGTACCTTAAAAATGCATATTTTCAGTGAAGTAGCTGCAATTCCACCAGACCTCCAGAGTGCAGTGTATTGCACAGCAATTAGGAAAGGAACCAGAGTTGAATGGGAATCCCTGTGGCAGTTCTACAAGAAATCAAATGTGGCAACACAACAATCTATCATTTTGGCTGCTCTTGGCTGTACAAATGACCCAACACTTGTTGAGCTGTAAGCATTATAAAACTCCTAAATCAAGATTATATAATACATATATTTTGCAGAAATTGTTTTACCTATTTCATTTATTGTCAAAATGAAATACTCAGGTATAACAATGATGGTAAGTATGAAACTTTGTCAATTTCTTGGTCGTTTGTTTCCTAAAATAATCATTTTTATGTCTAGTATAGTACTCATATACATCATTATTCTTAATGTTTGACTTATTTACAACAAAGAGAATCCCTAATATACATGTAGAGAATAAACTATGAACATTTTATTTTGTTTGAATTTATGTGCCCAAGAGTCAGAATTTTTTTAAATTAGAGATTAACCTAATTATTCTTTTTCTGTAGAGTGAATACTCTGTGCAAATGTACGCTCAGATAACTTTCCCATATTTCTATTCTATATCAAGGTAGATATGAGTAGATAACTTCATAATAAACAGCGTTTTGTGGAGCAGAATCCCCACTGATTTAAAGTATCTCATTAGAAAAATAGAACTGAATTTGTACAATGAATATGCAATAATTTGGGCATCTGTCTTTTAAGTTTATTAAGAAATAGAGAATTTAAACTATTATGCATCCACATCATATTATCAGTGAAACAGTCATGAAAAACTGTAAGGACCAAATTGGGACATTTTGTCATCCTAACCACATCTAGTCTGAACACAAGACTCAATTAGATTTTGAGGTTAAAGTGGAGCTTTTGATGCCTTCTTTATGAACCTGCTCAAATTGTTTGAGGATGGAACTTCAGAATGAATTGCATGTTCCATTAACCTTGGTGATCTACATATTCCCCATGTTGTAAGTGCTATGGATTATTTATATTTTTATATATCATGATTTAGTCAAAAAATGGTGCACTCTGTTAGTCAGTGTATACATGGGCATCTGCAGGCTTTTTTTCAGGGGGACTGCAAGTTGGAAGTTTGCAATCAAACAATATTAATTCATTATTCTGTTGTCAAATGTTAAAGTATTTGTTGAAGATAACCATATTAATTTGTGCTAAATAAAAATTATTCTTTACTTCAAAATTATACCAACAGTCTAATAGTAATTGATTGTACATTAAATTCACTGATTCCCCCCCTCCCCCCTCCATCCCCCCACCCTGCCTTTGTGATGCCTGTGAGTTTATATACTCTTCAGTATGGTTTCCACATTTCTTCCTGTTGTTCCTACATTAATTTGTTTATACTTTGTGCAATTTATCAGACAAATGCCTGCTTTTGTTCCTTTATTTTTTAATGGAGAAGGTAGATTCTGTATACCTATTATAATTAATTTGTCCCTGGATGCTAAAAATATGTCATCTTCCTTGAGAAAAAAATTAATCTATTATCTTACTAAGGAGTGTAGGTTAATTTTACGCACTTTTATGGTAGTTTCTGACCGCTGATTTTAGAATTATCTTTTGTGATTTTTCTGCCATTGAACTTGGATATTGTTTTCTCTACTAGGTTGCTACCATATCAAAGAAACTGTGTTCTTATATTGTTTTATATGAGTGAAATATTGACGAACCAATGTGCTAGAATACTTAAAATGATTCAATGAAATATTTTGGATTATAAGTGTTGTTCTCAAAGTACTTGTAGTTGTCAGTATATGATAGTTTTGATAAATGCCTGATGTTAGTATATGTTGTTTTTCATGATTTTAAGATTTTGGGAGGTAAAAAGCTTATCATTTTCATTTTCTAAGGTCAATCTTAATTTATTATGTAAGTTAGACAATTTTAGGGCATCTTCTGCAAATTCAAAAGCATAATAACTAAACAATTGTCACCAAAATATACCAAATTTTAAAATCATGAAACAATTTGATTATGCGTATTAAATTTTTATTGAACTGAATGACACTCCCCTGATATTAAGTTTGTTGAGTATGTATTCTAATTATTTTCTAGGATTAAAGGAGGGAGTTGGGTTTAATTTCTCTTTTTCTAACAGAATCTTGACCTATTTTATCATGTCTTTGTAGGTAATGCAGAATTTTAACAGATCAGAGTTTACTTCGGTTTAGTTTTTGTCTTGAAAGCAATTTTCTGTTCTTGAAATAGTACATTATGCTCTCAAACAGCAATCTTTATTCTCTTTATTGGAATTAGTGTAAACCAGTAGTTCTGTTCCACTTAACATATGCAAAGTGATATAAACAGTGATACTTTTCAAATGATTTTTAGAATTATTTGAGTCACCCTATAGACACTTTTAATCTCACTTAACTTACTTTTTATCCAACAACACTTTAGTATTTAAAGACTTTTTGCTGGAAGAAATACTACTAATTGTTTTGTTATATTTTGTATGATGCACAGGATTAATGAACATAGTAACAGATCCAAAACTACTTACATACTTAGTCGATCCTCTTATACCTTCCAGTCGAGGTTTTTGTAAGAGCCTTCCATTTTGGCCATTGCTATTTGTTAGCTTTTAGCAGATTTTTTTTACAAGGTAGGGTTATTGGCCCTATGCTAAACCCCCAAATTGGAGCACCAGGTCACTTATTTGTGTTCCCTGGAACATGGTGGTCTGGCAATACCCCAGACATTGGCTTGGCTGATTGCAACCCAAAGGCCAGGCAATTGGGTTGCCACATCACTATACCAAAGGTCCAAAAATAATGTAATATAAATTGTAACTTTAGCTGTAAATATTATAAATATGGTCAATCTTGAGATTTTTGCTTGAAATTCCTGTTACACAAAAATTCAGTTTGTCTCTAACTGTGTTAAATAAAGTGAAAGTAGGTTTGCTGAACATTATAATCACTTTAATATAAATAGCTCTGTTAAAGCTGGTAGAAAAAGGATTTATCTCATGACTACATTTTTAGTGATTTAAGCTTTTTTTTTCTTTCTTTTAATAGTGTTTAACACCTGCTCTTACTTCATATGACCTCACTGGAGGAGGCATTGACAATATTGGAAATAGGGAAAAGAAATTTGGGAAAGAAACATTCCATAACTAAGTTTAGGGCACCTCCCCAGACTTTGCCAGTTATGGGGACTGAAGAAAACCTGGAAAACATCTCGGTGAGGGAGGAGATCCTAGCCAGATTTGTACCGCATATCTCCTGCTTATGAATCAGTGCCTTAATGAACTCAGCTGCCTGTGATGGTCCCTGATTTAAGCTTTAACCTTTTGAAAAAGAATGTGTTAAGTTCTTTCTTAGAGTTGCTGTTTGCTGTGCTGTATTGATTTAGTGGAAGGTACTGCATTACTTAGATTGCTGAAAAAATAATCAGAAGCACGTTATATCATTAAGTAGTTAAAACAAGTGGTAAAAGTGATAGCCTTTTGTTTCTTAATTACATGTTTCTATATGTTTCACTCCAATGCTGATTTCCAATGTTGGAGAGATCAACTCAAACTCTTAATTTGCTGTTTCAATTGGTAAGGATCTTTTTAATTGAAATTTTCTTAAATAGAATTGAATATTTTTTCATCCCCTGAAACTTTCTGCTGTTGTTTTAGATTTCCATATTTTCATTCTAAATGATAACCTGTGACATCTCTTCCACTTGTAGTATTTAATTGAATGTAATCTCTTCATTTCAAATATTCTTTGTAGGTACCTAAATGCATCAATAACAGAAAGCTTAGAAATAAGAAGGCAAGATGCTGCAACTGTCTTCTCAGCTGTGTACTCCACAAAAGGAAACATAGAGATTGCATTGGACTTTCTTCAAAAACACTATGATAGCATTCGTGATTAGTAAGTATTGAACAGTAGAATAGTAATATTATAAAGCTTTAAATTAATGGTGCAACAAAAAACAATTTTGCTTATTCTGTTGTTCTTATGGAAAGAGAATTGTTACCATATACTGTCAGTCTGGGTAGCTCGGTTATGTACTGGCCTACTGATCCCAAGGTCATGGATTCAAACCCAGCCCAGAGTGATGGTTCTTAAGTTTGCTTAAAAGTAACAGCCCCATGTCAGTATATTCACTAACAGGTAGAAGAACTCCTACAGGGCGAAATTGTAGCACACTGTCAACATTGATATGATCCTGGCAATTGATGACATCATTAACAAACAAAATGATGATGATGATGATGATGATGATGATGGTGGTGGTGGTGGTGGTGGTGGTGGTGATGGTGGTGGTGGTGGTGGTGGTGGTGGCGGCGGCAGCGGTGGTGGTGGCAGTGGCGGTGGCAGTGGCGGCGGTGGCAGTGGCGGCGGTGGCAGTGGCGGCGGTGGCAGTGGCGGCGGTGGCAGTGGCGGCGGTGGCAGTGGCGGCGGTGGCAGTGGCGGTGATGATGAGGAGGAGGACGACGACTGCGATGATGAATGTTATGACACAATATTTGTAATTCATCTATCTGTGCAAGCTTTTTTTATAAGATTTTCTTTAATTGGCTTTGGAACATGTTACGACATGTTAACTTTTATTTCATTTGGGTTTGTTATGAAGTAATTTGTCCATTTCTGAGGCGTTTTCCCTCCATAACAGATATTTTGTGCTCCAGCGTTCACACTTATATGAGTACGTTTTACCACTTACTTACGTTTTACCTACTACAAACATTACTTTATATGATAAAAACAGCCAATATTTCAGCTTCTACAAAAATATTTTTGCATGATTCTCTACTATGTATGTATAAAATGCATTATTTTCTGTAATATTAATATTCTGTTCATACATGTGCTGCCCTATATTTATTCCACATGAAAGATGGGGTGAATTAATCCATGATAAATTAAAAGTGGTCAATGGAGGCTAATGAAATTTAAATGTGGAAACTTGAATGCACTAAAGCATAAAGCATTTATTATACCTGTATCTATTATTATATTAAGCAACTAATAAATTACTCATCATTATGCCCTTTCCACAGCTATGCGAGTGCCAGCAGCAATGTAGCAAGTGTGGTTGCAGGAATTGCTGCTCGAATAACCACTGAGAAGCAGTATAAGATGGTAATATTACTCTTATGTTTGAAATTATTAATTGCATTGAAAACAGAACTTTTATATCTGAGAAGCAGAGCAATATCTTAACATCCACAACTGTTAAACTAAATTAAAATACCAGGTTGCGACTGTACATAATTAATCAGACGTGATTCAGGGAGCTTATTTAAATATTTTCATATAGGGAATATATGACTGTATATGCCTTGATATCAAGCTATAGCTCTTAATAAGAGCTTTCAGGTTACCAGCCATGTGATGTCAAGCTTTTGGCTATGTTTACTCTATGGTCTTCTTCAGGAAAGTAAAGAAGGCTATAGATTAAACATGACTGAAAGCTTGAGCAACCTTATCAACAAGGCATGGCTGGTAACCTGAGAAGCCCTTATTAATAATCATCACTGTGAAAGCTTCAAACCCTACGAGCTACAGTTCATTAATACATTGCGTAGGCTTCGGCGGCCGGTGTCTATCATATCTGAGTCTTCTAGAGAAGGCCACGTCTTCTTTATAATGAATGTCAACATTTTGCCACTGCCCCCCCCCCCCCCCAATGTTTTGAAAAATGTTGATATTCATTATAAAGAAGACGCGGCCTTTCCCAGAAGACTCAGATATGGTACAGTTCATTAAACTTATTAAGTAGTGTATAGATGAAATTTGACCAAATAGATCTTTGCATCTTCAGAGGCCTCAGTTTCCTAAAGAGGTGACAAAAGTGTATGTACGGATGATGGTGACAGGTTTAGCAACTTCTTTCATAAAGTTGGCCAGTAAAGCATTTAAAAGTAGTTTAAAAAATGTTGTATGGTTTCACCTGCACCTTTCTATTATAGTGGCAGATGGCAACAAGTGCCGAATGCTGAGGATGCTGACAAGCAAACCAGCACATTTAGAAGTTCTTTGCTCTCCTAGTATTTACTTAAAATTCATTTAGTTCATTAAGAAATATTGAATTGTTGATTGCACCTGTTTCAGTATGAAGACTTTGCAAAGAAGCTACAAGCAGAGGGAAACTCCACCACAAAGCTGTTGGAAACCATTCAGCAAAATTTAAATTGGACTGCCAAATATGGTCCAATTATTACACAATGGATTAACAAGGAAGTACCCAATCCAGATTCGGGCACCGGTTCCAGTGATTCTGCTCTACCAAATATGTGTTTCGTTATACTTCTAGTTATTCTAACTTTGTATTAAAACAACTCTTCTAGTGTATTAACTTCAGTACCCAAAAATGACAGGTATCTGTATCAATGTTAAGAGCTGTCAATATTTATTAATGAAAATGTTGTTATACTTATTTATTTAATATGATGGAAACCTTTAGCAGACTGAAAGATAGCTAGAAAACAAAATATTAAAAATATGTGCAAGTTCATTTGTGTAAATGTGTATTTTGCAATAATTGTGTAAATAAGTTGTCAACAGCTACACCAATAACAAATAAATTCCTATTGTAAACAATAAAATGCACTAACTATATAACTTTTACTTTCTCCACCTATCTAAATTAGTGACACAAGGTATTGCATTCTGCTCAAAAATTCAATATCAAGATTTCACTGCAAATACTTATTTTGAGGTCTACTAAAACCTTTACTTTCTCTTCTATACACTTACAGTAAGTAAAGTATTGTATTATATCCAATACTTTTATGCTGATTTTCCCTAGAAATACATATTTTGAGGCTCCTGAATCCAAAAGAAACACTTTTGGAAAAGGATCTTTGTGTGTCTGTGAATAGCATTACTAAAACAAAACGTTTGGTAAGTACCAAAACCCGATATTTGATTTCAGTATTTTCCAAAGGTACAAAACAACAATTTTAAAGAAAACTCCTCCCGCGCATACCACCATTTATACAGAAAGCTTTTTAACATTATTTTTTGTTTTCTTCAAAATGTAATAATATGTGTAAATATTAGTGCTGAACTAAATTATTATTTATTTATGCCAACAAACTTACTGTTGGTGTTTTTAAACACACAAGACGTGTGTGGGCAAAGTTTAAGAGGTAGAATTGGTTGTTGCATTGAATTTTTAAGTTCCAGTTCTACCTCTTAAGCTGAACTAAATATTTATTCATTCATAACAATAGTCATCTTAAAGCATACACAATTTATGGATTAAAAACATTAAAGCTGTATCACCTTGACATTTTTCTTTTAGGCAATATCTAAAGAACACTACAGATCCAGTTGTCTGATAAGATAAAAAGTAAGTTGATCTGTAATTTGTATTTAATCCATCTTTGATGTCATACTCCAGTTTCTCCACTTTAGATAAGCTGCCTTTTCAGGATGTGCCATCAAGAGGAGATAATGGTTGTTGAAATGTGAAACAGGTACTTGATTAAACCACTTGACTGAAGGAATTCAATCCATTTTTGACTAGGCACAAATAAAAGGCAGTGAGATAAAACACTTTTGCAAAAAAACAAATTAAAATTTGTTTTAGGTTAACCCATTTATTTCTGTATTCTTTAGGTTAGTGAACTACAGTTATGAAAAAAAAAGGACAAGTTGAACCTTATTTTTTTAAACGAGGTTGTTACTCCTCCCCTCACCCTTTTTCAAGCTGGCTTGGGACAGGCTTCAGTGGGTTTAAATAATAATGGTGATGACGATGACGATGACAATAATAACAATTAATTGTTCGGCATTGTAAAACAGTCTTCTGTCTCCAATCTGGAAACTGGGTGGGTGAGAAAGTTGGGTACAAGATGCTTGTGGAGCACATGTTAGCTGTGCCAGAGCATTATTAAATAACAAGTGCAATAAATATTGTAAAATTAAGATGAAGGTTAGCAAGTGAACTACAATGTTCTAATTTTTCGTTAGAGAGGAAGACAGAAATAAAACATGATGGTGGGCCATCACCTCTGCTTAGTATTGTGCAAGTAATGAAATCAAAGTACTACAGCAGTTTTTTAAAAAGATGACATAAGTTCTCTTTTTGTGCTTTCTTTAATAATTGTAAAGTCATATTGGCAGCTTTTTCTTTGGAATAATCGCTCATCATCAGTGTTGTTCACTCACTTACTTTGGATTTGTTTAAGTTGGATCTTCTTTACAGTCATTAAATTCACTTATACATTTGCACTCTCACTCATACTTCCAGAATCTAGGTAGGATGGTGAATAATCCTGGCCAAGAAAAATTCTCATCCTACAGACAGTAATCAAACCTGGTACCTCTGGATCTTGAAGTTAATGTGCTAACCACCAGACCACAGAGATAGTGAGTTCTCTTTGATCTCCAGGGTTTTGTAGTTTTCTATAAGACAAGAATGCTCTTTTAAATTAATAAATTAATGTTTCAATAATGCTATTTATACATATCAATCTGCGTAGAATGTAAAAACACTGCCTTTAATTATGATATCAAAATTTTGCATGTTTGGAACCCATTTTATAATTCGTTTACCTGGACCTTGTCTAAATTGATGGAAGCTGAAAACTAAAATCCATTTGAAAAAATTTCTTATAGACACTTATGGTTATCGTGGTTAATAGTAACAAGATGTTGCCAGTTATATTTCTCTGTGGTACTGGATGAGGATGGTCATGTAAGTTATATATTTTTGTTATTTTGATTAAGTTTTTGAAGTCTGTTCCAGACATATAAAATACACAAGTATACCAATAAATGAATACAACATTTCACATCAATTTCAACATAAATGAATATAAAAACAATTGAAATAATTATACAAATATTTTAACAAATGCATAAAAATGGTCATAGCAATTCAATTCCAATATTTTGTATCACTACATAGAATTTAAGGTTGTCTCCTTAGCACAGTGCTGGTGCTTACCAAGCGGGAGACCCAGGTTCAATTCCTGGTATCGACATGGGGATTTTCTCCCACTGGGAGACCTGGTCTGTGATGCACTCAGCCTTGTTAGGTCCCTGAGGGTGCAATTGAGGAGCTACTTGATTGAAAAGTAGCGGCCCCTGGTCAAGAAGACTGCATAAATGGCTGGGAGAGATCGGGGCACTGACCATGTACCACCTCCAGTACTGCAGCCCACTCATGACACCTGAGGTGCATTCACATGGCTATCTCTACTCACTGTTCTACAAACTACAAAAGCTTATTGTACTATTCACTTGAGTGAGTGAGTGAGTGAGTGAGTTGAGTGAGTGTGATTTGAGTGAGTGAGTGAGTGAGTGAGTGAGTGAGTGAGTGAGTGAGTGAGTGAGTGAGTGAGTGAGTGAGTGAGTGAGTGAGTGAGTGAGTGAGTGAGTGAGTGAGTGAGTGAGTGAGTGAGTGAGTGAGTGAGTGAGTGAGTGAGTGAGTGAGTGAGTGAGTGAGTGAGTGAGTGAGTGAGTGAGTGAGTGAGTGAGTGAGTGAGTGAGTGAGTGAGTGAGTGAGTGAGGGAGCGAGTGAAGTAAGTTTAAAGGCCTGTTAACAACTAGGTCATTTGTGCCTATTCACTTCTTGATAATCAAGATAACCTTCATTACACATTTGTACCTATTTCCATTTTAAGTATATTATTGTTGATGAATGCCATGCATTTGGTGAAAAGTCAATAACATCAGTACCTTCTATTCTGCATTTCTGTTGATTCTTCAGATAACACACTACAAATATTTTGGTGGTCTTTTAAGCATAAGAAAAATACATTAGGCTAAAGCAATAGTTAGATATTTATAAAGCAGATCATTATATGGTGGTTTTGTAATTCCATGCTTTCTGAATTATTGTATGAAAAACACAATAGGCACAAGTATTTGAAAGTCGAAGCGAATAGCAAAGAATATCTCAGAAATGGTTTGGAACAACAAATTTTATTTCAGATAGTGAGACTGTCAATCTCATATTGTTTACCAATTATACTAAACTCTTTCAAAATGAAGAGGATTTCACAGGCTACCCAGAGAAAATTCAAGATATTAATTTTATTTACCAGGAAAATATCTTTGTGTGTGATATTTTTATAAAAATTGTTAAAGATATTTTTTAGAAAATATAAAGTAATAAAAATTTGTCCATCCATTTGGGGTGGATAGATTTCTTTTTAATCTTAATGTCGCATTCCTGGAAGATGCTGAATTTGAATACCAAATTTGGTATCTTTCTTTCATAGAAGTTTGAAAACAGTGTTGTTGTAATTAATTTAATTTAAAAGGTGAGTTAATTAATAACACTGAACAACACTTACAACATATTTTTCCGGGACGCGTTTCGAAGGTAACTTTCCTCCATTATCAACCGGACAATAACTGGGTTTCCATGGTGCTTGATGGTGCAGATGGTGATGCTTCTTCTGGTGTTTCTTCTGGTGGCGGTTCGATGAACTTACTGAAAATGTCTCTCGGAGGAATGTCGAAATTAAATACTCGGTTTCTATTTTTTAAAATAAAGATTTGTTCCCATGTGGACAGTTCTTGTTTTCTGGTTATGTGTTTAAGAAGTTTCGGTTCTAGCTTTATGTCATGATTTTTTGTCCAAAAGTGAAATGCAACCGCTGATTTTTCTAATTGTTTACTCTTAATGTTTCTAACGTGTTCCTTGGATCTAATTTCTAAATTTCTTTTGGTTTTTCCTATGTATATTTCATTGTCCGGTTGATAATGGAGGAAAGTTACCTTCGAAACGCGTCCCGGAAAAATATGTTGTAAGTGTTGTTCAGTGTTATTAATTAACTCACCTTTTAAATTAAATTAAACCAAATTTGGTGTTCATCCAAGATTCCATTGCTATTCACATACATCCACAATGTATGTGAAGCAGCCTGGTTTTGATCCCAAGTGACGGTATGTGGGATTTGTAGTGGACAAAACTGCACAGGGCGGGTTTCCTCCAGATTCTCCAGTTTATCCCGCCATCTCATTCCACCAGTGCTACATATTCATTCACTATATCATTAGTGTCACTACCTGCGGTGCCACATATAGTAAAATCAGGCATGAAATACTACCAAAACAGAAAACTGTTTCTAAAAATGTTCTTTTTTTTATTCAGGGGGGCTCAAAACATTAATTTCCATAAGATCTCAATATTAAATTTTTGGGTGCAATACAATACAATAAAGTTACCTAACCAGTAGAGAAAGTAGAAAGTTAATTATATGGAAAAATTAAAATTATGATGCAACTGTTATTTCCTTTGATATGATCAAAATACATACTTATCTTTGCCTAGTTTACATGTCCTTTTCCAAAAATCCCATTAACCTTTTGTTTAAATTGATTTTATCTCTATCAGCAGCATTTGCTGCTAATATCCAGGAGATAAGATAAGTGTCAGGGTAAGAGCACAATAGCATATATCTGTTTATGAAAAAAATTATCATCTCACCATTATTCAGCCCTATTGTACTCCTAGAGCAGTTTTAACCAGAAGGGTCACCATTGCAAACATCTGGTGCTGAAGCAATGGCACTTTCAGGTAACATTAAGCATATCAATTTTCTTTATTCAGGAACTTACTCAGCTTCAGGTGCTTATTCATTTGGCAGGCAATGATCTAGAAAGTATTTTAAAGAGTAATATAAACGAAAAGAAATTAATTATCCGGTGTAAGTAAAATGCAGTTATAATAATTACCTATAATAAATGAACACCAGTGGCAATTTTTCAAAACCAATGCAATCCTAGCATTAAAACAGCTTGTTATCTGAGCATAAATCTTCTAAATATATACTTGTGTAGGAATCAATCAGGCTGTACACTAGTTACATAAATATTTACTTTCTCTACTTCTTAGCAATAGTAAGTGGAGTAAATAGGTAATTTCACCCAAAAATTTGATACTGAGAACACAATGTTTTCAGGATCCCTTGTCTGGGTATATGTTTGTGAACATAACTAAAAATTGAAGTCAGTTATATACCAAACTTGGTATTTAAATTCAGCACCTTCTCAGGGTGCAACACAAAGATTTGTAAGAAAATTTGCCCATCCCAAACTAATATTTACATAAAAAATTTTAGTCTCAAAAAGGTTCTAATGATTTTTATTAAAATAGCATATGTTTAAGATATTTTTATGAAAAATAAAATTTATATCTAAAATTTTCTGGGAATAGCCTATGAAGCCCTTTGTTCTGAATAACTAATTATAAGAGGTAAACAAAATCTTACTACACATAAAATATAGATCTTGTTAAGGCATACAATTTATATCAATTGTTTTCTTATCCTTTTATTTTGTGGAGTTAACCATTTCTAAGATATTCCTTGCTGTAGGTTTGATTTTTCAAATACTTCTACTTTTTTCAAATGTGAAGTTATTCTTTCCCTCCCCCCTTCCCCATACAGGTGTGTGGATTTTAAAGTTTTCACATAGCAACATATATAACAGGAATGAAGTGGGGATGTTCCAGAGTAACTCTTAACACAACATACAATGTATATATAAAGCCATTATTTACTTACTGCAGCAAAGTTTTTGTAACAGCAAACACAAAAAAAATTCAAATCTTTCAAAACCAAAGTCTGAGATTAATGCTATCAAAACCACACCAATAGCAGCTATGGAAATACTAACCAACCAATACCCAATTGAATATGAAATAGAAAAAGTGGCTCTTATTCAACACGAAAAATTGATCTGACTCCTATTCAATACATGGCCTAAGAGAAATTTTACACATACACTAAAGACTCAGGAGAGCTTTCTTTCCAAAATTCAAGACATCAAGAAGAATGTATACCTTCCTAATTCAAAGGAAAACTTCATATCTAAAGTCAATCTGACACAAACATTAGACATCACATGTTATTTACACCTGACAGAAGAAGTTAAGAAAAGTGGTACTCCAACTAGTGTTCTAAAATTATTGGCATTAGAGACAATCCATACTAGATTTCCAGAACATGAAAGGCTCCATATTTATACTGATGGATCATTGATATCAAACCAAGATGGAGCAGGTGCTGGAGTCACATATCACCTCTTTTCCTATTACACATCTTTAAGTTATGGAACTAATAACTTTGATGGAGAAATTGAAGCAATTTGAATGGCCCTACAAAATCTTTTGTACAAAATTTCACATTTTCAGCAAGCAGTTATTCTCTCAGATTCCAGGGCAGCAATTTTAGCAATTACTTCCAAGTTGTCACCAAAAAATCAAACAATTATAGAAAGTTGGAAAATCCTTATCCATCTAACAGCACTTCAAAAACACCTAGTCTTCCAATGGATACCGGCTCACTGGACTGAGTGGTAATGAGAAAGCTGATTTTCTTGCAAAAAAGGGTACCAGCGGTGTACAAAAATCTATAGATAATCTACCATTTTATGCAGCTAAAAGATTAGTCAACTCTGAATTCAAAAAAATTATTGCAAAATATTACTATGAAAAATCAAATAATAAAAGATGGGAACTACCAAACATTCAAACACTAATTCCTGAGTATCCTCGCAAAACAGCAGTTGCAACCTTCAGGTTGATTACAGGACATGATTGTCTGGCAAAATATTTAAACAGAATTTGGGATATATTCTTCACCACTCTGTCCTCTATGTGATCTGCAAGAGGAAATGGACCTAGACCACCTTCAAATATGTCCGGCCACTTCTAGCACCCCATCCATCAGTGAAAAATATTGGAGAGCAAGAGGATTAATGACTTCATTGTCAGAAATCCAGCATTAGCTAACAACAACATATATAAGAATAAGTTTTTAGAAGAATGAGTAGAGAAAGTCATGTAACATGTCAATTTTTACTTTCTCTAGTACATATAGTAAAGTAGAGGAAGTATTGTTTTCCATGCAAAAATGCGATGTCAAGATTTCACTGGAAATACATGTTTTGAGGCTCCCTGAATCCAAAAAAAAAAAAAGCATATTAATAAAAGGTCCATGTGTGTGTGTGTGTGTGTGTGTGTGTGTGTGTGTGCGTGTGTGTGTGTGTGTGTGTGTGTGTGTGTGTGTGTGTGTGTGTGTGTGTGTGTCTGTCAGTTTGTGGACAGCATTACTCAAAAACGAAAAGTTGGTTAAAAACCAAAGTTGGTATTTAAATTTAATGTCTTTCAAGGATGCAATACAAAGATTATGAAGAAAATTCCTCCACCCTAGACTACCCTTTACATGGAAAGTTTTTCAAAAATGTTTATTTTCCTGAAAATGGCTCTAATGATTTTGATTAAAATGACATATACTTGAGATATTTTTATGACAAATGAAATGTATATCTTAAATTTTCTGGCCATAGCCTCGGTAGTCGTATTTACTCTGGATGACTTTTGCATAACTCATAAACTGTAAAAGATAGACAAAATCTTAATATACAAAAACTGTAGACCTTGCCACAACACATAATTTATGTCCAAATAAACTTTTTTGTAGAGTGAACCATTTTGCAGATATTCCTTGCTATTTGTGTCAGTTTTGGAAATCAAAACTTTCATGAAATGGAACATCGTTTTTCACTTTTTTAAAAGCGTGCAAAGAGAACGGGATCTCAAAGCTTTAAAATATTTTACTATTGCTCAAAGCCTACTGTATTCTAATATTCCCTTTGCACCTACAAGGAAATAAGCAATAAGATAATGTGTACAGATGTTTATCTCGAAGTAACACAAAGAAGATATAGGTATAAGAGTTTGTAGGAATGGTTAGTACAAGAGTAGAAAAAGTCATGTGAGTGCAACACATCAGATTTTTTATTTTGTATCGACTAAAATATACAGCATGAAACATGTATGAAACAATAAAACTACATATTATACTTTATTGGTTTAATAAATCTAAATGTGTGTGAACTTTAAATGATATTAAGTCATAGTTTACACATGGTGCAGAACAACTGATCTGTCAATTCTTCCCAGCTTAATGATGCAATATTTTGTTGTTAGCTAAAGCTGGATTTCTCACAATGAAGTCATTAATCCTCTTACTCTCCAATACTTTTCACTGATGGATGGGGCACTGGAAGTGGTTGGGTATATTTGATGCAATATGAAACCAGTATTTAAGATGTAGGATTTGAAGCTTTCACGGCGAACGTTAGTGATAACAGCTTCACGGGTGATCAGCCGTGTTAAACTTAAAAAGGTCGAGCTTTCGGCCATTATACTCTCCATGGCCATCTTCAGGACTAAAATGATGGAAAATTCTCCTCAGTTCCCAAATATATACTATGGTTAGGTTGTGTTGTCCGAACCAATGCGTGGGTGATGGTTTCTGATTGGGCCTGCTGTAGGCTCGGCTGCAGTGTTTTCCCGCGGGTACGAAATTTGTGCAGTGTTTCTGATGGCTATAGTCCACGCGGAACTTAGTTTGAGTCCGCCCTCTCTGTTGAAATTGTGGGGGTGTAATTTGATGTGGATGGCCTCCTTGATGAGTCTGTCCCAGTAATTTTCTGCGTGTTCTAGTATTTTTGTGTCTTGGAAATTGATTTTGTGGACCTGTTCTATGCAGTGTTGGGCTACTGCTGATTTTTCGGGCTGGAGAAGTCTGATGCTCCGTTGATGTTCTTTGCATCTTTCCTCTATCGTGCGTCCTGTTTGACCCACATACACCTTACCACACTCACACGGAATCCTGTATATTCCCGGGACCTTAAGCCCAAGTGGGTCTTTCACCGGCCTGAGGAGTTGTCGGATCTTCTTAGGGGGCGTGAAGAAGGTTTTGATATTATGTCTCGCGAGTATACGGGAAACCTTGTTGGAGACAGAGCCGTAGAAAGGTATGTAGGCCTTCTCTTGAGGGCTATCCTTCCCTTGCGTGAGCAGTAGCGGGTTCTTCCTGCTGCGTTCAACTTTCCTACGGGTCTCATTGATGTCCTGGTTGCTATACCCATTCTTGCGTAGGGTATCCTGTAAGTATTGAAGTTCTAGGTGTATGTGGTCCTTGTCTGCTATGTCAAACGCTCGGTGAAACAGAGTGGAAATTATTGTTTTCTTCTGAGAGGGATGATGGTGGCTGGAGGCATCCAAGCTACACACAAACCAAAAGCTTTCTACAGATACGTCGACGACACTTTCGTCATCTGGCCACACGGGACAGAAAAACTTGGCTTTTTTCTCGACCATCTCAATAGCCTGCATACTAATATTAAATTCACCATGGAAGTGGAGAACGACAACTCCCTTCCCTTCCTGGATGTTCTAGTGTACAAAAAACCGGATGGCAGCCTGGGACACACGGTCTACAGGAAGCCCACACACACCAACAGATACTTGGATGCCTCCAGCCACCATCATCCCTCTCAGAAGAAAACAATAATTTCCACTCTGTTTCAGCGAGCGTTTGACATAGCAGACAAGGACCACATACACCTAGAACTTCAATACTTACAGGATACCCTACGCAAGAATGGGTATAGCAACCAGGACATCAATGAGACCCGTAGGAAAGTTGAACGCAGCAGGAAGAACCCGCTACTGCTCACGCAAGGGAAGGATAGCCCTCAAGAGAAGGCCTACATACCTTTCTACGGCTCTGTCTCCAACAAGGTTTCCCGTATACTCGCGAGACATAATATCAAAACCTTCTTCACGCCCCCTAAGAAGATCCGACAACTCCTCAGGCCGGTGAAAGACCCACTTGGGCTTAAGGTCCCGGGAATATACAGGATTCCGTGTGAGTGTGGTAAGGTGTATGTGGGTCAAACAGGACGCACGATAGAGGAAAGATGCAAAGAACATCAACGGAGCATCAGACTTCTCCAGCCCGAAAAATCAGCAGTAGCCCAACACTGCATAGAACAGGTCCACAAAATCAATTTCCAAGACACAAAAATACTAGAACACGCAGAAAATTACTGGGACAGACTCATCAAGGAGGCCATCCACATCAAATTACACCCCCACAATTTCAACAGAGAGGGCGGACTCAAACTAAGTTCCGTGTGGACTATAGCCATCAGAAACACTGCACAAATTTCGTACCCGCGGGAAAACACTGCAGCCGAGCCTACAGCAGGCCCAATCAGAAACCATCACCCACGCATTGGTTCGGACAACACAACCTAACCATAGTATATATTTGGGAACTGAGGAGAATTTTCCATCATTTTAGTCCTGAAGATGGCCATGGAGAGTATAATGGCCGAAAGCTCGACCTTTTTAAGTTTAACACGGCTGATCACCCGTGAAGCTGTTATCAGTATTTAAGATGTTTGTGTAGATGTGCATACTTTATATTTTTATATGCTAGCCTATTCTAGAACATTATTGGTAAAGAGTCAATGCATCACTTATGAACAGGCACCAATAGAAGTAAATAAAAGTCTGGCATTGTGAATTTTACACCTATCAATGCTTTTAGCATGACCAATTAGATAAGTTGAAATACTATATACCTGTGATTGAGTAAACTCAGGTTCACTGTAAAGTACCTATTTGCTGATTTTGACAACATATGTATTACCAGCAAGTTATAATAAATTGCTATATTGTACCTTACTGTGTATTACACTATTAATTTCAACAGTTGGGATATGACAAGTTAGCAGGGAATCCTTGAATTCTAGCAAGATAATGCTGATGTAGCCTCCTGAAATCTGTATACAATATATATTGTTCCATGCTTATTTCTTTTATATAATAATAAATTTAGCCAAAGGCTAAAGGGCAAAGGCCTCCTTTTTACACAGGGACTAGCTTGTAAATAAGCTCTAAAGGTGAGCAAATCCTTGGCAGTATTGTTGTGTTGCTGAACTGTCTTCCTATTCCTAATCCTATTTTCCAAACATAAAACCCTTCTGCTTTTCCTGTCCCCTGATGCTTCTGCACTGCACTTTTCACAACTTTTGCACTCGCTGTAGCCATTTTTCTGCCCTGTTTGGTGCTTGTTGATTCCTATATGGCTCCAGCTGTCTCCATGCTTCACTGTTTCTTGCAATTCTTGACCATTGGCTTCCTGCTTTAGTTTGAAATGGTCTTCTCATCTGCCCCTTTGGTGTCCAAAAATTTTTTGTCCCACATTGTGATGTGATGCATTCCATTTCTGGTGATCTATGTATGATATGTGTCCACCCATTTCCATTTTAGGTTTCTACCCGTTCTACTACATCATGCATTTTTGTTCTTCTTCAAAATTCCTCATTCCTAATTTGGTCTCTTAGTGAAACGTCTAGGATCTTATGCTCTATTCTCCTCTGACAAACCTGTAGCTGCCTTTTCAGTCAGGGACCATGTCTGAGAACCATAAAGTAGTGTTAGTATAAAAATTTGTCTAGGATTTCTACTTCTGTATTTGCTTTTAGTCTCTTGTCTGTGAGTAGGAACTTAAGTGACCCAAATTTGTTCCATGCCAGTCCTATTCTGCATTTGATTTTGTCCAAGGTACACATACTGTGTATACTGACATTATATATGTATAACAATTAACTTTATGATGAACAGAGTGATTTCACTATAACTATGGCCATGTGTCAACAATAACTTTCATGTGAACTGCAATTGTAACACCTGTGCACTGTTGTAGTATTTTGCGGCTAACTGATGTGTCTATTCCCTCTCTCTCAGCTGTTGCAGGCATGGACGTCGTGAAGGGGGAGCAAGGGTGGGCCGCGGCTCCTCCTTGGAAGTTGGTCAATGTGCAATCAATTACTGACTATTAAACTACTATTTTAAAAGATCAATTTCTATTTAACACAAATTAACATGGTTATATGCAACGAATATTATAAATTTTGACAATAAAATAGTGAATTGATATTATCTGATTGCATATTTCAAACATGTGGCCCCCCCCCCTGGAAAAATGTCTGCCGACGCTCATGGTTGCAGGGATGGATGGAAGGAAAGCAGCTTCCCCTGTGCACAAGAATTGTTCATGTCTTACCTCACAACCTATATAAATTTCTAATTAAAAAATATAACAGATGATGGTAGATTAGCCATCAGACATGGTGATGATCAGTGTTTGCAAGATACTACCTGATGCATCTAGCAGTGTGCAATCAATGTAATCCGGCCTTTTCTCTTAGTTGAGAGAGGAGTGCAGTGCATTGCTGTGTGCTGAGTTCAGAAGGGGTAAAGGAATATTGACCAGTTAGCTAGTTCCACAAGTACTATAGTGGTGATTTAATTAAATTTTACAAAGGTATTTATCAACAGGAAGTTCCCAAAATCTCTGCACTTGCCTTAAAATTTATGTCAATGTTCTGTACAACTTATGCATCCAAACAGATGTTTTCAACTATGAATTTAAAAGTAAAACCAGGATGTCTCTGTCTGGTGCTGCCTTTGAGGTGGTACATCTACTGCCAAATCTACTGTACCAAATATGGGTAAATTAGCTGCTGCAAAATGATGTCAAAAAGCAGCCTAAATAGTAAATGCACACAAGGGTAACCAAAATATTTGTAGAGAATAAACAGTGTGTTTGCGTGTTCACGTAGTTGCCATTAATAATAATTGTTTTGGTAAGCTGCTCGCTGACTTGGTAACCTTTCCATTCAACTGTCAATACAACATTCACCCCAATGGAAGTACTTTGACTACCGCCACCACAATGCCTTCTTGGTTCTACTTCTTCCACTTCACCTTCCCCTACCTCTCCAGTGCCCAGCTCAGCACCGGTGCTACTATCAGTGCCGGCTAGGACCCTGGCTGTACCTCAGTTGGAAAGGCCTGTAATAAGTTATTATTTATTACAATATATCAGCCTATCCATCTTTATTAATCACCAACTTTCTATTTTTTCAGCAATAGGATTTTTTCTTCTGGTTAGTATTGCTGCCGCTCAACAAGATAGTTATCGTCTACCAACCATAGTGAAACCATCACGGTATGATATCAGCCTCAAACCTGACTTCACAAGTTTCACATTTACAGGAAGTGCAAACATTAAAGTAGAAGTTACAGAAAAGACTGCCTCTATTACCCTCCATGCCAACAAACTTCAGATACATGAATTAGAAGTGCTTGATGCAGAGGACATTCCTTTAGAAAATATTGACCCCACTACAAATGAGGAAAAGCACTTCTTAGTACTCACTTCCCAAAATGAATTTGATGTTGGAAAGTACACACTCAGCATTAATTACACAGGTATTATGGATACTGACATGTATGGTTTCTACAGAAGCTCCTACATGACTGAAAACAATGAAATGAGGTAAGCAGTTTTTTACCCTGTGTTTTGTACCATGCCTTCTCTTATCATGTTGTTTCATATTCTGCAGAAGTAAAGCAATATTCATCTTCCTGTTTCCATTCGGTAATTAATAGTAAATAACGTTTATTCTTTGAGATTCTAAAGCTTTCATGGCCGGTGTCAATACTAGAAACAATATTTTCCGGGCTTATAGGCTGTGGTCTACTAGGCTTCTTCTTCTTCCCAGATGTTTTGTCTGCGACTACGACAGACATCATCAGTGGCGGCGAGGTCAAAGTATTCTAGTGGAGATTTCAACAGCAACTGTTGCCCATAAGCCCAGAAAATATTGTTTTTAGTAATGTTTATTCTAACAATTCTAACTATACAAATATATTCTTAGTCTAATACAATAATAAAATAACACAAATATAATTAATTATAACCATATTTCTCCCTGTATACAATGTATTGCTCCCTTTTGGAGTTGCTTATTTCTAATACTTTCCCTTTTGCTTAACATTTTGTTTTATATATAACGGGGAAATTTATTATAGCTGCTAATTACTTTTGCTCTCATTACCCTTTTCCATTTGCTCTTTACTTATACTTCTTTTAACAATTTCAACCTCATTTTTCCTAAATATTTTCCTGCTTTCTCCATATATTCATCTGATCTTGAATTAAACTTTTCTTAACTTTTAACTCTAATGGAAAATCTTTCCTTTTTTGGGTAGTAGATTCTCTCCCCCATTTTCATTACAAAATATAGTACCAATTTGCACATGATCTACCACATTTCATGCGTCTCTTCCCCCTTTTTATCCCTATTAAACCACTTATATTCGTTACCCCCATCTTAGCCCTTGCAGGTCTCATTCTGGCCTTTTATTGCATTCTTCAATGTATTTCTCCCTCACCCATCCCAGTTATAAGAATTTATAATCTATTAATGACCTTTTTTCATTAAAGCTGCTTACAATTTCTTGCTTTTTGATATCCTCCACCCTTGCTCTAATTTCCCTCCAGAATAACTGATTACAGTATTCACAATTAATTTGGTAGATTCCTGATTTTTGGTCATTTGATATGATGTCCTTTAGAGGATAGTTCAATGAGTTCCTGAAGTTATTCTTGCTGATCATGTTCAGGCAGAAAGTGTGCCACCGACACTTGCAAAAGTATCTGAGTTGAGACAGAGGATTTTGCAGCTGCACCACATATTATAACTTCAATTGGCAAGAAATGAACTAGCAGCTGGATGTATGCCATTTTACAAATGGATCTCATATTAAACACTTGTGACATGTCTTGGTAACTTCCATAGTTTTTATTCAATTTTGTTTATGATTAAAATTCTATTGTGCACTGCAGAGAAAATTGTAACTATGTCCTGCTTTTAACTGTCACTTTACTAAGTTCTCACTATCACTTCATTAATGGGATCTATTTCAACTTGTCACAGACCGCTGTACTGCTGTACTGCTCTTATATTTTACTGTCACTTCACTTTCTTTGCAATTTAGTGACATAATTAAATATACACAATGCAGGCTCTTCTTCCAGATGGTTCACTTGCTGGGAAGTCGAACACAAAACTTTTTCAGTCTCTTTTACCAGTAGCAGTACTCACAGCATGTCACAGCAATTGTCACAAACTTGGCCAGAGAACAGTCCCTTTTGTCACACTAGAAACATGCTTACTCACAAGAATGCTCACTTATATAGTAGCTGGTTAGAATTCCAGAATGTTTTAAGATGACAAGAATGGAAACGCCCGGAAGATTCTGGTAATCTGCTGAAAGTGCTTCTGGTGTTTACGCAGGGCAAGAGCACTGTTTATCTTTTTAATCTCTCCAACAGTGCAATGCAACCTTCTGAAACTTGGGCCATAGTCACTGTTTCATAATATTTAAGTTTAAAACTCCTATAATTATTTGGGTACACGCTGTGCTCTTAAACATTTTATTTTTTTAATTTTTAGCATAATTCATATTTTGAGCACTTTAGCTAAAAATATGTAATGCCCCCTATCAATATACAAGTTTGTGTGTGTGTGTGTGTGTGTGTGTGTGTGTGTGTGTGTGTGTGTGTGTGTGTGTGTGTGTGCGTGCGTGCGTGCGTGCGCGTGTGCGTGTGCGCGTGCGCGTGTGCGCATGCGCGTGTGCGTGTGCGTGTGCGTGTGCGTGTGCGTGTGCGTGTGTGTGTGTGTGTGTGTATGTATGTCTTTATTCACCGTAAGAATTTTTTTACAAATTCATGGCTTCGTCAATTTTTAAATAGGGAATACAAATAATATTGGTTTAAACAATATCATGAATACAAATAATAACAGAGACAGCATTATAGTCATAAGAGTATAAGTTATATATATATATATATATATATATATATATATATATAGCCTACAGATTAAACACAAATAAAATTATTCAGAGAGTGAATCAAATAATATATATACAGAGACAGTGTTACAGTAATATAGTGTTACAATAATACAGATAAAATTATTCAGAGAATGAGTCAAAGAACTCCTGCACACTGTAGTAGGTTTGCTCAATTAGAAAATTTCTAACTTCTTTCCTAAACTTAGTTTGACTGCTACTGTGGATTCTATTTGTGATTTTATTATACATGTGTATGCCTCTATGCAGTATGGAATTTACCTTTTTTGTTGTTCTGGCAGTCTGTATGTGTATTTTATTACTATTTCTGGTACTATGTGTATGAACAGTGTTGTTTATGCTAAATAAGTGAATATTGTCCCTTATAAAACAAACAGTTTCTAAGTGTATGAGTATGAGTGAAATAAAAAGAAATAAGAAATAATAAGAAGCCCTTCCCTAGTGTTAATTAATTTACTGTGTATCATGCAAGCTCTCTTTTCAGATATTTGCACATAAAGAAATAAGATGTTATTATAAGTCATCTAACTCAATAATAGATATTATACAAAGTAAATGAAATACTTTTATTCTAGATGGATTGCTGCCACACATTTTGAGCCAACCCATGCTCGACGAGCATTTCCATGTTTTGATGAGCCAAATTTCAAAGCCACATTTCACATCCGTATTGATACACCTCCAGATTACCATTCACTCAGCAACATGCCTACTAACAGCATTCTGAATAGCACGTAAGTTCTTCACTGTAAAGTAGTTCATAACACTATAGTTGGAACGAATATTTAAAAGGTTTATGAATACATTTCTTTTATTTTTTATAGACGTGTACAAAAGTATTCTGAAAGAACAAAAAGCAATATTTAGCAACTGCGCACATTCTTTGCAGATGGAAAAGAGAATTTGCACTTGAGGGATAAGAAGATGTCTGCCCTACCATAGTATGTGTGTTTCTAATGAGTCACATTTGGCAAAAACATTATAGATATGATATTTAACTTCACTAGTAATGGGAGAGTATAAAATTTACAAACTGGCTATGTGGTGTTTTGCCTGTCCACAATCTCGGCAGTCATTGCTGTTTGCCACTATCATAGAAAAGTGCAGATGAAACCATACAAAATTTGAAAAATCACTTTTAAAGACTTTACTTATGAACTTTATGAAAGGCACCTCTTTAGGAAACTATTCATCAGTCCCCATAGTTCACATTGAGAAATGCTGGCAATTTTCTGCAGATGTTTTGTTTTAATTTTTCCAGGATGTGTGAGTTTGTCTTGTACACTTTCTTTTAAGTTACCCCAGAGGTAGAAATTGCAGGGGTTAAGTCCAGGGGCCAAGGGGGTCACAATCTCTACTAATAATTCTGTCCTAAAACACACTTTCAATTATTGTTCTCATCAAAAGATTGGGTGTATGAGCTGTTGCAGAGTCTTATTGAAAAATGGCAAAATCATGCTATCTGTTAATTCTCTAAAGAGAAGGCAAAATTGTATTCACATATGTATGGGTGTCAACTGTTGACTCGAAAAATATTGCCCCTATAACTCAGAACCAAATATTGTTCATGAAGTACCCCTTCATGATGAAAAAAATTGGTGTATAGTGTGCCATTAGTGGGGAAAGGTTTCTCAGAACTCCAATAGGCGATTTCATCTCTGGGGTAACTTAAAACATAAAGTATACAAGACAAACCCACATGCCCTGAAAGAATTAAAACAAAATATCTGCCAGAAAATTTCCAGCATTTCTCAACATGAACTATGGCGAGTGATGGATAGTTTCCTAAAGAGATGCCAAAAATGTACTGACAATAATAGTGGCCGGTTTCAGCATTCATAAAGTTGGTAAGTAAAGCCTTTAAAAGAAATTTTAAAAATGCTGTATGGTTTCATCTATGCCTTTGTATGATAGTGGCAGACAGCAATGAGCGCCAAGGTTGCGGACAGGCAAAACACTGTGCAGCTGCTTCATAAGTTTTTTGTTCTCAGGTATTTTATTCCCAAGACAGTTACTTTGTATACTTCAACCAAAATTTGCAGTAAGTAACTGAAACCAAAACTATCTGTCTTAAATTTCAAATTAAACAAATTGAGTTCTTTTAACATATATTAAATGGTTAAAGTAGTTCAATATTATGTGTTTTAACTATGCTGCTATGGGAAGTGTACAGAAGTTAGGTTTACAAAGACTAAAATGATATAATTTTTCATTCATTTCTGAGGACCAATACTGAATAAAATTACATTTTAGCTATTTTTATTATAATTTAACTATTTGCAATTTTTCAGTAAATCAAGATAATGCTTTTTTATTTTTATTCATTACATAACACTTGCATTGTTGAACTAATGCTCATAAATTGGTGACACATCAAGATTAGCATTACAAACTATGAGATTATATATAATAAACAAACATATATAAAACAAATATACAAACATATATATATATATATGTTCAATTCTAAGCTTCCTTAGAAGCTCCTGGA
>CM060972.1:79507104-79517104 GCA_030765045.1 Tenodera sinensis | reverse complement strand
AGAGTGACAAGACACAGAGGTAAAAAGGAAGGGACAGAGGCTAACAAAGATGATGTAGTTCAAATTGAAAAAAGACTTGATTCTGCAACTACTTCAACTACAATAGGCTTTTGTCTTCAGAGCTACAGTTCTAAAAACATGTTGAGGTATACTGTACAACTTAATGTAGTTGAAATGGCATTTACGGAATGAAATCTTATTTCAATTTCATTTGTTTCAGTACTTCATTGTGGTCGGTGAATTTATTTTGATAATTCTCCCGGTTAGGTCGGTGAGACCCGTAAACCAACGACAGGTGTGGTCCTCCAGACATTCTGGGGGTTGTGAGAGAGCGTTGTGACCGCCAAAACATAAAAATATGGTGCTCTCTAAAAAGCGGTTACGTTTACTGCTAAGTCTCTTCAATATTTATGTAGTGAAAAATATTGGAGAGCAAGAGGATTAATGACTTCATTGTCAGAAATCCAGCATTAGCTAACAACAACTTTCCTAAAGTAATCAATTAAAGATAATTTTAAATATCTACAAACTAGATATCTATGGTACCAAAATTTCCATCCCTAACAGAAACTTGCTGCCTCACACTGCAGCAGTTCTATTCCCACACTCTATCTTGAATGCTAGAATCTAGTGGTATGAACAGTCCTAGTGAAGAAGACCTGTGCTTTGTCAAAGTAACAACAGAGCATCATTGTTCATACTCCGTATAACCATTTGTGAATTTCACTGTATCATGTTACCTATGTTGCTCTCCTCTTGCTTTACCATACTCATTTACTTTTGTGTTTAATCAACACAGTAATTTTAAGCACAGTAAAACCTTGTTTATCCAGATCTCATTTATCCAGATCTCCAGATTATCTGGATAACATTTGTAGATAATTTTTTTGAAATGTAATGTTGGCATTAGATAATAAATTTAACTTTGATAGCAAGAATATAATTATAAGTATGTATGCCAAATATTTTCTTTTTAGTTTGATTCAATGAATGGTACCAGCATAAATCATGTAATAAATTATGGTGATACATGGTGCACCATACTGTAAAGCCCTACCTGTTGAATTTAAGAAAGATTTAGTAGTCTGTCAGATGGTGCTGACGTGGTACATCTCACCAGCTATAAACAGCACTGGAAGAAAGCACTGACCTTGAACCCTACCCATGACTACACCTCCCTCAATCTCCTGTTTTCCTATTGTTTTCAAATGGCATGTGTCATTAAGCTTATTGTGTGTGTTTCAGCCAGATTGTTTTTGTGTCTTACCAAAGTGCTTGGGAGTGTAATTCAGTGTACAAGTTTAAATGTTATCAAAGCAAAAGAAGGTTATGGTTTCAATGGATAAAAAGGCTGATGCTATTAATTGAATTGATAAAGGAGAAACATTGAAGAAAATACTGCTGAGTTGAGGGTTTCTGTGCAGCAGCTAATAAACATTATGGCATACTTGGAGCGTCAGCCCAACACCACTCGAGTTGAACTATTAATGATATGCGTGACTGTACCTTGTTCAAATGCCACACATGTTTAAAACAGAAGACTGTGGATCAATTCTTTGCTAAGAAATGATGTTTTTATGTAATTAAGATTTTTTATACGTTTTAATGTTTGTAAACAATACATATTATGTACTGTGCATAATTTTTTTACAATATAGAGTTTTTTATCATCATAAATGGCAAGTCTGCTTAAGTCTAAGAATTTTGTTTTGCTTATTACCCAAATAGCCTGGATTATCCAGAATTTTTATTTTCTGGATTGTCTTTGGCCCCAGTTGGCCCCAACCATAAACAAGGTTTTACTGCATTAAATGCCTGAAGTGGGTCCAGTATTGGTTGGAACTGCAAACTCCTGTAAATAGTAAAAGAAGCAGCCGTATGTTTAGCCATAAGCTCAAATATAATAGCAAAAATTACAACTTATGGCCTTATATGATATAATTTAAAGTACAACCGTGTAAAAGGTATGAAAAGTTGTGTTGCCATCTTCAACAACAATGCCATCTGAGAGTTCAAAATAAAGTGTGCAAGCAGTACACACCTGGATTAAGGAAGTAAGTAAGGATTAAGGGAGAGAATAACTCAAACTCAGTGACACCTCATTCTGCTGAAGGAGTGCCATGGCAATGGCTTCTAGCTCTGTACACTGTCCATTCTCATTAATTTTTCATCTTGTATACGAATTTTTCTAATTTTTGACAATCTTTGCTAAATGTTTCTTTTATTACAACATCTCTGTCCATTTTAAACCATTTATTTCTGATGAACAACTAGTTACAAAAGTAAAATTTTATTGATATAAACTAATGAGGGTCTTTTATAACTTGCTCATTGTTTCATATCAATATAGTAACCTGCCTTGTGCTTCCTAGGCACCTAAGAGTTCTTTTGCAGCTGAAAGCATTGTTACAATAGTCCCATTTAGGAATATTAATAAGAAAAACCGATCATTTTGTTTAGGCAGTGAATGCTATCTCACATATTTTATACCCGCAAATAAGCCTTAATTATTTCACTCTCCCTTGAAAATAATTATTCTTCTAACTCTTTGTTCATAGAATGCTATCCCTTATAAGTAACCTAGTTTATGAATTCCGAATAATACAGACCTCAGGAATTTTGCAATATTTGCTTCTCTACATATTCACACTACCATCTTTTTAATTTAATACATATTTTAACATAGTTTAAATACAGGTTTCCTTTTAATTATTAAAACACTAAAATAAAAAATCAATCTATTTTAGGTGGATCTGTCATCCGAATGCTGAGCCATGTTCTGACACTAGAAACTTTCCAGAAAGGCATTCAACAATATCTGAATGAAAGGTATGATTAGTTACTTCATTTCAAATGATGGTTCAATTCCATACATTTTTCTGAATCTGCATTAAGCCATTAAAGTCAGTCTGGATGGCTCACTTGGTTAGACGCTAGCCTACTGATCCCAAGGTCATGGGTTCAAATCCAGCCCAGACCGATGGTCTTTAACTGTCCCTAAAACCGACAGCTCTATGTCAGTAGATTTACTGGCATGTAAAACAGCTCCTGCAGGACAAAATTCCGGCACACCGGCGGTGCTAATGTGATCCTGGCAATTGACAGCATTGTTAAACAACAAAATAATTTTTTAATTAACTCCCAACCTATGTTTTTTTTCAAAAATTAAGAAAAACATATGCATTGTATTTGTTTGGCACACAGTATGTCAACAATATATTTTGTTTGCCTTTTTATTCATCCAGTGTCCCAAAATCACCTGGTCTATAAATGGCATCAAAATATACCATAATATGAACAAATACATTTTCGTCAAGTTCATATATTTTATGATTAAACTTTATTTCTTGCAGCAATTACAGGTCATTTAAAGCCAAAACATTTATTAACTGAAACATTTGGTGTGGTGAAAGCTTATTATTAACTGTGGTAAGGTTAAAAACATCTGTGGAAGAGTGTTACATCACATTTTTTAAATCCTTCAAACTTGTTTTTATTTCTTTCCATTTTTCATTTGAAGCATGGCCACTTTCTGGAATTTTTGTGTACTTGGAAGCACATTTTTTGTATTATGTTGGTCAGTCTCAAAGTTTTCAGTTTTTGGTTGACTTTTCAAACCTAGAGTCATTCGTTATTGTCCTTCGTCACTCCTTTCAGAGGCAGTGAAATGGTCGGGGACATCATTCACATTTACTATACATGTAGTGCTTTATCTTCATCAGTCAGACTGTCTGGATGAGGAGAAAGAATCACATCAGTTGTATCACAAGCATAATGAATTTCATTGGAAAAGTTATCACCACTTATAGTACCCAGCATAATTCCTTTGAATATAATATAATCGTTATACGTATATCTCTGAATGCAATCAAAAAATAATGAAAAGCAAAACAGAAATAACTAAACAGACTTGCACATTAACGTGGCTGGAGTGGTGGAGAACAAGCAAGTGATGTCAGAACTTGGGCAGTTGCATACACAAGTGGTGTATGTTTACGTATTATAAACGATTATTGTGTAGTTATCCCAATGAGAGCGAGCAACACATTGATCCCCATCTCTCCTATTATACATGTGAGCATGCCTCTTCTATAGCACATCTATGCTTCAGGAGTGGGGAAGTGTCATGACAATCTGGAAAAATTGTATGTGAAGCAATAAGAATATGTTAAGTCATGTCATCTATCTTCTATTAGCACATGTTAATAATGATTTAATATTAGATCATTCAAATCGCATTTGACATTAAATGTTATTTAAAATTAAAATGTTTACTGAAATTTAAATCACATTTTCTGATTAAATAACAGCATGAGCTTTGATAAGTTGAATACTTTTATGTTTCAGATCCTGGCAAAATTCGCTTCCTGAGGATTTATTTTCAGCATTGGAAGCTCAAAGGAAAGCTGATGGTAAAGGTAATGTAACTGTGCAAGAGTTCTTCACTAAATGGACAACACAACCTGGCTTCCCTGTTTTGACAGTCACAAGGAATTATGTGAATAAGGAAGTTGCTGTATCTCAGGTTATTATCAACTGTCTTAAAAGGGCTCTTTACTGTTGGATACTTTTTACACTAAATGATGTTTCCAAAAGCTTTCAAACTGAAATCTTCTGTATCACTATCCCTCACCAATCTGGCTGTCAGCTGCCTACTGTAATTGTGGTTGAGGAGGTGATGGGCATTTACTTCTGCTACTAGTTGTCTGTTTAGCATACTTTTTCAGATGCGATGAATGTGTTTTGTAGAGATATGTAAACACTAATCTTCAACTGCTACTAATACTTTTTGGGATATGTTTATTGATTGTACACTTTTCTTGATTTTTCTGTTTGGTTTTACTTTACAGCTTCAGGTGCTTAATTATCTAAAGCTTTTCTCCTGGTAAGGTATTTATCTCTGTATATATGTGTACACCAGGTAGAAGGTACTGCTTCGGCCACACCTTAATCAGGTATTCTACATGATGAGCATAGCAAATATGTCCAATACAATTAAGAGCCATTTTGCCAAAACAAAATTTCTGTTAAACATCTGGAGACATCTAGCTTCTTGACAAATGGATATAAATGGTTTGTTATTAATCTTAATTTGAATGAAATTAGCTACAATTTAATGTTAAAATGTCATGCAAAGTTTAATTTCTAAGAGAAATGTGATAACACCATGTTGCATGTGCTCAACTTGTTCCCAAGTGGGAATGTTCTGATGGATGGGAGGTTAGGGGAGGTATCACCTGGCATTATTGAAAGTGAGGAGGAACGGAAGGGCAGAAATTCACGGGCCAGGTATAAGAAGAGGTAGGTGAAGTGGGAACTTTAGCTGTCATTTATGACAAGGAGTTCATTAGTTTTATTTCAGCCCTGTAATTTACAAAAGAATGCAATTGTTATACAAAAAGGAAGAGGAAGACTTTTATTTATTTGTGTAAAGACAGTTATTGTTTTAGCTCTAATGGATAACAACAGCAACAGCAATAATGATAATGATAATGATGATGATAATAACAATAACAACAACAACAAGAAGAAGAGTATCCATAATTAGAAAGATCTGTATCGCTTTATATAAGCATTGTTTTAACTCTAAAACATGTGGTTCCAATTGATTCATTTTTCTGCCTTCTTAATTATGGAAAACTGAATCTTCATTATTACTTGAATGGATGTGTCAATTCAATTACATTCACATCTTTCAGGCATAAAATTTTTATTTGTGTCGTTTTGCTGAGATAGTGGTGTAATAAATACACTGGGCATGTGCTTTGTTTACACCAAAGCACATGCCGGTCAGGCATTTTGTTTACATCTGAGGTAGTGCTGGTCACGAGGCACACTCCAGTCAGGTGTTTTGTTTGCCTCTGAGGCAGTGCTGGTCTGAAAGCACACGCTGGTTAAGCACATCTGGCACATGTGTGGACAGCTCAGCATTGCCAAAAAAATGAAGTTTTTACAAAACAATTAAACCTACTGAAACAAAACCTAGTACATTATACTTCTTACAATTGCATCTATTACCCAGGTTATTCTGGCCAAAGCAGTACCTTCCACACTGTGTGTGTGTGTGTGCGCGCACGTGTGCGAGTGTGTGTGTGTGTGTGCGCGCGTGTGTACGAGTGTGTGTGTGTGTGTGTGTGTGTGTGTGTGTGTGTGTTTGGATGAATTTTCTTTTTAGAATTTCTAGTGTTTTTTTAATTAGTCAGCTAAAAAATTCAATGTCATAGCCGGAATTGAACACAGATCTCTTGCATTTCATGCGGTTCCTCTTAATCATTGAGCTACCTTGTCAATAAGCTGGTAGGGCATTGTCATCGTATCTCAATAGTTAAGACAAACTAAATAGAAATCAGGAGATCTGTGTTTAAATCCCAACTATAATACTGCATTTTTCAGCTGAGTTACTATTTTATGTTTATTTCTGGAACAGTATATTTTGAGGGGTGAAAGTTTTAATTTATCATAGATATTAATAGACAGTTAATAATTCAGGGTAACTTGAATAAGGTTTATGTGGTATTTCATTCCAAATTTTGTTATACCGATATTAAGATACTTCAGCAATAGCAGTGCACTAAAAAGCTGACATATGAGTTATTTAGTTTAATTAACAAGTATAAGAAGTGCATTATCAATACAGTCATATAACATTATAACTTTCTTTCATTCCCTTTATGCCTAAAAGATAGAAGCAACATCGGCTATGGTATTCTATTAACCTGGTCATCATCATGAAACCCCAATTGTTGGTTTATTGCTCATATTGGGTCATCATGCACTTGCTTGCAATATGGAGATGCCCACAAAGAAAATGCAATGTGAGGTAGATATTGGTTGTTCTGAATTGCTCTTGATTTTCTGAAAGAAACATCTGATAGTGGCTTAGCCCCTTCACTGTCAGCCATTAAAACACTTCTATAATGTAGCCTGCTATCCATGTGGTTTAAATCACATTCAGTGTTGTAAGCTTATGGGTTTTCAAGAAAACAATTTAGTCCATTGCTATCTTGTCTAATTGGGCCACATTCATGAATGAGCAGACTTCTTGTACATATACCTGTGTTGACCAAAAGTAAATTTGCTATATCACTATACATCACACCCTGGAAGAATTAAAACAAAATATCCACCAGGAAATTGCCAGCATTTCTCAACATGAACTACAGTGAGTGATGGATAGTTTCCTAAAGAGGTGCCTAAAATGTATCGATGACAGTGTACCTTTCATAAAGTTGGTAAGTAAAACCTTTAAAACTAGTTTTAAAAATGTTGTGTGGTTTCATCTGCACCTTTCTATGATAGCAGCAGACAGCAACAAGCACCAAGGAAATGGACAGGCAAAACACATTGCAATCTGTTTGGAGGTCTTTTTCTCTCCTGGTATAAGATAATTAATTTATTTATGTTTCTTCATAGAGCAATGATAAATATCTTCACCACAAGCAGACAGTTCTGGTAGGATATAAATTTCATGAATTAAATGCACATGTAAACTGCACAGTGAAGTAATGAAACAATTCAAAGTAAAAAAGGACTTGATCCCACACTTCAACTAAATTAGGTTTTTTACCTCCAAAAATACTTAAAAACATGTTACTCTTATCAACTGGTGAAATTGGTGGCCAACAGTTGGTTGGTCCCCATGGTGATCACAGTTGGAGATATCTGAATATAACATAGCACCCCACAACAACCCAACTTGGGAAACCTGATATAAGCACATTATAAGGGCAATAAACCTCCTATCTAAAAATCTGGGATATAAAAGACAGAATGCACACTGTAAAAAGTTTTAAACCAAACAACGCTTTTAAAATATTAAATATAACCAAACAGATAAATCAGCAATAATAACTCATTTTCAGAAAACTCATAACAAAATAAATGAAGTGCTAAATTAATGAAGCAAATCAACAACACAGTAGATCTAAGACTGTGGAAGATTTCTATTTCAAAAAATAAGCAGTTATTTATGAATGTTGATATCCCAATGGAAGTAAATTTGATTTGCATGTACATACAAATTTCTGACTGTGACTGCCAGGTAGACAAACCTCCCCTGTCAGAATCAGTTGGCGATAACAAGAGCTCTTGATACATGTTCTGAGATAAAAAGAACCTAATATAGTTGGGTAGTCGTTGGATCAGGTATCTTTTAAAATGAATTATAAATAATATGTTATCAGCAATTACCATTCCTAATTGAACTAGAAACAAATGTATATTTTGTAATTTTTCTTTTAGAGTCAGTTTTTGCTTAATATGACAGAAGAAAGTGATCAAACCTGGTGGGTTCCTCTTACATGGACAGTTGCATCTCAAAGTAGCAATGGATTTGAGACCACTGAGCCAATGGAATGGATGAGAGATGAGAAGGCAATCACTATAGAGATAGAAGCCAAAGATGATGAATGGATAATCGTCAATAACCAGCAAACAGGTAGTTACATAGTTATAAAATGTAATTCATAAGCAGCAAGTTGAAAATTCTGGTGCACAACATTCAATTTGCTCTACCCATTGTTACGTTTTAACAATTCTACAAAATATTCACATAAACTGTGACTTCATTTAAATCATGACAACCAGCATGGAAATGAGAGAGAGAGGGGATGGGAGAGTGTTGCACGTTTCACATAGAAACACATTTCTACATTTATTTCATAATGAATCTGAATCAAATTTAAATTTACTAGTTCATGCAGTTCTATTTGAGCAGTTTTTCCTTTGGACTTTTCAAGCAAATGCTCTATGCTTTAGTGAGATCTCTTTATTCCTCTGTATCTCTTCTTTTGCCAAGTAATTATATACCACATTGCCTATTTTCTAAAATTTAGAATCTAAATAGAAAGTAATGAAGTTATATACTAAGTTGCATAACATTATTATATGAAAAGATAACACTATATTTACAAACAAAAGTTTTAAAAATGCTCTTTATGCCTTCAGGATTCTCCACTATAGAATACATAATCATATCATCCAAAGTATCCATTTCATCCAAAACTACAAATTATCAAGATAAGCTTAGACTATGCTTTATTATATGCATAGATTTCAGTACTACAGGGGGTTTCAAAATAGTAAGCTCTCAAGGGGAAATCCTTTGCTGAATGCACTGCTTGTTTGTCTTTACTACAAACAAAGGATGTAAACAAATGTCAGTAAACATTATGCTGGTTTCTATTAACATTTACTAGGTACTTTGTTTTCAAGTAATTTTTATTAAGACTATAATTTTGAAATTTAATTCTGAAGAAGAAATAAAGCAGTAAAGTTCACTAGGCTTTTAAGAAAATGCTACTCTTTACATTTACAGGTTACTATCGTGTGAATTATGACAGGAATAATTGGGAATTGATAACTAACGCTCTTCAGTCTAATCACTCTTTAATCCACATGCTAAATCGTGCTCAGTTAGTGGATGATTCCTTGAACCTAGCTCGTGCTGGCCTGTTGAACTACACTGTGGCACTTGAACTTACTTCCTACCTGAGAAATGAGCAGGAATATCTTCCTTGGGCAGCTGGTTTCAATGGATTCTCATTTGTTGAAAGGAGAATTGGTGATGGAGATGACTATGAAATATACAGGGTATGCAAAAGAATCTTCTTATATGATATAAGGCTTCTACTATCAAATATGGACATAATGCCATTCAGTCGACATGGGGACTTGAAGTGTTCCTATCAATCTTCTTGCATTGAATTTAATGGCAAATGTAGTTCCATTCAGAAATGGGTGAAATTAATATATTTTGACATTTAAAATATGTGGTTACTTTAAAACTCCGGTCAAAATGGGGACTTGAACTCACTGTGCATAAGTCCGTCTTTGATACTAGAGGCCTCATATGTCTTTTTTATTTTTGTGAAGAATATTACATTAAGTCAAGTTTGTATATAATGCCAAAGACGTGGAACAGATAAGTGGAATTTAAGTTCAGCATCTTCCAAGGATGTGACAAATACCCACAGACTTATAATGCTCTGCCACAAGATTA
>CM060972.1:76859604-77099604 GCA_030765045.1 Tenodera sinensis | reverse complement strand
GAAGGGCAAATTGATTTGAAGATATCGATCGGCAGTTACTGCGATATTTGTACCTGCGGTTAGGTAACCTTACCTAATCATCCGGCTCAAATTGCAGGCATTTTATTCACGCTGCAAGATGTATGTAATCGGTTCCCGATTTAACAACACTTCTGTGGTTGTTAAGGCGTCCCAACCTGAACAAGTCCTACGTGCGAATGGAGTGCTACAAGACATGAATAACCGTAATTGTTGTAGTTCAAGAAGCGTAAAGAGATGCCAGGAAAGTGTGAAATGGTCATAAGAAGAACCTAGAAGTTTGACCTAAAAATCTTAGAAATATACAAGCACTTATGAGGGAAAAATATTAGAAAGTATACAATATGACCCTGTGCATTTTAGACATATTACAAAACTTAACTCTGTTTAAATTAACATTACATTGAAAATCTACTGCAAAATCTAGCACACTCAATAAATAATAAATAGGTATTGATTTCATTGTTGAATTTTGAATGTATTTAATTTCTTAATTTAGAGCTAACCCTCAGCTCTGCACAGAATTTTAGCTTTATCCATTAATAGTTACTGTTACAATGTTTACTCCAAAGTACAAAAACTATTGTATGGAGAAAAAGCTATATAAAGTTTTGGAACACAGTTATTGGAAATATTAACCTTCACATATCCACTACAAGCTTCAGTAAAACCATTCAACTCTCGCAAATTCACAGTAACTCATTTCTCTTTACACTCACTACATAATACTCTTCAAAACAAGTTGCTGAAGACATTACTGTCAAGAAGATTATCTAGCTCTATACAAGGCCAACACATGTAACAATTTCAGCTGCACAGTTATCATAAGATTATCCATTTTAAACTGCTGTAGTGTCTCCATCTTCTTTAAGCTAAAAAGATTAGCTTTCTTTTTCTTTACTGTCTTACGACTACTAGTTCTGCAATCATATTTGCTAAAAAACAAGTGATACAACAAATCAGCTACACACATGGATGCTATACCTGTTTTGTAAACAACATAATTTGTTTTATTTTTTTATTTTTTGTCAACCGACAGCAGTACTTGTGCAATAAGAGCAGGAAAATGTCTCATTAAAATATTAAAACCACAAATAGACCGAGCTGAACTGAAATCTGACAGATTTGCCACACTCAGTTTTCATTGCAAGCGTCTAAATAAATTTGAAATACCGATACTTCCAGGTGGATTTGACATGTAGTAATATCAACACTTCATGGACTAGGAGACTTCTGTTCTGGCCTCAAGTCTCTCTTCACCTTCTCATCGGTCTTCCAACATCTCTCCTCTTACATGGTTGGTAATTGTATGTCATTTTGGGGTATCGGGTATTGCCCATCCTTTGTAAATTATTTCTCCAGCGTTCCCTATATTGGTTTATTTTATCATTTATTGGACAAATACCTAGTTCTTCTCTTATTTCTTCATTTTTTATTTTATCAATTATTGTACATCCTTTTATCACTCTCAGGTATCTCATTTCTGCTGCATTTATTTTATCCCATTCTTTTTTCTTTATCGTCCATGTTTCACAACCATATGTTAACGTTGGAATCGCCACTGTTTTAATGTTCTTGCTCATATTCCGCAACTGTTCTGGAATTTACTTTATTATTTAGGTCTTGGTTATTCTATGTTATATTACATCCTAAATAATTAAACTTGTGTACTTGTTCCAGCACAATGTTATTATCACTATTTTGGATCTGTGAGGGTACTTTCCTTGAAAGGCTATTATTTTCGTTTTATTGGTTGATATTTGAAGACCATAGTCTCTTAATACATTCCCCAATTGAAAAATACTTCTGTAAATCATTTTCTGTTTCTTGAATTATTATGTCATCAGCATATAGTAGCATGTTCATTGTATTATTTCTATTTAATTTTATTCCTGAAGGTATTTTGCAATTTACTTCTCAAAAGAATTTCGTCCATATATATAAAACACTGCGGAGACAAAATGCATCCTTGTCGCAATCCCTTATTAATTTTCATTTCTTCTGAAAATCGTCCATTCCCTAACCTAATCTTTATTGCAGTTGTTTTATACATATTTTTAATATCTGTATTAAATGTATGGGGTATCCTTTCTCTTCTAATATTTCCCACCAAAGGCGTCTCTTTGCTCTGTCGTATGCCTTTTCTAAGTCTATAAAGGCTATATGTGTCTGTAGGTTAAATTCTTCTTTTTTCTATTACTAGATTCATCTATGCAACGATGTTCTTTCCTAAAACCACTTTGATTTTGTAACAATAATGATTCTGTTATTCTCTTTAATCGGGCATTAATTTAGTGTATACTTTACAAGCAGTGTTCAGGAGATTGATGCCTCGGTAGTTTGAACACTTATTTCATTCTGGACACGCTCAAGACAATAGATCTTCAAAAAATGTTTTCTGAATATATTAGCATTTTTGGCTATTTTGGTACCAATGTCCTTTAAATATCCAATTTGGTATTTATTAGTCAGATTGGTCGGCTCAGGGATTTGAATCCGGGACCTCCCGAATTGTGAGCCTCATAGGATACCGCGGAGCCATCTTGCTCCGTAAGTTTAACTTTAACTTTAAACCTAACCTAACAGATGGGTATCATCTGTGTGTGCCTACATATACAGCTTATTGAATAAACAGATGGACAAAATGAATGATGGCTACATGGTTATCGTTGAGAAACCCTGAATCAACTATAATGTGAGATCCAGTTGACAGTGATGCCAACATAAAAATGCGTGCCGGTTGAGGTAAAGGTATGCCATAATTGAGCATGCTCGCTGGCCTACACGTGGCGCTGATTGGATAGGCGATAGAAGGTCTACTGCTGCCTTCATGTACCCACTAAATCAAAGGTGAAACACGTACACTTATCGCGAACCATCGACATGTTAATAAGTAATTTTGCTTGCACCAAAACCTTGCTTGTGCTAATTCACCGAGCAATTGGGTAAGGGCTGGTCATGTTTGCACACTGAAGTAAAAAATACACTTTGCACAAAAAAGAGCCATAAAGTTAACCTTATTCTTCAAAGGAAGTGCTTCAGTAACTCTAAATAAAGCGCACGTAATGCAAATAAACGTCAATGCTATAATGAATAATCGGTGTAATAAATCTTCCAAGTTTAATTGGTCTTCATTGCACTTGGAAAAGCTTGTTACTCTATTTCTCTTTAATTAAGCTTTGTATTTATTTTAAATCTATTGTAACAGCGCCTTACATGTTACAGGTAAAGTCAAAATAAACTGTGGCAATTAAAATGAAGGTGTGCTAGGCAATTCCATGGTTGCAGATCTGCGATTCTTTTGGCATTCAAATTGTTGTGCATTTAAATGTTGAGCACTGCAATGTAGTTAGTTTGCTTTCTTGTGGTACACCTGTTACCATACTAAGCTTAACAGGTAACTCATTAATACGCCCCTCCCCCCCCCCCCCCAAAAAAAAAAAAAAAGAAAAAGAAAAAGAAAAATGGAAACAGCTCCAAATCACCTTTCAGGGATTAGGTTGGTTCACCTGTTTCAGCCTCTAATATCTCTTATCTGCACAAATTCCTCCTTGCAGTACTTAGTGGGTAATTTTTCATTCTGTCAAAGTATTATTATTCTTTTTCTGTTTGTCCTTCTCGTATTGATGCTTGTGGTCAGAAGCTTGTTGACAAGCTGACAAACTGTGAAACAGAAGCAGTATCCAAAGTGGATAACCAACCCGAAGACTAGTATGATAGTGAGGAAACAGTTGTTAATAAATGAGGGTGAAATGGATGAAAGAAAATGTGATACTGGAGCAGTTCGTGAAATCAATGACGGCAGAAAACCCGGAGAAAACCGGACAAGACGCCCTTTTCCTACCGCAAATATCACATACATACTCACCAGAGGTGAAAGGCCAGCGGTGTAACATATATATAACAATATATTGTGACGTCGGGCACGGCACAAACAAAGGACTGTCATGGTCGAGCTGCTTCATGCTACATGCCGGGCCGGCGAACGGGCAAAGGCGTTCAAAGTCAGGCTGCCTCGCTCAACTGTTGTGTGTATGTGACTAGCAACAATAAGAGCGGCAGAACTAAAAGGAGTTTGCTCCAGGGCTATCGAGAAAGATCTGACCACGTCATCGCTGGCGTAGTTGTGGAAGTCTAGAATGGTCTGTGCGATGTCATCCCCTCTAAAAGGGGGGGGGGGGGCGTGGAAACAGCAGAGTGGATAGTTGCAGTTACAGACATGAATCGGTCAGTGAGTGTGAGAGAGCCCTGCATCGGAAATAAGATTTGACGAACGTCGTGTGATTGTAACATCATAGTGCATGAGAGACAGAGAAAGTGAAGAAAGACACTGAAAGAACTGTGTCAGGGTTACGAGAAGTAGAAGTTGTGAGCTTTGATGGCACGAAAGACTGTAGACTGTCAAGGACGAGAAGAAAACTGTATTTGTGATACAATTTTAGAAGACAATAAGGTATAGAAAAGTAGCTGGCCTGATCTTGTCGTTTTTGTCAGAATATTCTTTCCATTTTATTTTATCTTTCCTTTCCTGAATTGAAAATATTCTGACAGTCCAGTTTTCCACTGTCTCTTCACTAAGTTTTATACTAACGTATAGAAAAGCTCTTGAAAAGTTCTTGAAAAACTCTTAAATATAACATAAAATTTGGGGAATATGTTTCATTTTGTTGTAATCTTGTTAAAATTCTTGAGCAATCGAATCGCGACAGGCGTACTACTTCTACGAGTAAGATATTCTCTTATTTTATTATTCCTTTTTCACTTAGCCTAATTTTTTTCTGTTACGTTTGTTGCTGTGAGGTGTATTTCCCCTCAGACAGTGTTTTTCGCATACAACCTTTTATTTATAAAAATATTTGGACCTCTTTCTCTACCTAATTTAGGATTGTAAACCTGACAATAGCCCCAATTAGTCCATAATAGCAAAATGTATTACTGAAAAAGCTATTATGCAACATTTCATAATGAACTTAAGGATATTAATGTAGCATTATGATTTTATCCGTTGTAAAGAGCTACTTTTTGTAGCAAAGGTTTTAAATTATTATTCCAGAAGGTATGTTATTTTACATTTTTATTTACCTTGATTATGCATGTTGTAATTTTGTTGCAGACCAGATCTACTTAGCTCTAAATTTATAATTCTGTGTGCAGCGCTAAGCATTTTAATGGCGTCTGAGTGGGCAGGTGATAAAGCTGAGAATGAAAATACAACACTATGTCTTGAAATTAAAAGAACGTGACATGCTTCAAAGTAGAAGCCTGTCCACACAAATTATTCTCTATTTGGAGATACCAGTGAGCAAATGCGACAACTATTGTAATAAGAGATTCGTAGTTCATTAGCAAATTACAAGCATTAGCTCGCCTGTCTTTGGTGGGGGACTTGACGTGGTGTTTAAGCGTCTTAAAATGTTGCTCCTGGCGATCTTTTGGGAAGCTCTTCCAACGAAGGTTTCCATTTACTTCAAGAATTTTAATTACTGTGTTGTTGTAATTATAGATTGCGTGAAGTTCTGACAAGATGTGCTCGTTTGGAGACGTCATTTCTAGTTACGCTTTACGTTTACCTTCAAAAAGAACCTTCATCCTAAGTTGTGGCAGTTAACTGCGATTTAACTTTCTCCTCGGGGTATAAGAGTCGAACGAAAGCAAAGTTAAAAATCCGTAAGGTATTCATTAACTTCAGGTGTAGAATAGCTAGCATTAGCAATAATTCTTTAATTGCATTCGCTGACTGTCCGTTAACCATCACATTGCACATTCAGGGCTGAACATTTTTAAATAACAGTTACAGCAAATGTGCACATTAATGTGGTTTCTGTGGAAAGACTCGCTAATTGCAGCACACGCATATCAAAACTGTATTTTAAGATTACAAGTGGAGACAGTTTGTGGTTGTGGATATTGTAACAAAATGACAACAATTGATCCGGTTACTTTTCCAACAGTTTGTCTTCTAAACTTTTACCACAAATACACAGTTTTCTTTCCGTCGTTAACACTCGAGCTATCACAACTCACAACTTTTACTTCCGTAACCTTGTTTAGTATTTTCATGTGCCGTTTTTCACTTTCTCTATCACCTATACACCAACTACAAGGATGCAATCATTCGGCATCCGTTAGAATCTTCTTACGACGCACGCGACGTACCGCACACGCGCACAGCTGTCTCGCACTCACTGATACACTGGCTGGCTCATGTTTGTAACCGTAAACTCTAAAAAACTAAATTGACTCTTTTTCGTTGCCTCACCTCCTTTTATAGCGAGACTGATGTAATATGGACCTTCGAGAAGCTCTCCACACACACGCACACCGCGAAAAGTCCCTTTTGTTTCTGTCGCTTTCATTGTTACAGTCACACAAACAGTTGCATGCAAAAAGGAATCATTAAGTACCAGTAAAAATAATATATAAGCTCAAAATAAATACAGCTATTTCATGAGTTACTTAACAGATATTCACAACATTTTTATTGCGTATGGAGCAGGCACCAATGTAAATGCAAATGAATTTTGTTGAGCTTATCTGCAACAATTTAAGAGAAATGATTTTTACTAAAAGGACACGCATTGCATATTTCAGTCGCTATTCCCCTTAATGGATTTTTTTACCAAACGCAAAGGGTAAGAAAACATCTCTTCCCAAGTGTTTGTTCTTGCATATATGTACTTTGAAAGAAATATTAACATTAATAAAATTAAGTGTTCATTGTGTGAAACATTTCTTGATTGTTGTTAAATACTTAAACAATTTTATTGGTCTATTCACGTTATCATTCCTTACACACATCCTTGCCACATCAAGCAATCATGTAATTTTCATCACATCAATTCTTCTTCTCTGAATCTCTAAATTGGTTGTTGCATCCTTTTGTGACAAATTTAGAGATTTAAAGAAGAATAACTGAGGATAAGAGAATTATAGGTATGCTCAATCCAGTATTATGGAGTAAAAATATTTTACATAGAACTAACAAATTAATGTGTTAGGCACTATTCCGAAGTACGTAATACGGTGTTGAAACTTGGACCAAAAGCAAATAAATGGTGAGGAGAGGGTTAATGGAGAAAGATGCTATGCCAGGGACTTGCAGAAGAACCTTATGGGAAGAAGCATACCCATTGTATTGTGAAATATTCCTTAATAAAGAATATGTGTTCCGCTCACATGACTTTCTCTACTCTTGTACTACTTATTCTTACAACTTCTTATTCCTCCATCTTCGTGTTAGTTGAGATAAAACATTTTTAGTAATTTTGCTTATTTTCTTGTAGGCGCAAGGGGAATATTAGAATACAGTAAGCTTTGTGCGATAGTCAAATCTTTTAAAGCTTTGAGATACCGTTCTCTTTGCACAACTAACATATAAAAAATGAACATCGATGTTCCACTTCACCAAAGTTTTAAGTTTTCCGAAACTGACACAAATAACAAGGAATATCTCCTAAATGGTTCACTCTACAAAAAAATTTATTTAGACATAAATCTCTTACGGTTTACGAGTTATTCAAAAGTCATCCAAAATAAACAGGGCCACATGGGCTATAGCCAGAAAATTCGAAATATGCATTTCATTTGCCATAAAAGATATCTCAAACATATGACATTTAATCAAAATCGATAGAGCCATTTTGAAGAAAATCAAAATTTTAGAAAAATTTTGCATATAAACGGAAAATTTTGGGTGGGGCTATTTTCTTCAAACTCTTCGTGTCTCATCCTTGAAAGACATTAAACTTAAATACCAACTTTGGTTTTTAACCGACTTTTCGTTTTTGAGTTGTGCTGTCCACACACACACACACACACACACACACACACACACACACACACACACACACACACACACAAACACACACACACACACACACACACACACACACACACGTGGACATTTTTCTAAACATGCTTTTTTTTTATTCAGGAGGTCTAAAAACATATTTCGGGTGAAATCTCGACACAGAATTTTTTGGGTGGAATACAGTACTTCCTCTACTTTACTAAACGTAGTAGAGAATATAAAAATTAATAGCTTCAGCGCCAAGGGAGATAATCCAGTGAAGTTTGTTGGACACACTACTCGTGTATATATGAACAGTCGATTCCGCGGTCGACTACACACCCCCGTCGATTTCCCGTCCCCTGGTGGACGGAAGAATGTCGGAATGCCATTCGTGCTCGAAGGCGTGCACTTAGGGTTTTCCAACGTCACCCTACTTTGGAAAACCTAATCGAGTACAAGAAAATGCGCGCCAGGTCCAGACAAGTCATTAAGGATAGCAAAAAGTCATCATGGAGCAAATTTGTAGCTTCATTTAACCGACACACACCTTCCTCGGTTGTGTGGGATAGATTAAGGCGTGTTGCAGCTAAAACGACCCAAATACCAATAGCGGGACTAAATACAGCCACAGGAGCTGTTGTTGATTCATTTGAAGTGGCCAATACCTTTGGCAGTGCTTTCGCACAAGTGTCTAGCTCGGAAAACTACTCCCCTGAGATCCTTCCAATTAAAACTCAGGTGGAATCTCAAGGCTTCTCGTTTCGTTCTAGAAACGTAGAAGATTACAATCGCCTTTTCACCATGGCAGAGCTGGAGTATTCCCTGAAATCTTCGCGATGTTCAGCACCAGGACCGGACGGTATTCATGTACAAATGTTACAACAGCTCTCTCCTGAAGGTAAGGCATTCCTGCTCGAGGTCTATAATCGTGTTTGGGTTGACAGTATACTCCCAGAAAATTGGCGGGAGGCCACCGTTATTCCCATCTTGAAGGCTGGGAAGGACCGTCATCTTCCCTCCAGCTATCGTCCTATTTCCCTCACCAGTTGCGTTTGCAAGGTGATGGAACGCATGATCAATGGACGATTGGTATGGTGGTTAGAAAGTCGTAACCTACTGACTAACATCCAGTGTGGTTTTCGACGACGCCGTTCAACTGTTGACCATCTTGTGTCAATATCGACACAGATAATGGACGGGTTTATGAAGAACTGTCAAACCGTTGGCATATTTTTCGATCTTGAGAAGGCTTATGATACGTGCTGGCGAGCAGGGATTCTACGTTCCCTGTATGCCTGGAACATACGTGGACGCCTACCACTTTTCATTCAGGAGTTTATGAAGGACCGCTTTTTCCGAGTTAGGGTCGGCTCGGTTTTTTCTAATTCTTTTGTTCAGGAGGAGGGAGTACCTCAGGGTTCGGTGCTAAGTGTCACGCTCTTTGCTATAGCAATTAACTCCATCTGGAAATGTGTTCCACCTGGAGTTTCGTCATGCCTATTCGTAGACGACTTCGCTGTCTATTGCACTTCTCAGCGCACGGCGTTCTTACAACGGCGCCTGCAGCAATGTTTGGACAACCTTAGAGAATGGAGCATGAAAAACGGCTTCCGTTTCTCAACTGAGAAGTCAATCTGCGTTAATTTCTGGCGCCGTAGGAGACGATTACCACCTTCGCTCCGATTTGGTCCAGATGAACTTCCCTTCGCAGAAGAGACGCGCTTCCTGGGTTTGATCTTGGACAGGAAGCTTAGTTGGTCGTCGCATATTGCACAGCTAAGAGCGAGATGTGACCGTTCCCTAAATATTATGCGAGTACTGAATGGCAAATCGTGGGGAGCGGATCGAACAATTTTGTTGCGAATATATCGCGCATTGGTCCGATCCAAGCTAGACTATGGGTGTATTGTTTATTCGTCAGCACGACCATCTGTGCTGAGAAGATTAGACGTGGTCCATAATAGGGGCATCCGCATTGCAACAGGAGCTTTTCCAACAAGCCCAGTGGTGAGCCTTTACGCCGAGTCCGCAGAACCTCCTCTGCAATATCGGCGTGAGATTCTCTTGGCAAATTATGGTTATGCGCTTAGATGTATGCCTAAGCACCCAACGTTCGCTTCTTTTTTCACCACCACGCTAAGAGAACGATATAGAAATAGCACCCTTAATCCAAAGCCTGCGGGGTTCCGTTTCCAAGAGCTCCTAGTGAAGCTTGGAGTGGAACTGCCTGTGATGTTCGCCAAGGGCGAGAGACTTTACCCCCCTTGGCTATCTGGTACGCCCCATGTAGATCTTGGGATGACCATACACCAGAAGTCCACGATGCCTATTTCAAGTATCCGCACGTGTTTCTTAGAATTTTTGTCAGGCTACTCTGACCGTAAATATATTTACACCGATGGATCAAAGAACACCAACGGTGTTGGATGTGCTTATGTTTATGGAACCGAACCATATACATTCGGTTTTCCAAATAGCACTTCCATTTTTACTGCAGAGCTTTATGCAATCTATCGAGCCGTTTTGTATGTTCGCCGTCGTAAATTAGGTGACTGCCTGATTTTGAGCGATTCCCTTAGTGCACTGCAGAGCCTTTGTCAGTTGTACAACCCCCACCCTATTGTACAACGTATCCAGGATGCCCTCCATGTTTTACACGCTTCTGGCGTTGACGTGGTGTGTGCATGGATTCCTGGTCACGTAGGTTTGCCTGGGAATGAAAAGGCAGATTTAGCAGCAAAGACGGCAACTACAGAACCCAGAATTATCATCTCACGTGTTACTTCGGAAGACTTTAGGCTTGAAGTGCGGAGAGCGGTGCTGTCGTCCTGGCACGACGAGTGGTCAGCTCTCCGCGGTAATAAGCTTAGAGAAGTGAAAGAACTTCCGATAAACTGGGTAACTTCCTGTCGCACATCTCGTCGCGAGGAGGTTAGTTTGGCTCGATTAAGAATAGGGCACTGCAATTTTTCGCACGGTTACCTATTTAAAAGGGACCCTGCGCCTCTATGTCCGCTGTGTGACAACGTTTTGTCGGTTCACCACGTGCTGCTAGAGTGTTACTCTCTAGCGCACCTTCGGGATTCTCTGCAGCTGCCCGCCAGACTTGCAGAGGTCCTAGCGGACGACAAAACAGCGGTTGATAGAGTTCTTAATTTTTTAGCGCAGTGTAATATAAATTTGAGGATTTAAATTTTGTAATTATCTTGTTCTGCTTTAGGACATATTTATCACCTTGTTTCATATCTGGCTATTGCCACTGATTTCTACCTTGTATATTTTGTTGTTTCTAGTATTTTTATTTTTTGAGTGAAATTTATATCTGGCTATTGCCATGAGTCTGTTAAGGGCGCTGATGACCTAGAAGTTGAGCGCCCTTAAACCAAATCCAAATCCAAATCCAAGTATACTCCCAGAAAATTGGCGGGAGCCCACCGTTATTCCCATCTTGAAGGCTGGAAAGGACCGTCATCTTCCCTCCAGCTATCGTCCTATTTCCCTCACCAGTTGCGTTTGCAAGGTGATGGAACGCATGATCAATGGACGATTGGTATGGTGGTTAGAAAGTCGTAACCTACTGACTAACATCCAGTGTGGTTTTCGACGACGCCGTTCAACTGTTGACCATCTTGTGTCAATATCGACACAGATAATGGACGGCTTTATGAAGAACTGTCAAACCGTTGGCATATTTTTCGATCTTGAGAAGGCTTATGATACGTGCTGGCGAGCAGGGATTCTACGTTCCCTGTATGCCTGGAACATACGTGGACGCCTACCACTTTTCATTCAGGAGTTTATGAAGGACCGCTTTTTCCGAGTAAGGGTCGGCTCGGTTTTTTCTAATTCTTTTGTTCAGGAGGAGGGAGTACCTCAGGGTTCGGTGCTAAGCGTCACGCTCTTTGCTATAGCAATTAACTCCATCTGGAAATGTGTTCCACCTGGAGTTTCGTCATGCCTATTCGTAGACGACTTCGCTGTCTATTGCACTTCTCAGCGCACGGCGTTCTTACAACGGCGCCTGCAGCAATGTTTGGACAACCTTAGAGAATGGAGCGTGAGAAACGGCTTCCGTTTCTCAACTGAGAAGACAATCTGCGTTAATTTCTGGCGCCGTAGGAGACGATTACCACCTTCGCTCCTCTTTGGTCCAGATGAACTTCCCTTCGCAGAAGAGACGCGCTTCCTGGGTTTGATCTTGGACAGGAAGCTTAGTTGGTCGTCGCATATTGCACAGCTAAGAGCGAGATGTGACCGTTCCCTAAATATTATGCGAGTACTGAATGGCAAATCGTGGGGAGCGGATCGGACGATTTTGTTGCGAATATATCGCGCATTGGTCCGATCCAAGCTAGACTATGGGTGTATTGTTTATTCGTCAGCACGACCATCTGTGCTGAGAAGATTAGACGTGGTCCATAATAGGGGCATCCGCATTGCAACAGGAGCTTTTCCAACAAGCCCAGTGGTGAGCCTTTACGCCGAGTCCGCAGAATCTCCTCTGCAATATCGGCGTGAGATTCTCTTGGCAAATTATGGTTGTGCGCTTAGATGTATGCCTAAGCACCCAACGTTCGCTTCTTTTTTCACCACCACGCTAAGAGAACGATATAGAAATAGCTCCCTTAGTCTAAAGCCTGCGGGGTTCCGTTTCCAAGAGCTCCTAGTGAAGCTTGGAGTGGAACTGCCTGTGATGTTCGCCAAGGGCGAGAGACTTTACCCCCCTTGGCTATCTGGTACGCCCCATGTAGATCTTGGGATGACCATACACCAGAAGTCCACGATGCCTATTTCAAGTATCCGCACGTGTTTCTTAGAATTTTTGTCAGGCTACACTGGCCGTCGATGTATTTACACCGATGGGTCAAAGGGCTCCAACGGTGTTGGATGTGCTTATGTTTATGGAACCGAACCATATACATTCGGTTTTCCAAATAGCACCTCCATTTTTACTGCAGAGCTTTATGCAATTTATCGAGCCGTTTTGTGTGTTCGCCGTCGTAAATTAGGTGACTGCCTGATTTTGAGCGATTCCCTTAGTGCACTGCAGAGCCTTTGTCAGTTGTACAACCCCCACCCTATTGTACAACGTATCCAGGATGCCCTCCATGTTTTACACGCTTCAGGCGTTGACGTGGTGTGTGCATGGATTCCTGGTCACGTAGGTTTGCCGGGGAATGAAATGGCAGATTTAGCAGCAAAGACGGCAACTACAGAACCCAGTATTACCATCTCACGTGTTACTTCGGAAGACTTTAGGCTTGAAGTGCGGAGAGCGGTGCTGTCGTCCTGGCACGACGAGTGGTCAGCTCTCCGCGGTAATAAGCTTAGAGAAGTGAAAGAACTTCCGATAAACTGGGTAACTTCCTGTCGGACATCTCGTCGCGAGGAGGTTAGTTTGGCTCGATTAAGAATAGGGAACTGCAATTTTTCGCATGGCTACCTATTTAAAAGGCACCCTGCGCCTCTATGTCCGCTGTGTGACAACCTTTTGTCAGTTCGCCACGTGTTGCTAGAGTGTTGCTCTCTAGCGCACCTTCGGGATTCTCTGCAGCTGCCTGCCGGACTTGCAGAAGTTCTAGCGGACGACAAAACAGCGGTTGATAGAGTTTTTAATTTTTTAGCGGAGTGTAATATCAATTTGAGGATTTAAAATTTTTAATTTTCTGTTTCTGATTTTGGACATGTTTATCACCTTGTTTCATATCTGGCTATCGCCACTGCTTTTTACCTTTGTATATTTTTCTTGTTGCTAGTATTTTTATTTTTTGAGTGAAATTTATATCTGGCTATTGCCATGAGTCTGTTAAGGGCGCTGATGACCTAGAAGTTGAGCGCCCTTAAACCAAATCCAATCCAATCCAATCCCCACCCTATTGTACAACGTATCCAGGATGCCCTCCATGTTTTACACGCTTCTGGTGTTGATGTGGTGTGTGCATGGATCCCTGGTCACGTAGGTTTGCCTGGGAATGAAATGGCAGATTTAGCAGCAAAGACGGCAACTACAGAACCCAAAATTATCATCTCACGTGTTACTTCGGAAGACTTTAGGCTTGAAGTGCGGAGAGCGGTGCTGTCGTCCTGGCACGACGAGTGGTCAGCTCTCCGCGGTAATAAGCTTAGAGAAGTGAAAGAACTTCCGATAAACTGGGTAACTTCCTGTCGCACATCTCGTCGCGAGGAGGTTAATTTGGCTCGATTAAGAATAGGGCACTGCAATTTTTCGCACGGTTACCTATTTAAAAGGGACCCTGCGCCGCTATGTCCGCTGTGTGACAACGTTTTGTCGGTTCGCCATGTGCTCCTAGAGTGTTACTCTCTAACGCACCTTCGGGATTCTCTGCAGCTGCCTGCCAGACTTGCAGAGGTCCTAGCGGACGACAAAACAGCGGTTGATAGAGTTTTTAATTTTTTAGCGCAGTGTAATATAAATTTGAGCATTTAAATTTTTTAAATTATCTTGTTCTGCTTTTGGACATATTTATCACATTGTTTCATATCTGGCTATTGCCACTGATTTCTACCTTGTATATTTTGTTGTTTCTGGTATTTTTATTTTTTGATTGAAATTTATATCTGGCTATTGCCATGAGTCTGTTAAGGGCGCTGATGACCTAGAAGTTGAGCGCCCTTAAACCAAATAAAAAAAAAAAAAAAAAAAAAAATCCGCATTGCAACAGGAGCTTTTCCAACAAGCCCAGTGGTGAGCCTATACGCCGAGTCCGCAGAACCTCCTCTGCAATATCGGCGTGAGATTCTCTTGGAAAATTATGGTTGTGCGCTTAGATGTATGCCTAAGCACCCAACGTTCGCTTCTTTCTTCACCACCACGCTAAGAGAACGATATAGAAATAGCACCCTTAATCCAAAGCCTGCGGGGTTCCGTTTCCAAGAGCTCCTAGTGAAGCTTGGAGTGGAACTGCCTGTGATGTTCGCCAAGGGCGAGAGACTTTACCCCCCTTGGCTATCTGGTACGCCCCATGTAGATCTTGGGATGACCATACACCAGAAGTCCACGATGCCTATTTCAAGTATCCGCACGTGTTTCTTAGAATTTTTGTCAGGTTACTCTGACCGTAAATATATTTACACCGATGGATCAAAGAACACCAACGGTGTTGGATGTGCTTATGTTTATGGAACCGAACCATATACATTCGGTTTTCCAAATAGCACTTCCATTTTTACTGCAGAGCTTTATGCAATTTATCGAGCCGTTTTGTATGTTCGCCGCCGTAAATTAGGTGACTGCCTGATTTTGAGCGATTCCCTTAGTGCACTGCAGAGCCTTTGTCAGTTGTACAACCCCCACCCTATTGTACAACGTATCCAGGATGCCCTCCATGTTTTACACGCCTCTGGTGTTGATGTGGTGTGTGCATGGATTCCTGGTCACGTAGGTTTGCCTGGGAATGAAATGGCAGATTTAGCAGCAAAGACGGCAACTACAGAACCCAGAATTATCATCTCACGTGTTACTTCGGAAGACTTTAGGCTTGAAGTGCGGAGAGCGGTGCTGTCGTCCTGGCACGACGAGTGGTCAGCTCTCCGCGGTAATAAGCTTAGAGAAGTGAAAGAACTTCCGATAAACTGGGTAACTTCCTGTCGCACATCTCGTCGCGAGGAGGTTAGTTTGGCTCGATTAAGAATAGGGCACTGCAATTTTTCGCACGGTTACCTATTTAAAAGGGACCCTGCGCCTCTATGTCCGCTGTGTGACAACGTTTTGTCGGTTCGCCACGTGCTTCTAGACTGTTGTTCTCTAGCGCACCTTCGGGATTCTCTGCAGCTGCCTGCCAGACTTGCAGAGGTCCTAGCGGACGACAAAACAGCGGTTGATAGAGTTTTTAATTTTTTAGCGCAGTGCAATAGAAATTTGAGGATTTAAAATTTTTAATTATCTGTTTCTGATTTTGGACATATTTATCACCTTGTTTCATATCTGGCTATTGCCACTGCTTTTTACCTTTGTATATTTTTCTTGTTGCTAGTATTTTTATTTTCTGAGTGAAATTTATATCTGGCTATTGCCATGTATCTGTTAAGGGCGCTGATGACCTAGAAGTTGAGCGCCCTTAAACCAAATCCAATCCAATCCAATACTCGTGTATATAATGCTTGATATAAATTTGAAGCACATATATTTGTAATCTTAGCAATTTCACCTATTCATTCAGCACTCTATTCATTATAATTTTTATTTCTCGTGTGTTATTTTCTGCTACTCCCAGGTTAGTATTTATTGTGAGTAACTAACCTATAATGGCACAAAAACTGTAACTAAATGAGTAATCTGATCACCTGCTCCACTCTGTTACATTGATAATTGTCATTCTTTTGTGCATTCGAAGTTGTAATTACCCTGCGTTGTTGAACATACAGCCTCTAGAGCTAACACCAAAAGCTATTTCCTCTTGCCCCAGGTAGCTAAGTGAAACAAATCTGGGAACCGAAACTAAAAGCTTGCTTGTTTTAAAGCGGGTAGCAAGTCACGATGTGCAGATTATCGGTGTCTCTCGCTTCTAGTACAAGATGAACACAGTAATTTGGTGCCGCACACGCGAGAACTGTTTCGAATTCAACGGAACTCTGCTGTGTCAAGCCATAATGAGCAACTGTTTCAACGTATGGAATAGTAAAAAATTATATAACAGCTGCTGCCAAGCGTTTGCTCTTCTTTGAATACCGCAAGATTCTTATTTCGTGATGTAGATCCAAATGTCTCATAGCTGAATCATAGATGAGCTGTTAAAATAATAGAGGAAGTTAAGGTAATATGGAATACCAGCTTTTAGTTCGCAGAATTTGTGGTAATAGCATTATCATTTGACTAGTTGTGCTTTTAGTGAATAAATTTAACATTTTAAGCCTCCGATATGACATTACGTTGGAGAGCTTTATTCAGAAACCTCTTATAACTTTGAACAAAATATTAAAATTTGTTATTAATTTACGACAAAAGGTGTCCAATTATTTATTGCGGATATCATTATCACTTTCTCTACTGCGTATAGTAAAGTAGAGGAAGTATTGTATTCCACTGAAAAACTCGATGTCGAGATTTCATGGGAAATATGTGTTTTGAGACCCCTTGAAAAAAAAGCATTTTTAGAAAAAAGGCGTGTGTGTGTGTGTGTGTGTGTGTGTGTGTGTGTGTGTGTGTGTGTGTGTGTGTGTGTGTGTGTGTGTGTGTGTGTGTGTGTGTGTGTGTGTGTGTGTGTGTGTGTGTGTGTGTGTGTGTGTGTGTGTGTGTGTGCCCCTCCGAAGGAGTGTCGCCTTGTCGTGGCAGAGGGGCTCAGTACCTGAGCCAGACGGCCTACTAAGTGTCATTTTGATTACTGGTAGGCAAGAGGTGAGGGGAAGCAAAGAACATTCCAAACGGGTAGATGGGGCTCGTTAGTCTTGGTTGACGACTCATCTAGGAGAAGAGGACTCCGAAATCAAACTCCCCCAGGGGCTCCTACTATGGTAGGTACGGGTTTGGCGTACCCGGGGCCCCAAGCCATACTCTCGAATGGGTTCCTCCAAGAGGTGAGAGGGCATATGCCAAACACCCAATAAACCTTGGTCCACTTTTGTGTTTGACCTCCCACCTGTTACCTCCCTGTACACAGTCTGATGGATAACCTACGCGCGGGTCGTCGGAGGATGGGGTGACGCAAGGGGTGACTGGGTAATCGCGTAAGTCCCAGCCCCTGGTTATCATGTAGGATCTGTGTGCGTATCCGCTGATAAAGGTCAGTCCCGGGGAGGGGCCATTGCATGAGCTGATGCACTCCTGAAGGCGATTGGGTCCCTCTGTCTATACATTGGGAGGTGAGACCCTAGGGTGAGCAAGGTCCAGGCCAGGACTCTCACCTAAGCCGGGGTGGCGCCCAGGAAGTGAGCATGCCATCGGAGACATTTGCAATGGTGGAGGATATCATCGCCATGAGTCCAAAAACTCCAAACAACAAAAAAGCAAGTGGAAAAGAAGTAGTCGAGTGTTGTGGTCCTCGCTACTTAGTTATTACTAGAAAAGAGGAAGGTAAAAAATTCCTATCGGTGAGCCCCTTTACCATTCAAAAGGGTCTGGATAACATTGCTGGTCCAGTAAAGTCATGCACTAGATCTCGCAATGGCACGCTGCTGGTTGAAACACATTCATCCACCCAGGCAGCTAAAATACTGAAGGCGAATATGCTAGCCAGTTATCCTATCAGTGTGGAGATGCACAGAACTTTGAACTCCTCGCGCGGCGTGATAAACACCCGCGCATTGGATGATCTAAGTAATGAGGAGATTAAAGAAAATCTTTTGGAACAAGGCGTTACTAACGTTTACAGGGTTCAGCGCAAAGAGGGTGGTGAACTAAAGCCAACACGTACCCTGTTCCTGACCTTTGACCGGGTAGATCTCCCGCAGAGGATTAAGGCAGGGTATGAATCCATCGAAGTTCGGCCTTTCATCCCGAACCCGCTGAGATGTTTCAAGTGCCAGCGCTTTGGACATACAAGCGAGCTTTGCAAGGGACAAGCTACATGCCCTCAATGTGGAGATGAATCCCACGATGGTGCATGTACAGCAGCTCCGTCATGTGTGAACTGCAAAGGTGAACATCCATCCAGTTCCCGAGATTGCCCCCGTTTCGTAGAAGAAAGAGCGATTCAAGAGATACGGGTTAAAGAGAAGGTGCCCTTCTCAGAAGCCCGGAAGCTCTTGCGTTTACGCCAACCCTCTGTTCCAAGGTCCGGGACCTATAGCTCAGTTGTAGCTAAACCGGTACCGAGCAGAGAGATCGCAACGCAGACCAGCGATTTTAATGGGGCAACAATATCTGAAAAGACACTTGTAGCCCGTAGCTCTATTCCAAAGCCTTCAACATCAGCGCGCACATCTATGTCAACGTCCACAAAATCTTCAAGTGCAAAGAACATCACTGTTACATCACCATCAAGAGCACCAAGATCAGAGCAAAAAACTAGCAAGCCCGTAAGATGTGAAGCCTCACCGATAAAGTTTAGAAAGAATTACACAAGGACCGACTTCCTCAAGGAAAATAGTATGTCTAATCCCAGTACATCGAAGGGATGTAAGAGTCCACGAACATCTCCTCGAAGATCTCGAATATCCTCTTCTGGAGAATCTTCAGGGGTGGACTCTGACCGGCGTCTTTCATCTTCGCCGGTCTCCGTGTCAAATCGGTTCGAAGCTCTCGAACCAAAATTCAGTATCGGAACACGGACGTCCTCGGCAGAGGACATGGAATTGGAATCTGCCCACACTGGGAGACCCCCAGTAGAAAAAAGGCGCGAAAAAGCGCCAGACAAGAATGCCAGCCCCACAGAAAAAAAAAGGGCTAAGTTAGTTCGACAACCGCCTGCTCCAAAGTAATGAAGAGTTACCTTGGAACTATCTGTCCCATACACAATGCAATATGGCTATCCTACAATGGAACATACGTGGAATTCGAACTCAACGGCCAGAACTTGAGCTTCTGCTCAAAGAATACGAACCTCTGGTTGCATGTTTGCAAGAGACTAAGCTGCGTCCTCATGACGCTTTCCATCTAAGGCGATACACCCCAATACGGTGTGATGTTACACCAGAAGAGGGTGTACCGGCACATGGCGGCGCTATGATGCTTGTTAGAGATGACGTGTATATGCAAACTCTACCATTGCATTCTGATATACAATCAGTTGCAATAAGGATTCTACTGCCAGACATCCATTTCACCATCTGTAATATATATTTGCCTCCGTCCCATGACTTCTCGCACATTGATTTAGAAGATCTAGTTTCCCAGTTGCCAACACCGTTTCTGTTGATGGGAGACTTCAATGCGCACCACCCACTTTGGGGTTCAAGTCGCGCTTGTGCGAGAGGTACACTCATTTCCGATTTTTTGGACAGTCACAACCTAGCTCTCCTCAACACTGGAGAGCCTACATTCATTTCGGACTCTCACAATAGTTTCTCGCATCTTGACCTCGCAGTTTGTTCACCTCAGTTGGCAGTCTCCTTACAATGGAATGTCATCTCTGATTTACACTCTAGTGACCACTTCCCATGTCTTATTAGTCTCTTGACGAAACATACATTTTCCACTCGTATGCCCAGATGGCGTTTGGACCATGCCAACTGGAACCTTTACACCCAGTTGGCTGTCTTTACCTACAACGAGCATGACTCAGTAAATAATTTGGCGCAGCATCTCACGGAGACGATTCTCTCTGCTGCTGAACAATCGATTCCGCAGTCGACTACACACCCCCGTCGATTTCCCGTTCCCTGGTGGACGGAAGAATGTCGGAATGCCATTCGTGCTCGAAGGCGTGCACTTAGGGTTTTCCAACGTCACCCTACTTTGGAAAACCTAATCGAGTACAAGAAAATGCGCGCCAGGTCCAGACAAGTCATTAAGGATAGCAAAAAGTCATCATGGAGCAAATTTGTAGCTTCATTTAACCGACACACACCTTCCTCGGTTGTGTGGGATAGATTAAGGCGTGTTGCAGCTAAAACGACCCAAATACCAATAGCGGGACTAAAAACAGCCACAGGAGCTGTTGTTGATTCATTTGAAGTGGCCAATACCTTTGGCAGTGCTTTCGCACAAGTGTCTAGCTCGGAAAACTACTCCCCTGAGTTCCTTCCAATTAAAACTCAGGTGGAATCTCAAGGCTTCACGTTTCGTTCTAGAAACGTAGAAGATTACAATCGCCTTTTCACCATGGCAGAGCTGGAGCATTCCCTGAAATCTTCGCGATGTTCAGCACCAGGACCGGACGGTATTCATGTACAAATGTTACAACAGCTCTCTCCTGAAGGTAAGGCATTCCTGCTCGAGGTCTATAATCGTGTTTGGGTTGACAGTATACTCCCAGAAAATTGGCGGGAGGCCACCGTTATTCCCATCTTGAAGGCTGGGAAGGACCGTCATCTTCCCTCCAGCTATCGTCCTATTTCCCTCACCAGTTGCGTTTGCAAGGTGATGGAACGCATGATCAATGGACGATTGGTATGGTGGTTAGAAAGTCGTAACCTACTGACTAACATCCAGTGTGGTTTTCGACGACGCCGTTCAACTGTTGACCATCTTGTGTCAATATCGACACAGATAATGGACGGCTTTATGAAGAACTGTCAAACCGTTGGCATATTTTTCGATCTTGAGAAGGCTTATGATACGTGCTGGCGAGCAGGGATTCTACGTTCCCTGTATGCCTGGAACATACGTGGACGCCTACCACTTTTCATCCAGGAGTTTATGAAGGACCGCTTTTTCCGAGTAAGGGTCGGCTCGGTTTTTTCTAATTCTTTTGTTCAGGAGGAGGGAGTACCTCAGGGTTCGGTGCTAAGTGTCACGCTCTTTGCTATAGCAATTAACTCCATCTGGAAATGTGTTCCACCTGGAGTTTCGTCATGCCTATTCGTAGACGACTTCGCTGTCTATTGCACTTCTCAGCGCACGGCGTTCTTACAACGGCGCCTGCAGCAATGTTTGGACAACCTTAGAGAATGGAGCATGAAAAACGGCTTCCGTTTCTCAACTGAGAAGTCAATCTGCGTTAATTTCTGGCGCCGTAGGAGACGATTACCACCTTCGCTCCGATTTGGTCCAGATGAACTTCCCTTCGCAGAAGAGACGCGCTTCCTGGGTTTGATCTTGGACAGGAAGCTTAGTTGGTCGTCGCATATTGCACAGCTAAGAGCGAGATGTGACCGTTCCCTAAATATTATGCGAGTACTGAATGGCAAATCGTGGGGAGCGGATCGAACAATTTTGTTGCGAATATATCGCGCATTGGTCCGATCCAAGCTAGACTATGGGTGTATTGTTTATTCGTCAGCACGACCATCTGTGCTGAGAAGATTAGACGTGGTCCATAATAGGGGTATCCGCATTGCAACAGGAGCTTTTCCAACAAGCCCAGTGGTGAGCCTTTACGCCGAGTCCGCAGAAGCTCCTCTGCAATATCGGCGTGAGATTCTCTTGGCAAATTATGGTTGTGCGCTTAGATGTATGCCTAAGCACCCAACGTTCGCCTCTTTTTTCACCACCACGCTAAGAGAACGATATAGAAATAGCACCCTTAATCCAAAGCCTGCGGGGTTCCGTTTCCAAGAGCTCCTAGTGAAGCTTGGAGTGGAACTGCCTGTGATGTTCGCCAAGGGCGAGAGACTTTACCCCCCTTGGCTATCTGGTACGCCCCATGTAGATCTTGGGATGACCATACACCAGAAGTCCACGATGCCTATTTCAAGTATCCGCACGTGTTTCTTAGAATTTTTGTCAGGCTACTCTGACCGTAAATATATTTACACCGATGGATCAAAGAACACCAACGGTGTTGGATGTGCTTATGTTTATGGAACCGAACCATATACATTCGGTTTTCCAAATAGCACTTCCATTTTTACTGCAGAGCTTTATGCAATCTATCGAGCCGTTTTGTATGTTCGCCGTCGTAAATTAGGTGACTGCCTGATTTTGAGCGATTCCCTTAGTGCACTGCAGAGCCTTTGTCAGTTGTACAACCCCCACCCTATTGTACAACGTATCCAGGATGCCCTCCATGTTTTACACGCTTCTGGCGTTGACGTGGTGTGTGCATGGATTCCTGGTCACGTAGGTTTGCCTGGGAATGAAAAGGCAGATTTAGCAGCAAAGACGGCAACTACAGAACCCAGAATTATCATCTCACGTGTTACTTCGGAAGACTTTAGGCTTGAAGTGCGGAGAGCGGTGCTGTCGTCCTGGCACGACGAGTGGTCAGCTCTCCGCGGTAATAAGCTTAGAGAAGTGAAAGAACTTCCGATAAACTGGGTAACTTCCTGTCGCACATCTCGTCGCGAGGAGGTTAGTTTGGCTCGATTAAGAATAGGGCACTGCAATTTTTCGCACGGTTACCTATTTAAAAGGGACCCTGCGCCTCTATGTCCGCTGTGTGACAACGTTTTGTCGGTTCGCCACGTGTTGCTGGAGTGTTGCTCTCTGGCGCACCTTCGGGATTCTCTGCAGCTGCCTGCCAGACTTGCAGAGGTCCTAGCGGACGACAAAACAGCGGTTGATAGAGTTCTTAATTTTTTAGCGCAGTGTAATATAAATTTGAGGATTTAAATTTTTTAATTATCTTGTTCTGCTATTGGACATATTTATCACCTTGTTTCATATCTGGCTATTGCCACTGATTTCTACCTTGTATATTTTGTACTTTCTAGTATTTTTATTTTTTGAGTGAAATTTATATCTGGCTATTGCCATGAGTCTGTTAAGGGCGCTGATGACCTAGAAGTTGAGCGCCCTTAAACCAAATCCAATCCAATCCATGTGTGTGTGTGTGTGTGTGTGTGTGTGTGTGTGTGTGTGTGTGTGTGTGTGTGTGTGTGTGTGTGTGTGTGTGTGTGTGTGTGTGTGTGTGTGTGTGTGTGTGTGTGTGTGTGTGTGTGTGTGTGTGTGTGTGTGTGTGTGTGTGTGTGTGTGTGTGTGTGTGTGTGTGTGTGTGTGTGTGTGTGTGTGTGTGTGTGTGTGTGTGTGTGTGTGTGTGTGTGTGTGTGTGTGTGTGTGTGTGTGTGTGTGTGTGTGTGTGTGTGTGTGTGTGTGTGTGTGTGTGTGTGTGTGTGTGTGTGTGTGTGTGTGTGTGTGTGTGTGTGTGTGTGTGTGTGTGTGTGTGTGTGTGTGTGTGTGTGTGTGTGTGTGTGTGTGTGTGTGTGTGTGTGTGTGTGTGTGTGTGTGTGTGTGTGTGTGTGTGTGTGTGTGTGTGTGTGTGTGTGTGTGTGTGTGTGTGTGTGTGTGTGTGTGTGTGTGTGTGTGTGTGTGTGTGTGTGTGTGTGTGTGTGTGTGTGTGTGTGTGTGTGTGTGTGTGTGTGTGTGTGTGTGTGTGTGTGTGTGTGTGTGTGTGTGTGTGTGTGTGTGTGTGTGTGTGTGTGTGTGTGTGTGTGTGTGTGTGTGTGTGTGTGTGTGTGTGTGTGTGTGTGTGTGTGTGTGTGTGTGTGTGTGTGTGTGTGTGTGTGTGTGTGTGTGTGTGTGTGTGTGTGTGTGTGTGTGTGTGTGTGTGTGTGTGTGTGTGTGTGTGTGTGTGTGTGTGTGTGTGTGTGTGTGTGTGTGTGTGTGTGTGTGTGTGTGTGTGTGTGTGTGTGTGTGTGTGTGTGTGTGTGTGTGTGTGTGTGTGTGTGTGTGTGTGTGTGTGTGTGTGTGTGTGTGTGTGTGTGTGTGTGTGTGTGTGTGTGTGTGTGTGTGTGTGTGTGTGTGTGTGTGTGTGTGTGTGTGTGTGTGTGTGTGTGTGTGTGTGTGTGTGTGTGTGTGTGTGTGTGTGTGTGTGTGTGTGTGTGTGTGTGTGTGTGTGTGTGTGTGTGTGTGTGTGTGTGTGTGTGTGTGTGTGTGTGTGTGTGTGTGTGTGTGTGTGTGTGTGTATCTTCATTCTGTGGACAGCCCAGCTCAAAACTAAAAATCGGTTAAAAACCAATGTTAATGTCTTTCAGGGATGCGATACGTAGATTTTGAAGAAGATTGCTCCACACTAAATTACCCTTTACATGGAACATTTTTCAAATATTTTGATTTTCTTGAAAATAGCTCTAAAGAGTTTGTTTAAAATACCATATGTTTGAGATATAATTTGATGTTTATCCATAAAATATGGCATTTGTTGGGTGTACAATTTCTGTATCATTCTTTTTTCTGTTGATGCAGATGATGTCAACGCTTCTGTTACTGTCGTTATCAGTGTTGAAATGCTCTATTTCATAAACTTCCTAGCCCTTAGAGTGGAGACCGTTTGGCAGTATGTTCTTATAGTTCTGTGCTCCTTGATCCGGAATAGTTGACCCTGAGGACAATTCCCTAGCATATGAGGAAGGGTTTCCATCTCGTCGCAATGTCTGCAGCGGCTAGTGCTCATTGACCGATTTGCTTCAATTCGCAGGTTCGCCTGGGAATGAAATGGCAGCTTTGGCAGCAAAGGTAGCAACCACAGAACCCAGTATTGTGCTGGCACCAAGAGTGGTCAGCTCTCCGCGGTAATAAGCATAGACAAGTGAAGGAACTTCCGATTAGCTGGGTAACTTCTCGAGGAGATGATTTTGGCTCGGTTGCGAATCGCCCACTGCAATTTTTCGCATGGTTACCTACTTACACGGGACCGTGCTCCTTTGTCAGTTGTGCGACAACATTCTGTCAGTCCGTCACGTGCTGCTAGAATGTCTCTCCCTAGCGCATCTCTCTGCGACTGCCTGCCAGACTTGCAGAGGTCCTGGCGGATAGTAAGCAAGCTGTCGAAAGGCTTTTTACATTTTTAGCGGAGATATACATGAATATGAAAAGTTAAAACTTTAGATGGAATTTTTGCACTCTTTTGACATCTTTATAACTTTGTTTCAATTGCAGGTTTCGCCTCTCTGTTCTATACATTTATGCATATTTATTTTGGTTTTTACTCGTAACTTTATTTTATATTAAGGTTTATATCTGGCATTTGCAATGAACTGTTTTTTTAAGGGCACTGATGAGCAAGTAGTTGAGTGCCCTTAATCCTACATCTCCCTCCCTCTCCCTGGAGAGGGATTCGCGTATATTTTAATTTTCAGTTTAAAAAATGATACGAAAATAATAAACTGCTTGAATGCTAATATCATGAGGTGTTGTATTATTATGTAATATTCTCTTAACAGCTTTCCTTCCTTGGTAAAAATAATCGTATTGGGCTTTCTGATATTAAAAGTTGGCTTTTCGCCTTAAACGAATACTCTGAGTATTTGACAAACTCTTATACTGTCTAATTTATTATTATTATTATTATTATTATTATTATTATTATTATTATTATTATTATTATTATTATTATTATTATTATTATTATTATTATTATTATTATTATTATTATTATTATTATTATTATTATTATTATTATTATTATTATTATTATTATTATTATTATTATTATTATTATTATTATTATTATTATTATTATTATTATTATTATTATTATTATTATTATTATTATTATTACTTGATTTACGTTCTTGTTTAGCTTTGATGTATTTTGTAGCTGGACGCTGTGGACCCAGCAGAAAATTAGTTGCGCTAAGTAAGAATTCCACAAATAGTGTCACATTTTCATCAAATATAGTGCTATCCATTTTGTTAGTGAATTTGTCTGACCAAGCTTTTAGTAAATTTTGATGCACCATTTTCTTTGCCTTCATTAGCTTTGTTAACTTGTTGAGAATGTTTAACCGAAATATCAGGGCGTGCAAGTGATTTACTGTGAGAATTATTGGTTAGAAAATTTCGATATTCATTAGGATGGGGTTTGCTGATATGGATTTTTAGACTTTTATATGTAATATTTACCACAATATAAACATGCCTTTTTAGTAGAAAAGGAACCCTCACTATTATGAGAACAAGGAAGATATTTCCAAATTTAGAAATCACTAATATTATATGTCTCGATATTGCTATGCATTAGGTAATATTGTGCTGTTATGTGAATAACCCTAATCTTTAAGCCAAATGCAAGGAGAAACTAATCCAAATAAGTATATATATAAAACCTCACGAATTCTTTTTCAATACTATAAAGCTCCATTCCAGTATTACTAGGAAGATCTGTCACAATTCACTTAAAAAATTTAGAAACATGTAAAATATAACGAAAATATCAGACTAGTATTATTGCCTCATGCCATGTTCTGCTGAAACGGGCGGGGAATATGGAATTCTGTTGCCAAGTCTCAACTGTAGCACTCAACTTTTGAGTTTGCTTCCACTTTTTCAAAATTTCAAACGTTTCAACAAATATTTTTCAAACTTGTTAATAAAATCCAAACATGCTTGCAGCGTTTGATGAATTGTTTAATGGGTATGGACAGACCGATAAAGGTGCTTTGCGGTAATGAACACAGGTAAAAAGAGAAAAATTAAAGCAGAAATGTTCAATGTGGCAAAAACGAAATGGCGACCACTTTAGGCCTGTGCAAAATGTAACATGCACCCAGTAAGACCAGAAGATTCTAAAAGAACAAGGTGAGGCAGATGATTGGATCTGTCAGGCTTCAATTATTTTAACACTTTTCTCTTTGGATGGCATATTATTTACTCTTCTTTATACACGCTGCGCGGTTATTGTTTTCTCAATGTATTTTATTTTAGTTCAAGCTTAACAGCTGCTGTCATAAATTTCAGTTTTTATGTTTGTTAACGTCCAGGCCTCATGTTCACCTGTTATCGAAATAACGATCTGTTTTTGCAAGATTGTTTCACATGATCGTCATTGGTTGTACCTCATTTTCCATAGCATTTTAGGGCTCGTTTATTGATTTTTATAACCTTGTATAAGAGGCAAATCCATCGTAAATTCCAAAGCTTACTAACTAGTGAAAAGCAAGAAAGATCCCGTGATCTTGACCAAAATCACGTTTTTCGCAAACTGTTGCACCAGTGACACGGTGTTCTAATAACGTCTTAAGACACCTCTCTGTAACACTGTACTCTTAAGGGTACAGTATAGTCTGAACGTACAGAAATTACGCCTAGTTAAATTACCACTGTTCTTAAACTTAACAATGCTTTTTCTACTAAAATTGTTATGAATTATTCCTTAAGTAATAACTTATGTGATTAGGTCTATAAAATTATTTCATTGAGCAGAAAAGTAATGAAATTAACTCTTAAAACCTATAAATTCATGTATCTCTTTTTCTGAAGCTACTTACAATACAGGATCACACTTTTGTGTGCTTGTTAGTATAATCAGCTATCTTCTGAACCTCAAACATTACTGGAAATTAAAAACAATATTTGCAAAGAGAAGCAAGGAAATAGTGAAAAAATTTGCATTGTTGTTTGTTTCATAATACCACTAATATACATTATAATAAAGTAACTCCTAGCGCAACAGCCATTCGGGGGCCAAGGCTTACCGCCTGGCCGCTGCTTCCCCCACCTTTATCCACTACAGGCGTCAGAAGTGGATGGTGGGACGTGGTCAGCGGCCCGAGCCTTCCCGGCCGGCGATGCGGCATTCACGAACTGGGCTCGCTACTAGTTTATCAAGTATAGGTATACAAGTTAGAAAAGAACCTGCGCAGAAACCATGTTTCTTTGCTGCGCATGGTGCTAGTGGTGGGGGTCAGTTCTGTTTCGGCAGCGCAGGGTGCAGATCGGCTCTCTACAAGCACATGTTACACTTGCAGTTTTGTAGTGCGTTCCGTGTAAAACTTTATAACAAGTTGTAAGTATTTTTGTGGCTAATAGCGAAAGTGCTTAACATGACTAGTAAAACAAGCCTATCTGGTCGGTCGTTAAAAAGTGATGCTCGCAATATTGTTTACAATGTTGCTAGTTACTTAAAATATAAAAAGAGTGAATTGAAATTGAGTTATAACGTTGCTGCATCGACAAGTGAAGCTACAGGAGTTTCCATTAGTTTAGTGAAACGCATCATAAAGGAAGGGACTACGTCTTTATCTACCACTGGTCAGGTCAAATTCTCAACGCCGAAAGGGAAGGCTAGAGAAAGGAAAAAGAAAGTGGAAGTGGATACATTTACTGAGGGTATAGTTCGAAGGAAAATACACGAATATTATACAGTGAAGAAAGCAGTGCCAACGATACAGAAGCTCAAGCATGATTTGCAGAGTGATGGCAGTTTGGTATGCAGCAGGGAATACCTGAGGAAACTGGTTTTGCGATTAGGCTTTAAATGGAAAAAATGTGCTTCTAAACGGCAGCTCCTAATCGAAAAACCTGAAATTGTGTCCTGGCGTGCTAATTACCTGCGAACTATTCGTAGGTACCGTGAACAGAAGAGGAATATTGTGTATTTAGACGAAACATATATAAATGCTTGTCATACCGTCAGTTCTTGTTGGCAGTCTCCAAATGAGTTAGGGATTACAAAGCCTATGGGCAAAGGACCCAGACTGATAATTGCCCATGCGGGAGGAGAAAACGGGTTTGTGTACAATGCTTTGCTAATGTTCAAAACAAAAAACGGGCGATTATCACGACGATATGAATGCTGTAAATTTTACAAAATGGTTAGAAACACAAGTTATTCCCAATTTGCCCAGTAACTCTGTTGTCGTGATGGACAATCACAGTATTCAGAAAAATAAAAGGCCAACAATGACGACGCTGAAAAAGGATGTAATGCAGTGGTTAAGGGACAACAATGTGTCGTTCAGCAGCAATATACATAAACCGGAGTTATTGCAGTTAGTGAAGTCAGTGCCCAAAGAAAAGACGTACGTAATTGATCAGATCCTCAATGCACATGGCCACGAGGTATTGCGTCTTCCACCATATCACGCCGATCTAAATCCAATAGAGTTGGTATGGGGAGAAATAAAGGGAGAAGCTGCACAAGACTTATCCAATGCAACTTTAAGTGCAAAGCAAACCCTCTGTGAGGAGCTTTTCCGTGAGTATTCCAGAGATAAGTGGAGAAAGTGCTGTGATCATGTACGAAAAGTGGAAGCAACATACTGGGAATCAGATGGACTAATGGATGATGTCATCGACAGTATCATCATTAATGACGGAGATCACTCAGGCTCAGAAGAATCTGTTACCGACACAGCTTCTGAATTAGATTCAGAATCGGAAATGGAAGCGGACTAGTGTAACTCGGCCTAGCGGACTGCTGCTGCCTGCTGCTTGCCCCTCCCAGTTCAGTCACGTGAGTACCAACACCTTCCGAGGTTCTTTTCTAACTTGTAGACCTATAGCTCCTCATTTGGCCCTCCTAGGAACTAACGAGGCTGAGTGCACCCCGTGCCAGACTTCAGCTGGGGAAAATTACCTCGCCGGTACCGATTAATTATTTTGTTGTTCAACGACGCTATAAATTGCCAGGATCACATCTGCGTCGCCGGTATGCCGGAATTCGGCCCGCAGGGGTTGTTGTAAATCTACTGACAGGGAGCTGTCATTTTTAAGCATACTTAAAAAACACAGGTCTGGTCCGGATTTGAACCCGCGATCTCTCATACTTTCTGACAAAAACGTACTTGAATTTACATGTTTTAAAAGTGAATATTATTTTTATAGTGGAGGAAATAATTTTTACAGACTTAACATAAGATATCAATGCAAGTAATAATTGTAAATAATTGTCACGACTTAAATGATAATTCCTAAAAATTTCAAGCAAAACTTTAAGAAAGTGATAATTTAACTTAATTGCACTCGTAATGTTTTCAGAGTGCTTTATCCCCTTAAACCTTTAACTCGGGGGTGGTTACAAGATACGAATAAAAATATTAAATTCAATTTTAACTCTAGTTTATTTTCACAAATTCGTTGCTATCTAACTGTACCTCCCATCCTAAGTTGCCTCTAGGTTATCATAACGGATTTCCCTATGTTATTTTCGATGCCACCTCAAGCATTACCGCCTTTGAGGAGTCTGCTATCGGCTGCTACAGTGGTGAACTATGTGATGTGATGTACGCACGAGTGGGTTTGAGATTAGGCAACAACAGCTAAGCTGGCTGATATATTTAATGGCGGCTCACTGATGAACTATTTGAAGGGAGTTGCCCCTACTTGAAAATATAGAATTATGCTATTTATGAATCTTAGCGCGAGAAATTGTAATCATCGAAGTATTATATGTTCTTACTTCTAACTTAACAGCTTAAAATAACTGGTTTCGTAACAACAATGAGAAGCATACATTGCCGCGAGTCTCTGAAATGTTAATCGGAAAGTTCCCTTGCAGCAACCGACAAATATGTGTAACTCGAGCGCGATCTAAGGCCCCGCAGACTTCATATGAATGGCAACAGTAACACAATGTAAGACCCTAGAACAAAAGAAAAGACAGGAATTTTATAAATACACATCCTTTTATAAGAAGTATTAATAATATATCTGAGCTAGCCGATAAATTCTTGAAGATCAGACGATCAAATGACATTTTTCTGGATTATTTCATAAACAAACAAATCTGATGCGTTGCACTCAAATGACTTTCCTACTCTTGTACTAACCATTCCTACAAACTCTTATACCTATATCTTCTTCGTGTTAGTTGAGGTAAACATTTGCAGATATTAAATTATCTTAAATGCTTATTTCCTTGTAGTTGGGAGGAGAATATAGGAATACAATAGGCTTTGAGCGTTAGTCAAATCTTTTAAAGCTTTCAAATTTCGTTCGCTTTGCACGGTTAACATATAAAAAATTGAATAACGATGTTTTATTTGACAGAAGCATAAGTTCTCCAAAACTCACACAAATAAAAAGGCTTATCTCCGAAACAGTTCACTCTATAAAAAATTTAATCCGGGTGTAAATTGTGTATTTTAGCAAGATCTACGTTTTTGTATACTAAGAATTGGTCTATCTAAAATGGTTTACCCATTGTGCAAAAGTTTCTCAGAGTATATACGACTACAGGGGCTATAGCCAGAAAATTCAAGATATACATTCCATGTCATAAAAATATACATAGGACATTTTCGCATTCTTTGAAAGACAAACTTAAATACCAAATTTGGTTTTAACCGACTTTTCGTTTTTAAGTTATGCTGTCCACAGACTGACAGACAGACACACAGACTGAGAGACAGATAGGCAGACACAGATTGACATACACGCACACACACACGCGCGCATCGAATTTTTAGATGCAATACAATACTTCCTCTACTTACTATACGTAGTAAAGAAAGCAAAGATTCTTTGTTCAGGTTTTGATAATCAGGAAGTTCAGTAGTCAGTTACCAATACACACATACACAGAGTTCTAAAATTATAATGGCAATAGGATTCTTAGAATTTAGCAGCGCATAGTTAAAAGTTTATTGCGGATCTGAAGAAAGGTTTAAGATTTCGCAATGTGGTGTAGGAACTTTGGGAAAATTAGAAGTAGGTGGGACTTATGTTGACAATTTCATACATAGAGGCGTTAAGTTATGAATATGATATACGAAGCATCATCTGGTCATTTTTTGTACAAATTATCACCAGGTAGTAGTTCAGCTATTGTTGCCAACTGTAACCATAAATTGCTGAAAAACAATTTATTACACATTATAATCGATTAACAATCATTACATAAATCTATGATTTGATCCGCAGATTTCTGAACATTCGCCATAAAATACGTCGGAACGAATAAGCCAAAGGGTTGCTTGAGTCAATTGGCCAACTAATTGTTAGAGCTGTTTGTGACGGGCTGCATTTTTGTCTTACTCTTTGGCTTGTTTCTATTTTGGAGCTTCGAACAGATCAATATTTTTCAGGATTTTGGCCAAACATAGTGCTCTGAAACTATGTGGAAAATAATGAATCGAATGTGATTGATTTCAAATAGGATAGACTAGATTTATGGGTATAAGTCAACAGGCATCAAGTATCAGTCTGTCCGACCACCCAGAAATCTCTCTGTTCCGAATCCCTACTGTGCCCGCCAAGAGGTTTAAATCCTTAACCACGGAATCCCCCTAAAACGTTCTCAAATATAAACAAAAGATAGATGAGCCATACTCTCCGTAAAGAAAACAAAAACCAACCGGTAGATAAAATTATATTTCCAGAAGATGTCAGGAAGAAGGGTTGCCTTACTGATAATGTTCTTTTACCTCTGAAAGAGATTGATCTCAGTCGGCCTGGTTCCAAGTCAAGATACCGCGAGATAGGGTTGTATTTGCCTGAAATGTGTGGGAAGCTTGACATAAAAATATTTCCTGAGGTTCTGGAAACAGTCCCAACGACCTGAATGGGTGAGATGATTATCTGCACGGAAGAAGAAAGGAAAATTAAGTCTGTTATTACGTTTCTAAATCAGGGGATTTCCTCCTAAGGACATAAATTGCCCAGTTGTAAATTTTGTGTCACTGAAAAAACCTCGGCACCTCACAGAGTCCATGGTGACATACAGAAACAACCTAACTCATAAATTTTACCTTCCAAACACCACTCTTTTCGCGAAGACGTTCATTATATGCTGTAAATTTACGCGCCGTTAAGATCAACCCACAATAAACTGAATGGTCCGTTTGACTTGAAGGGCAGCCAATAGCTTCTGGAGTAGTGTTAAAGTTTAGTGTTGCTCCTTTGTTTACATGTGTAGCTTTTACGAGTGTGGTTAAGATCGGAAGAAATTTTATGTCAACGGTTATGAAATTCAAAAGGAAGATTTCCTGTTGAGCTATTCTAGTCACACGAAGAATCAACCTTATACTCACACGGTTCAATATGCTCACTTTCCTAACGAAAGCTTATTCATCTCTTTACTGCTTGAAATAAACTTTAGTGATAATCAAATAACTACAGATTTGGTGACCGTATGCTCGCTTTGAAGCCCGACACTCTTTTTTTATTATTTATTTATTGTCGCTTAACTGCTAGTGGGTTCTTCTGCGACATACAGGATAACATAATATAGATCATAGCAATAAAAATTAACATCAAACAAGAATCAAGATATACTCAAATTGTTTTGAAGCTGTTTATATTCCATTATAATAGTGTTAGAGCCATAATTTTGAAATTTTACCCCGTGCATTTCTTATAACTTGTAGTTAAGTCTTCTTCTAGTACTGCTCCTAACGGTTTCTCCAAGGTTACTGCTAAACGTAGCTGTTTTTTAATTCGTGTGCTTCGATTTCTAATACTCTTCCCTTTGAGGTATTGATGTAACTTCTTAAGGTTACTTGCCAACCCCTCTAAGTCTTTAGTGTATTTTAAAGCCTGCTGCAGCTATATCTTTAGTGTCCACTGTATTTTGCATGAAAGCAGACAGTTGTGTAAAGTTGAGGATAAACTCTTCTGGTTTAGCCTCAATAACTTGCTTAAGCGGGGTTAAAGTTTCAAGTTTCAAGTACTGTTTAGTGGTTTTACTCTTTAGTATAGAGGTCTGTACATCAGTGTTTGTTTGGTTGAGGTTACGAGGGACTTTTGTGCTGGTAAGCACTGAAAATCAGGGTTATCTAGGCTTCTGGCCTTCTCTATTACATTTGTTTTCGCTGTTGTTTTTTCATTGGAATTGCTTGTACATAGTTTTGCTACATGGTCTTCTTGCTTACACAGGAAGAAAATACATAATTATTGTATCAATAGTGAAATAAACCCAATCTGATTTGCATGCTACTGGGTATTTTTTCTGGGTCACTAGGCTTAATAAACGCCTGCCTTCTAAAGCTGAGAATATGAGTGAAACCAGGTTCTGTAATTCCTGTTCTTATGGACTGTAGGTGGGAAACCGGGTTATTGTCGGCTTGTTCTGTTAAATACTCCTCTATTACATGATCAGGGATCACTGGACTGACATTGGAAATCACAACTCGGATATTTTGTGTGATAAGGGGTCTCACTTCTAGAAGGACATTGTTTATTTTGACTTTTGGGTGCTAGCTTACTATATCTTTAGCTATAGTTATGTTTGCTAGACACATGCATATCCTCGAGTTCGATATGAATCTGTGATTTTTCCAATACCTAAAACATATTCCTTTAATGGAATCTGATCTATGGGTTCTATAACTATTGCCTGATGTTTGGTTGGCAGTGATCGTGTAACAGTAGCATAACTAGTTCTAGTAGCAGTAGTTGTAACATTAACTTAGATTCATCTTCTGCATATAGCCATAAATGTTGGTATAGAATATATTTAGGTTAGTTAACTCGCTTTTGAACTCTGGGTTTCTATTACTTAGATTTTTCTTTAACTTATTACATTAAATTCATACACACATGCACACTTCCATTTCATAGTTCCAGACTTTGGGGAGGTTGGGGAATAGTCTTAGTTGAAGAAACCACCCCCCCCCCCCTCCAAGCCGGAAATCGAACCCGACAGCCCTTGCACATCAGGCAGATTTTTCTTCCATTTCTTCCATATCCTGATCATCATCAATCACAACTTCATAACGTTCCTCCTCATCAAATTCTTCGAGAATCTCCACTGCATCATCTGCATCTTCTTTATCACCATATTCATTCTCAATGGAACAAGGTAATACTGAAGAGGATTTGGCATCATGTCATTAACTTTTGCAATTTTCAATCTGCTGATGAACCACCATGATCTACAAACCAAATGAAAAAGTTTCTTGCTCTATTACTCGTTTCTTCCTTTCCTTTATACTTGTTCTTGTTCTATTTTGAAAGATCAATTTCTACCTTCCATGTTGTAGTACTCTGGGAAGCTGGATCTCCCGATGATCCCAAGTGAAATTCTTTGATGAGCACTTCATTTTAAAAATATGGGTTCTTCTCAAAGTGTAAGTTGATTTTATAGCCCGACTTAATATCCTCTAATACTTCAACCTTTAGTTTGGAAAGGTAATGCAAACAGTATCCTTCATCTTACTCATGAATTGCAGGGATCTGAGGATGGTTTACAAAAGCTGTCACCCAAAAGTTTGGTGTGCGCTTAAGGATCTCATTTTTGTCCTGGAAGAATGACTTTCTAAGTCTATTATAATTTTGCTCCACCTTGAGTATCTCTTCGCTTGGCCTTTTGTTCAGAGCATCGATTTCATTTTGACAAGCGTCTATCTCGTCTAATGCTTTTTGTATTTTTGCGTCGTAATCCTTGCCCTCTTCTCCTTTGTTTGAACCACTGATTCTGCCATTTTCTTAATCTTTGTATGAGTTGGTCCACTCGACATTTTGATATTTAAATATTATCCCCCCCCCCATCACACACACACACACACACACACACACACACACACACACACACACACACACACACACTGTTGAAACTCGACCGATCTGAACAACATAGTGGTTCACTGAACTCGCACGCCGAAGCGAACACTCGAGGAAACCTGTGTTGATACACGGCTTGGTTATCAGTGAAACAGACACGTGCAATAGAAGTACCTAATTATGAAACAAATTAATCCAAAGAATGCCGAAAGTCCGTTTAAACTATCTTATACAGGTTCTTGAACATTAAGTTGACCAACGTAGTCCCATATTCAGTTGGACTCGAATGAATTGCAATTCCTCATGTAAGCGTAGTGACAATTTATTGTGGACTTTGTGCATCATGCATCAGCGTGCCAGCCGGGTAGCTCGGTCCATAGTCACTGCCCATTTACTACATAAATTGAAGTGAATTTCTTCTGTTCTTGGTCCATAATATGGCGTTACTCTCCCTCAAACTTTGCCTCCATTGTTCTCTGGCTTCTGTACCCCATCTCCACACTCAGACTCCCAGAGCATGTAATGGATTTCTTCCTATTGCATCCCCCTCTCCTTTGTCTAGTGTGAGTTTTGGTCTTATCACAAAATATGCCTTTTATCATTTTATTTAAGATATGTTTATCCTCTATCTTTTGTCGTACTCGTCTAAGACTAATCACTTCAACTTTATTGGTATTTTTGTATAGGCATATCACATAAGTGGTTGTTTACCTGTTTCAACATATTCAATTTTCTTGAACTGGTCTATAAAATCATCTATATTTGCTCGCCTCCTGTTTATTAAACACATGGTTTCTTGTGATTATTTAAGAAATCTGACCAGCCCACTGAAGAATATTTTGAGCATAATCATTAGTCTTTTAATTGAAGCCTGGTATGAATGCAATTAAAGTTACGAATAAATATGATGCAATTAAGATATTCATTACATTAATAGGTTGATTATTTTCCTTTAAAGTATTAATAATTATTCCTCTATGGCTTTAATCACTCTCCAAGGTGCCATTGATATATGTTATAACCGAGCTAATAGGTGGTTTATATAATCCTACTGTAGTCTTAGTGATTATTTTATTCCTTAGTATGTTTTGAAGGGAGTAAGAAACCTTATATGTTGTTATTCTGTCATTAATTTCTTCAGTCTAATCGTTCTTTGACATAGGACCTCGAAGTATGCCTAATACTTCGAAATAAACTTTCGATACTTTCTCGATAGTTTAAAACTTTTAAGTTCTGCTTTATCGAAAGTTGTTGCATTTAACTTCTAGATAAGAAATGTAAGGAGTCGAGACTTCACTTTGTTGAATAAATGGACATTTCACAGACTTGTGTCTAAATAAAAACATTGGAATAGATGTACTCATGTAGCATGCAGTGTTAACTGAGTTGTGAATGAAGCTGATTTACTAAGTCACGTTTCTACAATAGCCTGGCTTGGCGACACACTCTTCGTCATTACATTTAACTACTCTGATGAACAAAAGCTGTGAATTGAGTAGAAATAAATCGAAATTTAAGAAGTTAAATAATTCAACACTTAGAAATATAACTTTTCTTTTCATGTTATTTCGTGTTCCGCAAGTCAAACTCGCCTCACGACCGTACTCTATACATATGGCATACTACTAATTTCCATAAATATTTGGTTTTAGCAATGTATAACAATAATATTAAATAAAACATGAGCAAAGTGTAGAATTATTTTGAACTAAACTGTACTAATAACATACTAGTTGACGCAAACGCTCCTCTCCGTCGAAGACGTCGCCTTTAAGACATATAAGATCTCGTGTTTGGTGTCCGGACTAGCTCTAGCAAGAGGTCTTAATCTACAGGGTGTGCGTGAGTTATGGTAGGAATGGAACCAAACGAAGAATCAACCAACATATCACTTTATTTGTAAATTTCCAGATTTGTAGAGAACTGCCGACGATATTTAAATAGAATGTAACTTTGTAACTTCTACTACAACGTTATAACACTTTAACTTTGTCACCCTTTAGCAACCGCCGAATTATGTATACGTGTTAGCTTACGTACAACTCCGAAGTTGCACGTGCTTTATCTCGACTCGATTCAAGGCGAGTGTGTGTTGTGTTGCATTTGTTTTTGCGCGAGCAACACGATGGAAGCGATTTCCATTGGCTAACTTTAGAGCACGTCATGGTAAGATAGGAATCAGCCCGCTGAATCACTATGGCTTAGTACAAGCAACAATTCTAACCTTATCACTCATTTAAATCTGCCTAGGCTTCCATTCTTGAGACTTTAACATATTCAGCTTTATTACGTTTCCCCCTTAACTATTGACTAGAATCTCCTTTTGCTTCCTTCCATTATCAAATAGATTTTGACATTATAATTTCGGTTTCATAGTGTTAAAACAAGCAGAAAGACACTAATGCCAGTGTCCCACGGTCCAACTTTCTGGTCCAAGGCATTGTGTATAACAAAATGGTGTCATGAGACATCGAGAGTTTGGTACAATTTTGTTCAATAAAATGTCTATCCTATTTTTTGTACTAAAGCCGTTTGTATACGATGCGATTGAGTTGCATCTAATTTTTCTTCCAACAACTTGAAACTAGCCAATCAGCTAGTTATGTCTGTAACATAACAATATGGCGTACTGCGAAGGCAACGTGTAGTTATCTGTTGAGCAAGTACGGCTCGTGGCACTTTTAATGTGATGGGTACTTTAATGAAACGTTTACTTTTTTCTGGAACATTCATTAAGGGTTTCTCGTGGCCATTAACATACACTGAGGTGGTTATTACATAGCTATATTTCATAAATAATAAGAAATCCAGCTAACAGTATGTTTAAATTTTATGTTATGAAATGTGTTCAAATCTACTGTCCATCCATTCTTCTTCTAAGCATTACAGCCCACTGTGGGCTTCAGCTTCGCTTAGCTGCATTGCGAGTAGTTGCATTGCATCCTTTCTTACACCGTCTTCCCATCTTCCCCTTGGTGCTCCTTTTGGTCTGGTCTTATAAAATTTTCCGTCCAAAATTTTCTTGGGGATACGTTTATCTGTCATCCTTGCCACATGTCCGGCCCATCTCAGTCTCCTTAGTTTTGTATCTTTCACAATGTCCACCTCTTTATATAGTTCGTATATTTCTTTATTCCACCTTACTCGCCATCTTCCATCCTCTTGTATTGGACCGTAGATCCTTCTCAGGATTTTCCTTTCAAATGTGCCTAACATTTTCTCAGAACTGGAGTTTAATGTCCAACATTCACAACCATATATCAGCACCGTCTTGATTAATGTTTTGTATATCCTGATCTTAGTTTTTCTGCTCATATTTTTGTTTTTAAACAAATTCTGAAGCGAATAATGTGTCTTGTTTGCAGCCATTATTCGAGCTTTAATTTCTTTACTTTCGTCATTATTTTGATCTATCATTGTACCTAGATATTTAAAACTGTCCACTACCTCTATCTTATCGTTGCCTATCGTCCCAACAGCATTATTTCTCTTATTATGTCTATTTTGTATAATTATTTTAGTTTTTTCTGTGTTAACTTTAAGACCTATTAATCTAGCCTTGCTGTTCAACTCGTTATACAAATCTATCACGGTGTTCTTCTTTCTTCCTATAATGTTAATGTCGTCTGCATATGCTACTAATTGTACTGTCTATAATATATTGTGGAATTAGTGTCTACATTTAGCTGTCTTATTATATATTCCAGTGTCAGATTAAATAATACTGGTGCTAATCCATCTCCTTGTTTAAGCCCATTCTCAGTTTTAAAGCTATCTGTTAGACTATTCCTAATTTTAACATGTGCTGTTGTGTTTTCCATAGTAGCCTTTATTAGTCTTATTAATTTATTTGGGATTTTAAAATATTTCAATATTTGGAACACTTTCTTGCGATTTACGCAATCGTATGCTTTATGGAGATCTATAAACATCTGGTAGATTTCTATATCATATTCCCGTGTTTTCTCCAAGATTTGTTTTAGGGTGAATACCTGGTCTATTGTGGATGTTCCTGCTCTAAAGCCCGCCTGATATTCTCCAATAATTTCTTCTGCATATTGCTTAAGTCTATGCCCTATTATGTTGGTTAAGATTTTATACCCAGTGCATAGTAGGGATATGCCTCTGTAATTCTTGCATTCCAATTTGTCTCCTTTATTTTTATATATGGGTGTTAGAACGCTTGTCCTCCATTCTTCTGGTAGTTTTTCTTCCTGTCATATTTGCTGTATAATTGAGTGTATTTCTTCTTGTACTCTTCTTCCCCCATATTTGATCAGTTCTATTGTTATATTATCTATTCCAGGTGATTTGTTATTATGCATCTTCTGTATGGCTATCTGTATATCTATCATGTCTGGAGGTTCCACCCTAATCTCTTCCTCCTCTTCAGCGTATCTTACTTCCTCCTCTATATCTGTGTCCATTTGTATTTCATTTAATAGTTGTTGGAAGTATGTTTTCCATCTTTCCTTAATCTCTATTTCCTCAGCCAATAGTTTTCCTTTGCTGTCCTTAATTATATCTGTTCGGGGTTTGTAACCCTTTTTCAAATGACCAGTTTCTTTATATGCTCTCCTTAACCTGTTATTCTTCAGATCCTCTTCTATTTGTTTCAGTTTTTCCTCCATTTGTGCTCTCTTCTTCTTACGACATATTTTATTAGCCTGTCTTCTCAAGTCTTCATATACTGTCCTCTTGGCTCTTGTTGGTCTATTCAACCACGCTTTGTAAGCTTCATTTTTTAATTTAACTGTTTCCATGCATTCTTCATCGAACCATCTTTGCCTAATTGACTTCCCCTCCATTCCTAAAGTCTTTGCTGCTGCTTCTTTCATAGCACGTTTCAACTGTGCCCATCGAGTTTCTATATTACTCTCTTCTTTTGCCGTATTTGTCCCCTCTTCTAACTCCTGTCCAATTTCCTTTTGGTAATTCATCCTTACAGTTGGATCTTGAAGTGTTTCTAGTTTATATCGTTCTAGTCTATTGGTTTTTATATTTTTCTTATAAATTAAATTCCATCAAATTTTAGATTTAATTAGGTAGTGATCTGTGTCACTATTGGCGCCCCTGTGTGATCTTACATCCAGTATATGTCTTCTGTGTCTCTTGCCAATTAAAATGTGGTCTATTTGATTAGATGTCTTACCATCAGGTGAACGCCATGTTTGCTTATGAATTTCTTTGTGTGGGAAGAATGTTGAAGATATAACCATTTCTTTACTAGCAGCGAAATCGATTAGCTTTTGTCCGTTGTTGTTTGTGACATTGTGTAAGCTATGTCTACCAATTACACCTTGGTATGTATCTTCCTGTCCTATTTTGGCATTACAATCACCTATTATTATTATAATATCATTTGATGGAATTTGATCATATTCCTGTTCTATCCTTTGATAAAATTCTTCTTTAATTATGTCATCCATTTCTTCTGTTGGGGCGTGAATATTAATAAAACTAATATTCCTTGTTTTAGCTTTGATTCTTAATATACACATTCTTTCATTAATGGCTTTAAAGTCAATTACATTTGTTTTCATCTGTTTAGTTACTATAAATGCCACCCGATATTCTCGCACTCCTGTATCCTTCCCACTATAAAACATAGTATGTCTTTCCATGTTCAGAATATCTTTCCCATGCCAGCGTATTTCTTGCAATGCTGTTATGTCCATTTTATATTGTTGAATTTGCTGAATCAAACTGTTTAATGCTCCAGCTCTGAAAAGTGTTTTTATATTCCATGTACCAAAATCAATTTCCATTTTCTTTGGCTGTCTCCTTTTATCAATGATCCGTCCATTGCGAGGCTTAGCTAAGGGTTACTGGACTAGGTTGTTGGCCTAGCGCCAAACCCCCAACCTGGAGGGCCAGGTCCCCTATTTTTATCCCCGGGGACTGGGTGGCCCGGCTATACCTCCGGACATTAGGTGTCCATTTTAGTTGCCTTTTACAACACGCATGGACTACGTTGGGGCTATTCTTAACCCGGCCACCACACGGGTAACTGTCCATCCATACTAAGATTAAAACCATTACAATTGTTCCTTATCTCTTTCGTGCTTGTACCATATTTGTGTTCTGGTGTGTAATTTTGCCTTCGACATGATGTAAAAGGTTGAGAAATAAATCTTCGCCAATTGGTAGAAAATTGCGACAGTTTTGTGGGTCCTCTAACCTCAATTCGTTTTGTAATAGACTCAATAAACCTTGGCTCGTGTCCTGTTCTCATGACCGTGTCTACTAAAGTATTTTAGTTGTAAAAAAAAATTGTCTTCGTATTGAGACAGACTCGTGGAAATATATCCCCAACATATACTTAATATAGCAATCGCTAAATTAATATTTGCGTCCGCCATGTTTATTTCTAACGCTTGTTACATGAACCGTCATTTGTACTTGACCAAAATGCACCATAGTGCGGCAGGCACTGTTTCTTTTGCGTGCAATTCCATTGGATATAACAGTTTTGTCAAAAAAAGTTGGACTGTGGAACATCAGCTTAAGACACACAATGTAACAAAATTTAAAGAAGATTGTACGCGTTCATACACCGAATGATGTTTACAGATCCTTTATTCAAATATCAATGTACAATTTTCCGTCGCCGTAAGAACACGAAACAACGACATCTGAAAATGAGCAAAAACAAACTTGTTCACATACGTTTTTACTGAGAACGATTAAGAACATGTTCAGGGAACAAGCTATTGCCTTTACAGCTTCTTATAAAGTGGCCACCGAGTATCGGTGCTTAAGAATCAGTATCCGTATAGAGTATCGAGAAATAGTGGTATCGTCCCATCATAATCTTTATCATTATTACTAATCGCTCAAAAAATATTACATATATCAATGTTGGTAATAACCTTAGAGAAGTCAATGAACTTCCGAAAAAGTGGATGACCTCCTCTCGCATATCTCGTCGCGAGATGATTTTAGCTTGGTTACGCATTGGTCACTAAAGTTTTACACATTGTTACCTTTTTAAAGGGACCTGCTCCTCTTTGTCCACTGTGCGACATGTTTTTGTCCGTGTGTCACATGCTACTAGTGTGTTTCCCTAGCGCACCTTTGAGACTCTCTGCAACTGCCTGGCAGACTTACAAAAGTTCTGGCGGACGATACACCAGTGGTCGAAAGAGTTTTGAACATTTTAGCAAAGGCAAACGTGAACCTGCGGATATAAAACTTTAGATATCGAAATTCATACTTTTCGACCTTTTTTGTAGCTTTATTTTAATTCTGACTTATGCCTCATTGTTTGATATATTTTATGTATATTTTTCCTTTTTAATCGTATGTTTATTTTATTGTGAAACATGTCTCCGGCATGATCCTTTTTATAAGGACGCTGATGACCTAGTAGTTAAAAGCCCTTACTTACCTCATCGTCATTGACCTTGAGCGTCTTTGAGGCGTACTTCCTTGGGCGGCGTCACAAACCATATGAATTAAATATATTACATAAAGAAGCTAACGCATCTGGAATACAAGAGAATTTTTAACAGCAACTTGAAGGGAGAATCCTTCGGTTTAAATCTACCTTCCAGGATGCCAAAGCTCGTGCATCTATCATAATTGTTTATATAGCTTTTATCGGCTATTCTTGCATTGCACACGACTTGTTTGACATAATTCAAAAGCCTTCATTTGCCAATCATGTGAAAGGGAAAGAAAACGCAACTCGGAAGTATACATGTCACCGGGACAAGGTTATAAGAAACAGCGTTTGGGTTGGAACACATCAACCCAATAGCCATGACCCATAGATTACACAGCCTCTATGGAAATGATATACCGGCAGTTGTTCAGAGTGACCAACTATTCCAAAACACGCACTTTCTCTGTGTAATATCATATAAGGAAAGTTTCTAAGGATACATTTTATAGTTTTAAATTACGCATGCGCGGGTCGTAATCTTCTCAAAGAGCCTGAAGACGCCACGTGTATGCAGATAGTAGAGATGTCTTCTTTCTTAACAGTAATTGTGGCGTGTTGGTTACAGGCGACGGCCCGTCATTTTGTATTCCACAAATATCATAGCTCGGATGACCACAAGTTCCTTTGGGCATGTTACTTTGGTTTGAACACGTCATATGGACGTTAATGATACCTAACGCCCAATCTCCCGTTTCTGGCTTAAAATGTGAATCTAACACGAACGCCGTTGGAAATTAATTATATCTGTCCATCTCAACGAGATGAAATTCATTACAACCAAGAGTCGAGGCAGCTGACATACAAAAAAAATGTCTTGCAGTCACATTTTATTACTATTGTACAAACTATTGTTGCAAACGCTGATTTTCCTCTATACTTTACGTTTGAAACCCTATTTACTTCTTTTGTTTGTCTATTAAAGTGCAAATTTGAAACTATTACTTTCTCTACTAGTAAGTAGAGGTAGTATTGTATTCCACCCAAAAATTCCAAGTTGAGATTCCATCAGAAATATGTTTTAAAGCCCCCTGAATCCAAAAACCAGCATTTTTAGAAAAACGTCCGTATGTGTGTATGTCTATGTGTCAGTCTGTGGACAGCATAGGTAAATAAAAAAAAAAAAAAAAAAAAAAAAAAGAAAAAAGTCCATTGCCCTTCACAAGGTTTGAACCCGTAATATTAAGAGCTAGCATGCTATCTCTAGACCATTGGGAGGGGGCGACATTTGCTATGTGAAGCATAATGAAATATGAACTATTTCTTGAAAATCTTCGTCTCTTCCGTGGAAGAAGCTGAACTTAAGTGCAAAATTTAGTATTTAACTGATTTTTCGTTTTCGAGATAAGCTGTTCGTGGATAGTTGCACTCCTTGGAATTTTAATTTGATTTGGTTTAAGGGCGCTCAACTTCTAGGTCATCAGCGCCCTTAAAAGATTCATGGCAATAGCCAGCCACTCCTTGGATTCATTGGACACACAAAGTCTGGTAAAATCTCATTAACTATCGAATGTTTGACGGAATGCAATACTTCCCCTGCTTTCTGTAAACATGAAGTAGAGAAAGTAAAAATGATTAAGACTGATAAGGTCATTAATAATAGTGCAGCATAGTTGATCATTTATGGTTGCTCTATGTAACACATGGAGAACAAAGCACTTTATTTCATCTAAAAATAATACTTCTATAACATTATTTTGCTGAAGATATATATTTTGACACTGCCTGAACTAATATAGTGGACATAGTTTTCAGAGGTTCCCAAGAATTCAACATGGCCGACATTACACTAAGCAGCAGACGATATTATCCCAAAAAGCAGTCCTGCCAACGTAAATAATAGACATTTCTAACCTCAAATATCACAGGGCTAAAGTATCTTGCTTTCAAACAATAATAATGCTTGAATATCGTTACCACAGAAGAAAGAACGTACGCACCTTCGGCTAATCTTCTTCTGTAATAACACTTTCGCATAAAATCAATCCTACTGTGTAGCGAACACAAAAATAACGCTAACTATAACTGCATATAGTGCTCTAAAAGAATTCAAGATAACATCAAACACGAGCAATACGTCCACAGATTAATCAATTCAAATCTAACGGAAGGAATATCACCAAATATAACCAGATTGCACCATAATGGGACAAAATGTCAAGGTTGTTTTTGGGGCATCTCAAATGTACTATAAAAGTACTATACATATTGAGAGAACCCTCTGTACTCTGTTCTTGTCATTGGCAGTGGAAGATGGGTGAGGGACAGGTTTAAAACTTCTTGGAACGTGATAGTTAAGCGATGGGCACTGCTATAATTGCAATGAATCTGCGTGGATATAAGTGTGCTAGGTGTCCCCCTTCTTATTGCTAACAATACTAACATTAAGTAGAGTGTAATGACCAGATAAGATGTGGGACTGGGGCTGGTAAGGATTGTTTTGTATTTTTTTGCCAACATAAACTATACCTTCTGCGGACTAACTTGGCTCGATGATCATAAGTGTCAAGTCGCTTCCACTAGCAAGTTAGAGGTGGGGGTAGAAAACATATTTTACGGTCACAAACGCCGGAAGTCAGCCTCTCAGTTTTAATTTTTTAGCGGAGTGCAATATTAATTTGAGGATTTAAAATTTTAGTTCTGTCATGCTTTTGGACGTATTTATTACCTTGTTTCATATCTGGCTATTGCCACTGTTTTTTACTTTTTGTGTATATTTTTCTTGTTGCTAGTATTTTAATTTTTGAGTGAAATTTATATCTGGCTATTGCCATGAATCTTTTAAGGGCGCTGATGACCTCGAAGTTGAGCGCCCTTAAACCAAACCAAACCAAAAGCCTCTCAGTTTGTCTTTTGTTGGACTAATTCAGTGTGAGCGCAGATGATGGAGCTACTACTACTTGTTCACAATCCATCACTGATTGGATGTAGGGGATTGATCCCCTCCCACATTCCCCATAATGCCAGTGGGGTGAGTACTTGCTTCTCTTTCTTAAGGCTCAACACGCATGTTGTATCGGCACAATTCCGTGCACTCGACTGTGCAAGACAGCTCGTTATCCAGAGTAAATTTTCGACACGTAATCCTATTCAAATTGTTCTGTTACCGTTAGTTTCTCATACGAAAAGGAGAGAAAATAAACGAGGGTTGTCACATTCTAGGTGCGACGGAAAAGTTAAGCGGCATTAAACAAACATTGGTTCATTAACAAAGACAACATATAAGTCTCAGAAAAAAACATTTCTTTACGTAAATTATACATTTTATTTGTATACCCTTTGAACTACTGTGTGTGAGTGGTTAGGAATGTAAAGACCCCCTGAAGCTATTTCAGTTTACGGCGTGCTTAATTAAGTGTGACGATCGTGAATGTACAGCTACATGGCATTAGTCCATGATTTAGTATCTTCTTCAAGCGAGGCAATATCATCTCACTTGCTATAACAGTTTGTATAAATCATATACAGAAACGCAATGCAGCATTTGTTATTTCTAATGAGATGAAAATGTCAACCGACAGGTGATACTAGGGCCCTGGTATTGAATTTTCTTGTAATTTAGTTTCGAAGTCGTTAAACTTTGATTCGGTGTTGCATTTCTGAATTAGTTTCTTTCTACAGGCGCATATATCTTTCTAAAACAAGTTTACGCTGGTGTTGATTTGTCTTTATAATGTTTCATGTCAGCAAATTGTTTTCTGCCTAATTGTAGATGCTCTTGTAATTATATGAAACCATGCTGCCACTTTCTTTCCCTACTACGCATAGTATATAGAGGAAGTACTGTTTTCGGTCGAAGATTTGGATCTCAAGATTTCAAGTGAAATACTTTGAACCCCCCTAAATAAAAAAGCAGTTTTAGAAAAATATAGTGTGTATTTCTGTGTGTCTTTGAGCAGCATAACTCAAAAACGAAAAATCAATTAAAAACCTAAGATAGTATTTAAGTTTATTATCTTTCAAGGATGGGACACGGAGATTTTGAAGAAAACTACTCCGCCCTAAACTACCCTTACATGGAAAATTTTTCGTAAATTTTACTTTTCTCAAAAATGACTCTGTTTTGATTAAAATGCCATGTGCTTTAAGATACTTTTACGGCCAATGAAATATATATTTTGAGCTTTCTGGCTATAGCTCATATAGCTCTGTTTGCTCTCGATGACTTTTACATAAGTGGTAAACCGTAAGAGGTAGATAAACTCTTACTGTATAAAAATGTAAACTTGTTGAAACGCTCAACTAATATTCCAATACAGTTCGGTTCGTTCAGACTTCGGTTAGTAAAAGAACGTGTATTTGTAAAATTTACCACCTTCCCGTTGTGTTTTTAAGCTCATAGTAATGTTTACTTGATCGATTATTGACAGCTGCAGTACTTAAAGACCGCTATTGGGTAATGCAGATATAGCGGTTGCCATCAGGATACATTCCGCTTAGCACGGAAACATACGCTTCTTTTTCTTTTTCTTCCCCTTCGTCATAGTCATTATTATTATTATTATTATTATTATTATTATTATTATTATTATTATTATTATTATTATTATTATTATTATTATTATTATTATTATTATTATTATTATTATTATTATTATTATTATTATTATTATTATTATTATTAAAACATTATTTTATACCGTGACAACAGCCGTTTCATGTTTTGAACCCACAATCTTGGGATCAATAGACCAGCACCTAACCAACTAAGCCATCCAGACCAACGTTTCGCTCAATAGATTGCAAAGAAGTAGGTCGTGATGAATTGCTTTACAATAGTTTCATTCAACTTGGTTTTGGCTTTTGCAATGTGGGTGAGAGGAAACATTTACTTTTTATTATTATTATTTCAGTTCAAAGAATTAAAACAAATGCTTTTTAAATATTTGCACGGCGGCGATGATTGGAAAAAATGATATGATTGTTACAAAATACAATTTTTGTTTGCTGGACAGTCTTGAATGACTATAACAGTTTTAAGATGATAGTTGAAGGTATAAGCAAAACAAATAAAAGAAGAAACCAGTTAGGAATTCCCTCACAGCTTTGTAATAGAGGTGTGTTTGATATGAAGCATTTTATATGCATGAACTCTCTCCCTCCCAACTAAAAACGCGATAAACTTAATTCATAAACCAGCCTATCATAAGCATTATAAAAGGTAGAGGCAGTTGGATATATATACAAGGCCTCAAGCATGTCCGAGATAGAATACCAAGTTATTCGCTTTACAGCAAATACAAATTTCAGAAGAATTTCAACTATGTATGTAAGTGCACACTGAAACTTTGTTGGAAAGAGAATTAGATCAACTGTTAAATATAAAACAGCGCACTAAATATATTCTTTATTCCTGAAGTATTTGCGAAGCCAAACCAAACGAGAAAAGGAAGATGGTTTCTTACTTTATCCACTATTTACCTCACGTGCTGGTTGCCAGGCTTGCAGAAATCTTGGTGGACGACAAAATGGCGGTGGAAATAGTTTAGGTATTTAGCGGACTGCAACATGAGTTTGAGAATTTGAAATATTAGATGCCTAGCTTTGATACACTTTTGACATTTTATCTCTTTGTTTAAATTTTGACTTTTGCCATTTGGTTTTATATATTTATGTATAGGTATTTATTTTCCCTTTTGCTAGTAATTTTTTTATTGAAGTTTATATCTGACTTTTGCCATGAATTGTTCTTAAGGACACTGATGTTCATGTAATTGAGCGAGCCCCTCCCCACTATTTACCTATTTTAAGGACACCAGCCCATAAACATTTCGAATTCTATGTTTTTTAACCATAAGCGTTATTAGAATTCGTTTATTTCATAAGCGTTATTACTTTATTGCTAAGAGAATTCGATGTCAAGATTTCACCAGAAATGTATGTTTTGAGAGTTCCTGAACCTTAAAAAAAAAAAAAAAAAAAAAAAAAAAAAAGTTCAGAAAAAGATCCATGTGTGTATGTCTGTCTGTGTGTCTGTCAGTCTTAGGACAGGATAACTCAAAAAGGAAAAGGCTAAAAACCAAAGTTGGTACTTAAGTTTAGTATCTTACAAGGGTGCGACACGAAGATTTTGATGAAAATTCCTCCACTCTACACTTTGCATGCAAAATGCTTAAAAAATTTTGATTTTTTTGTAAATTGATCTAACGGTTTTGATTAAAATCTAACGATTTTGATGACCAATGAAATGTATATCTTGAAATTTCTGGCTATATCCCCTGTAGTCGTATTTACTCTGGATGATTTCTGTATTATTGGTGAACCTCAAGAGATAAACTGTTACTCTACAAAAAATGCAGATCTTTCTAAAATATACAATTTATGTATAAATCAATTTCTTTGTAGAGTGAACCATGCCGGAGATGTGCCTTGTTATTAGTGTGAGTTTTGGAGAACTTTACTTTTGTCAAATGGAACCTCGTTCATTTTTATACGTTAAGCGTGCAAAGATAACGGAATTTGGGTGCAACACAACAAATTTCAACACATATCCTTACTACTCTTTACATGGAAAACATTTCGAGCATTTTGATTTTTTCAAAAATAGCTCTAACAATGTTGATTAAGATACATGTGTTTAAAACGTTTTTAGGATAAATTACATGCATTTAATTTTTTTGAGTACAGAAACTAAAGATCTTTTCATTCTGAATGACTTTTGTATAATTGGTACCCTTAAGTTAAACCACACAATTTAAGTGATATGCTTTAGGTAGGGGGAATTTCCTAATCTACTACATGCTTTTCTCCTATTTTTAATGAGGTGCTGCACCAAAAATATAATTTTATATAGTTCTCAGTCAATTTATCTGTAAATTTGTTTTCAATACTGTATACGAACATTGTATGGTTTTAAGTTTCAGTGTGATCTGCATTTTAGTTTTTAATTTGTTAAATTTTAAGGTTGTGCCTTTTATCGCATGCCAAATGCTTCACCCTGTAATTTTAAAAACTACCCTTTTTAAGTCCTTTAACAGATTATAGAGCAGAAATGTTCCATATAATTTTTATTTGATGATTATGATGATGATGATAGTTGACGATATTTGGCGCTATAGGTCATGTAGGCCCTTGGCCTCCTTAACCACCTTCTTCCATTCTATTCGGTCCTCTACTTTTCTTCTCCAGCCTTTGACCCCAACTTTCTCAAGTCATCTTCCACATCGTCTACCCATCTTTTCCTGGGACTTCCTCTTCTCTTTCTTCCATCAAGCTTTCCTATAAATATCTTCTGAGCTACACTAGTTTCCGGCATTATCTGCACATGGCCAATCCACCTTATTCTTTCTTATTTAATTTTCACTACTATATCTGGTTGTTCAAATAGTCACTATAACTCCAAATTAGTCCACATTCTCCATCCGTCCAACATAATTTTTATTTAGGAAGCTTAAATGAAAATAAAATTATTTTAAAATTATGTCATTTGAAAGTGTGGTTTTTTGAAGTTTTAAAAGCTTTAAAATTTAATAACTCAAAAATCTTTGGAAAGAGAAACTGCTGTTTAACCGTTTTTATTGATTTCGCTTTGTAAATCTATATTTATAACATTAATTGCATAAAAATAACATTGTGTGGTACATTTTGAAGAATTGAGATGAAAAATATATACAAATACATCAAATTTCAAACATTTTAATATGAATATACATTATATAAATATACGTATTTATATTTGTAATATTAAACGTAAAAATGTGCTTGAAGTTATAGTCCACACTATTTCTAAAATAATGAAATTCAAATGTCAATTTTTGCGAGATTTACACAAATTTCTGTGTAGCATCTGCTCATAAGGCACCCATAAGAGTGCCTTAATGTCCATGTATAATATATTCTGTATGCACTAAAATTCGCATAAGATTGCACTTTACGATGCAGCACTCCTGGAGAGGTCCTCTTGGAGGAACCAGTGGGTGTTCTTCTGAACAAGGTAGACGATGACCATATTAACATGATAATCAGCAAAGTTGTACAGCACGTGATGAATATCCTGGGGCTAAGAGCGCTTGCTCAGTGCAGCTGCAGCTCTCGGCTGGACTTACCCGGCGACAAAACTGCCAAATATTTCCTTGCCTCAAGGCTCAATAAAGGTGAAATTAGTGTAGTTAATGCTAGACTAGCTTCCGTTAAGATGCATCCTCGGCCCAGGAGATTTATTTCAGTGGTAGACCTTGGCTCTTTGGACCCTTAAAAGCTAATTTTTCGGCACCTGAAACAGACTCAAATTACCAAAATCTAATACTCACATAATTCTCTCCACCTATTGTTCTTCTTCCTTAAGGCAATGTATGAAAATTAAAAAAAAATCCAGTTTTCTTCTGATTGCTTTGATTTTTTCTCTGCACACTCAGAACATAAAATACATAGTGTACACAGAGTTACAATGTCCTATGTCAAAACATTTTTATATTATTGATATATTTATTAATAATAAATCACTTTTTGATATGCTAATATCAAATGACCCTTGACGCCTACAGTTTATTGCATCTCTCCTAAATTTTTAATTTGAGCTCAGTATAAAGATATAAATATATTGTTATAGAGCCATTGCTTGGATCTAATTAGTTTAAGAGAAGAATGTTTTGTTTACAGTTTATTGATATGTTCAATTTTTTCAGTATGAGTTATGAAAAATATTTAATTTCAGCTCCATTGTTTAACATTTTTACTAGTGCATGACAAATTTTAATTCCTTAATATCTGAAGCTGTCCTAAAAATGTCAAGCTAATAAGCTATAAACTACGGTCCAACGAGCATTTTAAATAGTGAAAATGCCTAAAAATTGTAATAAAACCATTTATTGCATCTCGTTCGACACTTAACGGCTCCATCGTGAAACAAATTGGCCGTTTTCGTGGTCTCAACTCCCTTATATAGGCGAGAATGATGTAGCACAATCTTTTTTGAAATCCACATTTTCTCAAATCTGTCGCAAATAAGCAAGCAGTTGGAAGTCTCGCGAACAATCTGGAAACTCTGTGTTCTGCCGCGTTCATATTCCTCTTTGTTCTGACCACTCCATTGTCGTCTGCTCGCCGCGTAGTGGTGTAAGGTAGCTTGATCTGGAGCGTCTGGCAACTGCTGGCCGGTGTCACAGATTTATGTCAACAATGTATCACTTCTGTGAATTAATTCCAAATCATAAACTGTTGTGGAAACCACGCAGCTCTGTAGGCTTGATAGTCTCCATATTATTTATTATTAATTACTTATTTTAATATTAAATCTGATCTTATATAAAGATTTGCCATGTGACACAGAATAACTTACATGTGTTTTAAATGTTTACCTAAAAAGGTTAAGAATACAAAGTTTTTGTTAGTATATGGTACAGTTAAAATGATTATTTAATTTATAATATTAGTACTTTCAAATTTAAATTTAAATGATATGGTTACCGTACAAATGATTTCGGCATATTGCCACAGAGTATTTTATTGTGGTTAGGACAATGTCGTCCTGTAGCCGTTTAGGGAGCTTATATTGTTGTCTCCATTGCACAAATGATTTTGGTATTGTGTCCCTTGCTCCGAAGAATAACCCTGTGACCACGATGTTGCTGATATTATATGAGGCACTTAAGAATGGAATTGTGGACTCACATTTTCTTCTTTTCACGATCCACTTCTGCTGGCTGGTCTAACGATGTCTCAAACCTCGCTGTGGGATCTGAGATCTCAGCTGTCACTTTCTTCCTGTCGATAGCAATGATATCAATTCGAATTTGAACTCGCTTATTCTCATCATGTAGACCTGAGTTGCTGAAAGGGAGTCAAACACTTATGTAACTCTAGACACAGTGTATCTGAGCTAAGGTTTAGCGTTTAAATGACGACAGTTGCCATTATTCTTGTAATTAAATACTTTAAATGCAGTTCCGCATTCGCATAATTTCACCTTTTAATATAGGTCCTTCAAGTAGCCCTTTCTCCCATGTCTAACCTAGTCAGGTCATCATGAAACAAGTATGCACTACATAGTTCCGAAGATATCAAGCGGACATTCACATTTAAACCAACAAAAAGTTTCTTTCATTTGGACAATTATTATACAGAATACTGTACCGTGTATTATTCTAAATACCGCTTCTACTTGCTTCCTCAGTGAACGTGCTGAGTATCATCAAAGACATGCTTTCAGTAAAAGTGTCTAGCAAGGAACTGCAGATGCCGTATAAACCCAGTATTAAAACGCTGGAGAGTAAGTTGCAGGCTGTTATTGCTCTGTTTAATGCTCGTATTAAACTCTGCTGTTAAAGGATCTGGATATTTTATTATTGCGTTGATAATTTCTTTTCTTCGTGGTTTCTCTTACCACCATAGTTGATTCCATATGTAGTTTAAAGTCTTTTTGGTAATGTTGCCGAATACGCACTTAAGGTCCGCGTAACGCAGGGCGCCAATGCATGACAAATGAAAGTAGTCAGCACTAGTACTATGAAATCATCAGCTTATGTAGTTGTATAATAGGAAGATAACCTTAAATTGGAAGTGTACATTTATGCTCGACCCAAATTGTTTAATTATATGTCTGGTAATTAATGGACCTCCTTAAGCTCAAACTTTCATTAAAGGTCTGGTCTTCTCCCAATCGTGCAATTCAATTTTCATTAAAGGAAAGGTGTTCCACCAATCAGAGAATTCCCATGTAGCAATGGGAATATCGATTAATTCTCGAAACGCAACTAGCACTAGGGCTAAAATGTCTGACACTACTGACAGTGAGATGCAACTTACTCTGCCTAAGTAAGATGAAACTTACACAAAACACACAAATTAACCTCAATACAGAGTCAACTTCAAGAATATTGCACTAAGCACAGTCCCGCAAATTAATTTCACGAATTGTTCAATAAATAACTTATATATGAAATAAAGTTTTGTCTGAAAACAAATATATTCAATTTGCCTGCTATTTTTCAATGTTAGATAGCATTCCAAGCTTATTTTCATCATGAAACTGTGACGTACTGGAAACAAATCGATCCTTAGCGCCTGCGCAGAACTGCAAATATCAGCTGATGTAATATGTAGGTCATTGTCCCTGGCGAATGTATATTTTACAATATTTCAACTCTAAAATTAGGTATATGGTCGAGCATAAATTGTCGTGTGAAACTTAACTGTAATGCATAATATGCTATTATGAAACAAATGCAAACTTTTATAAGTTCTATGTGACAATAAATTGAGAAAGGGAATGTTTTAAACATCGGGTTTTACTGGAAATAATTGTCACAAATGATTGATGATTTTTACGTTATTTGAAATGCGAATTCCTATTAATAATAACAGTTAATGAGGAAAAAGGAAATCTTCACTTCGTAACACTTTCTGTTTATGTTAAGTCTCTTTATTTTCATTGTTCCACTATTTAGTTTGCGCCTCTATTCCATTGTTTCAGTTTTAGATTGCACTTCTGTTCCTTACGCGTGTCCTTACTTTATGTCAAGTTGCCATGGTTTAGCGGCATTCGGCATCAAAAAGCCCGTATTCGGCAACACTACCAACTTTTTTTCTATTTTCTCTTTATAACGCATTTATAAAGTGATTTCATTTAACATTTCCTTATGGGAAAAGTGAGCAAATGATAAATATTCAAGGAGTCAAATGATAACAATAAATTAAAGGGAAAGAAAGAGGAGAAAATAAAACAGTGAACATCTGCTGAAAGTTTCAGTTGCAATAATTAAAGAATGAAATATTTTTCAGAATTACAATAATCGCCTTATTAATTAAGGCTTCACAGGTGACCAGCCGTGTCAGATTTAAAAACATTGAGCTTTCGGCCAATGTAGACTCTATGGCCTTCTTCACAATCAAAAGACGAAGACGGTCATATTTTATCCCCACTTTAGAAACTATAATGTTATGTATTAGAAAAGTTGAGTTAATTTCTAAAACAATTTACGGCAATTTTGATTATAAAATTAGAGTTTTGAAAAAATAATCCACTCATTTTACCAGAAATACCGTTCTTTGGGTTCACCATGTGTTTAAACACATTAATACAAGTGCATCCAAGTGAACATCAATATATTTTTTCTGTGTATTAATTTACGTGGATGTCACAAGACTTGCTTTGAACTTACTTGATTTTCGCACACCTATATTCCACCCCAGATACTATTGAATATGTAGTGCAAAAATAGTTATAGTTGTCATGATCTGGATGATATTTACGTCACAATACTGACATTTTACTTTCTCTACTACGTATAGTAGAGGAAGTATTCGGTCCAAAAATTCGATGTTGAGATTTCACCGGAAACATATGTTTTGAGACCCCTCTGAATCCAAGAAAGAGGCATTTTTAGAAAACGGTCCGCGCGCGCGTGTGTATGTGTGTGTGTCTGTGTCTGTGTGCCTGTCAGTCTGTGGACAGCATAACTAAAAAACGAAAGTTAATTAAAAACCAAAGTTGGTACTTAAGTTTAATGGATGCAACACGAAGATTTTGAAGAATATTGCTCCACCCTAAACTACCCTTTACATGAAAAATTTTTCGAAGATTTTGATTTTCTTGAAAATGGCTCTAACGATTTAAATTAAAATGTCATAAGTTTGAGATATTTTTATGACAAATGAAATGTATAGTTACCTTGAATTTTCTGGCTATAGCCTCTGTAGTCGTATTTACTCTAGATGACTTTTGCATAAATGGACCAAATCTTACTATACAACAAATGTAGATCTTGCTAAAACAATTTATATCTGAATAAATGTTTTGTGGAGTGAACCAATTCGGAGAAACTACTTGTTATTTGTGTTGGAGAAGTTGTTACTTCTGTCAAATGGAACATCATTATTCATTTTTTGATATGTTAACCGTGCAAAGAGAACGGGATTTGAATGCTTTAAAAGATTTTACTATCGCCCAAAGCCTACTGTATTCCCATATTCCCCTTGCACCTACAAGCAAGATAATTTCTGCGAATGTTTATCTGTATTAGCATGACGATATAGGAATAAGAGATTGTAAGAACGGTTAGTACAAAAGTAGAGAAAGTCATGTGAGTGCAACACGTCAGATATATATATTTTTTTTCATTTGTGGATCAGTGTGTTTAACTACGATGTAGTTACTACAGCTTTACTTATATAAGAGTTGAAAAGCTCATCTTTATTATAAAACAATTCCACTTTATTTGCATATGTGAGGACACTGTGGAATATGCTTTAACAAGAACTTGTAATGTTCCATTGCTGAATGACCTTAAAACGAGTTGGACTGACTACAGGTTTGCATTGCTATTCATTGCTAGAATTCTATTGAAACCCTACCGCTTTCTTTCATTCTGCAAAACTGCGTGGGACAACTGCAATAAATAATGCATTATTATATAAATCATGGAAGTAGAATCGAACCAAGACCACGTGGGGAATTCATCATCTCCACAAAGGGAACAAACAAGTCTTTAGAAACAACTGCCACGCGCTGGGGTAACAAGTCCAACAACCCTACAGACGCTACTACCCCTTCATTTTTTATGTAGCTTCGTGCTTGCACAAGCCTGTTGCTTCTTGCTGTTATTTATCACATAGACAACCCCTTCTGCAACGCCTTTCACTTTTGCAGTAGTAATGTGTTGGGTGCCTTGGCATCTTACACCCTGCACGTAGGTATAGTACGCAGAACTCAGTTTCTAAGGGCTAAAAATGAAAAAGCTCTTTTTCTCCCCTCATATACAGGATGGAAGTGAAATTATCCGCTATACTTTAACAGCGAATTTCTCAGGTTGTGAATAACAAGAAAGTCTAATACCAAAATGTTGAAAAGTTTATAGTTTTCTAGAAAAAAAAATATTTTTATGAAAAAATTTATCATCATCCGACTGAATTATTATTGATTAAAGTTTCTTGATTTATGGCTATAGTCATAGAAAATTGAATAAAGCAAAACTTTTCCTTTGGAGTATTTCAATAGATTCAACGTTTTTTGTCTAAATTAAGTTTAAAAAACCCAAAATGTATTGCAACAAAAAGGCAACAAAATGTGGGTTCTTTTAACTTGTATACTTGGAAGATTTAGCTTTTAATTATAATTTACGGTTTTTATTAAAATTTCATATAATTGAGATATTGGCAGGGACAAAACAGTGGAATAGTTTGAATATTATCTAAACAACCTGTAAGTGTTTTTCGTTCTGTGGAATTTTTAAAATGGAAGCCGCCAGGGGCTTATAACTTCAAAAACAATGCAGCTTTTTAAAATACACGACGTTTTACAAATAAATAATTGGTAGTGTTAACAATTTCCATGTCATTTTTACTTTCTCTACTGGTAAGTAGGGGAAGTATTGTATTCCACCCAAAAATTCGATTTCGAGATTTCATCGGAAATACGTTTTGAGGCCCCCTGAATCCAAAAAGGTATTTTTAGAAAAAGGTCCGTGTGTGTGTCTGTGTATCAGTCTGTGGACAGCATAACTCAAAAACCAAAAGTCGCTTAAAAACCAAACTTGGTATTTAAGTTTAATGTCTTTCAAGGAGTCGACAAGAAGATTTTTAAGAAAATAGCCCCACCCTAAACTACCCTTTACATGGACAATTTTTCGAAAATTTTGATTTTCTTGAAAATGGCTCCAACGATTTTGATTAAAATGTCATATGTTTGAGATATTTTTATGACAAATGAAATGTATATCTTGAATTTTCTGGCTATAGCCCCTGTAGTGGTATTTACTTTGGACGACTTTTGCATAACTGGTAAACCGTTAGAGATAGCCCAAATCATACTATACAAAAAATGTAGATCTTGCTAAAATACACAATTTATGCCTCAATAAATTGTCTTGTAGGGTGAACCATTTCGGAGATATTCCTTGTTATGTGTTTGAGTTTCAGTAAACTTAGAACTTTCGTGAGATGGATCATCGTTGTTCGTTTTTTGATATATTAAGTGTGCAGAGACAACAGAATCTCAAAGCTTTAAAACATTTGACTATCGCACAAAGCCTACTGTATTCTAACATCCCCCTTGCACCTACAAGAAAATAAGCAATAAGATAAGTTGTAGAAATGTTAATCTTAACTAACACGATGAAGATATAGGAATAAGAGTTTGTAAGAATGGTTAATACAAGAGTGGAGAAAGTCATGTGAGTGCAACACATCAGATTTTTTATTATCTCAAATGTTCTGAAGCTTTAAATTGTATATTTTTTTAAGTCGTAAGTCACTGTTTACGTAATATCCTGCAAAGATTACGGAAATACAGGCTAACTTGCTGTTGTGTTGCTATACCAATACTAATTGTAAACAAGCTCCTTTACCAGCATTCATTATACACAATGACAAGTCTTTTTAATGATAATGTGTATGATAGCTATAAAAGTAAGCCAAAGGGAAGCTGTATGATACCGAATGTTTTTAATGTTTGAATATATACCTATCGAAAGAAATAAACCCACACTGAAACTTCATTTTTATTAAGAGTACTCCCAGATTCTGCTAGCTCTTTTGCTATATATGAAGCGATTCCTTCCGCCCTTTCCTTCTCCCATTCTTTCCCCTGAATACTGTCACTTTCCCTCTCACACTCGTAACCCTCTCCCTCTCTCTCTCTTTCCACTCTATTATATCCCTTTATCGCACATCCTCTTTTATGGAGCGTGGTGGCCCAGGCGGTAGCGGCGTGGCTCGCATTCGGGAGGTCGTGGGTTCGATTCACGCCATCCACGCACTCACTCGGGGTTTGCGATGGTTTACCTCTTGACCCTTAGGCGAATACTCATTCTCTATCACAGCTTCTCTGTTCCCATCAACCACTTCAAAGTTGTTGGACCAGACAATGATGGTTGGCGCGTTTCGGCTGGACGGTGTCTTTGCATCTCGTAGGGGTTTCTTCTCTCCAACGTGGTTCCGGGACTGCCCGGTCGGGAGCCTCCTCCGCAGTGGGCCCTTTGTGGGTCCCGCCGGATGCTGGGGACTTGTAGTTGTGATGGTGGGAGGCAGCGTCGGATCCGTTCATACTGGAAATGACAGGAGCCTCCTTCATCTTATATCCACTTGTACTGGTAGCCCTTCTGGCCTCTCCCTTCATCCTTCCTTCCTAGCGGTGATGCTAGTGACACAAGGGGCCCACTGACCTAAATACAGCTACACCTCGCTAATGCGAGGTCCCTCTGTTGTCTATCTGCCTATCACGAGTGACAAACCCAGTTACTTTTTCAGCCTATCTATTTCTGTTCTGAAACTAAATAACAGAAGTGCAGTTCTCTATTTCATCTTTAACACAATAAACAATTCATCATGACCTTGCATCAAAGAACTGTTTTGTTCTCTCGTCATTTTGACACACACTTCAGTATTTCTACTCTCTCTCTCTCTCTCTCTCCAACAAACAGCTAGCTTAGACGATACACTCGCACTCACTAACACTGCTTCACTTAAAACAATTTCAACTGTCTTGCTGAACACCTAAAGAATACTGCTTGGTCAGTAATCTCTCGCTTTTATAGTTCAGGCGAATTCTCTGGAAAATACACTTTGTCCAGAAGCTCATCGTAAACAAGACGGCAGCCTGCCAGACTTGCAGAAGTTCTAGCGGACGACAAAACAGCGGTTGATAGAGTTTTTAATTTTTTAGCGGAGTGTAATATGAATTTGAGGATTTAAATTTTTTTAATTATCTGTTTCTGCTTTTGGACATATTTATCACCTTGTTTCATATCTGGCTATTGCCACTGCTTTTTACTTGTAAACTTTTCTTGTTGCTAGTATTTTTAGTTTTTGAGTGAAATTTATATCTGGCTATTGCCATGAATCCTTTAAGGGCGCTGATGACCTAGAAGTTGAGCGCCCTTAAACTAAATCAAATCAAATCAAACGGCAGTCGAAATATTCTCGAAAAATCTAGAATCGGTTTTTGTCCCAGCCCGTCTGTTGTCCTTTATTTATCGGCTGCGCGTTGCCCAGCAACTCATGGTGTGAGATAGCTTTGCCTTGAGCGTCTGACGGGCGACCAGTATCACAACATTATTTTACTGCAAGACAAAATGCGGAACATAGCTTTGCAGTAGGAATCATTCTTGAGATTTCGTGAGCAAGGACTAACTTCGAAAGAGAATTAAATTGAAATTGTATATTTGCATATCAATAAAAAATTGTAACAATCTCGGTTCACAAAGATTGAATCCTAAAAGGAGGCTGATACCTCCTGGGAGTCGGGGGAGACTAGTTATCAAAAATTGTCTTTAAGAAAGAGAAAAACCAAATAGCTAAAACTTTGTCGAAAAGAAAAGTATATAATGTAGAATTTTGGGGTTGTATCCAAATATCTCTCCTTTGACACAAAATTATTATTAATTGGCAATTACAATACTTTGTCTAGGTAGTAGGTAAAGCAAAGCAAAGAAAAACAAAACGAAAAAAGAGTCTGATGTGTTGTACTCAAGTGACTTTCTCTACTCTGTACAGTTCTTACAAATTTCTCCACCTTAATGTTAATCAAGATAAACATGTGCAGAAATTAACTAATTGTTACTTTTCTTAATAGGTCAAAAGGAATATGGAAGTACAGTATACCTTAAACAGTAGCCAAATCTTTAAAATGCCGATCGCTATATAACAGCCTTGAAATTACGTTCTCATTGCATGACCAAGAAATTAAAAAAAAAAAAAAAAAAAAAAAAAAAAAAAAAAACTAATATCGTAGTCCTCTAAGTAAAATTCAAACAAATAAGGAATATCTCGCAAGTGGCGTTCTCCACAGACAGTTTATTTGATGTAAACTGTGTGTTTTAAAGAGACCAAATTTTTTTAAAAATATCCTTTTCTATTTCCTACAACTTATCAGTTATGCAAAAGCCATTCAGATTGAAGAGAATTTCTAAAGAAATTCCTGGAAAATTCAAGATATAGCTACATTTCATTTGTCATGAAAATGTCCTAAACATGATGTTTTAATAAAAATAAAATTAAAAGTTTCAATAAATATATATGAATAAAACATAATTTTGTTGTTTAACGACGTAATTGTCAGGATCACATCAGCATCGCCGGTGTGCCGGAATTTCGTCCAGCAGGAGTTCCTTTACATGCCAGTAAATCTACTGACATGGAGTTGTCTTTTCTAAGCACACATAAAAACCATTGGTCTAGGTTGGATTTGAACACACGACCTTGGGATCTGTAGGTCAGCGTTCCATGTAAAGGATGGTCTGTGGAGGGGGGGGGGGGGGAGTTCCTTGAAAATCATGTTCAAAGAAACACACACACGCTTTTTCTTAAAAATGCTGTTTTAGACTCGTGGGCCTTAAAACAGGTAGTTGTGAAATCTTGTTATCGAATTTTTGGATGGAATACAATATATTCTCTACTTGCTCCAAGCACCTAATAGAGATTGCAGCGAAGTAGCAATAACTTAGGAAAGCAAATCTAACTGTAAAAGAACTGAATATATCACAAGAGGCAGATTTTGGTGTAAGGATCATTCAGTAGTCCCCAAGTGCAGATACCTAGTTGTGTAGCCATTTTATTATGCAATTTGTTTTTACTCGAGGGGGGCGGGGGGGGGGGGCAAGAGAGGACTAGAGCAACAAGTTTACTGGTAGGCAAGGAGAAAAAACCGAGTTGAACTGCGGAGTAACCCGATCGGTTGAGTTTTGGAAGCAGCTGCAAACAGTGAAAGAAAGAGAGAGTGGTGAGGAGATGTCGTACACAGACGGAAGATAGAAGCGAGAAAGAAGAAGGCCCGGTGTGTTTTTGATCCACCCCCCCCCCCCTCCTCCGTCTCACCTACCTCATCTCCCGAGTCGGTGTGTGCCCTCCCCCAGGGGTACGTTTTATAATACCTCACCCTCCACCAGTGTTATTCCCCTGCTTCTTTACATTTATAAAAGAAGTGCATGGTCCTGTCCTAATGTTTAGACTGTGTCCGAAGAATCAAGCTGTCTCAATCCACTTTTGCTTAAATTTCAATTGCATCTAATTGGTGGTTTATTTCCTACACTACATATTTATTCTAAAATATTCCCTAACATTTGTCTTAATAAATTATCAATTTCTATGCATGATTAAAGGAACCAGTACGTGATTTTTCCAAAACTTAAAACGTTGACTGAATATTTAAAGTTTTTTACTTTATATTTGTTGAAAGTTTTGGTGCACATATATTGAGTCGTTCCTCAAGCATGTGTTTTAAAACATAAATTCAAGTTACTGCTCCTTACGGTGCAATTTTCATAATTTTAAACAATATTTCATATTTAAGTTCTTTATTGAGGTACAAAATGTGTTGCTGAAAAATATAATTTTAAATAATTGGTTTTCAAAAACAATTACTTTAATCGGTTTGCGCACATATCTGTGCTTAGAAAGCTTGACCGAACTTTAAGGTAACATATTTACCATATATTATTAACCGCAAAATAAGTTTTAGTTAGCATATAGTGACGATGGCCATCGCCACACATCAGAAAGAAGAGTCGAGGTCGGCTACCTCACACCAATAGGCGGCCCTGCACCATAAGTAAGATTACGAAAGGGAAACACCTGAGTTGTAAGGTCACGAGCAACTGTATATTGTGCTAACGACGATAAAACAAGGAACTATGTTTCGTGGCTCAATTAGAAGGAAAATAAAGTCACAAAAGAGTAACTGAATAGTTTTATTATTTTGTTTTGGTGTCAGGAGTGGGATTAGTCAAATTGCTATTTTGTTGCAATATATTGAAAAACTATCTGCGAAGTTTCACTCTCATAACTTAAAATTACATTATAAGGAACATTTTAAATTCCGGAATATGTCTAAATATCACAACTGAGAGGAACGCACCAGAAAGTTTGATCCTAACAATTGACTTATGTATTTTTATTAAAATACATAATTTAGAAACAAATTAACACATACGCTGCAATTTTAAAAATCTAAAACTTTTTGAAGAAAATGTGGAACATATGCTTAAAATCCACAAATTGTCACGTAAGTTAGTAATTTAACTTCCAAAGCAGAAGCATTTGTAAATTCTTTCCTGAAGAATCGGAAGTAGCAAACAGATTTAAAACCCTAAACTGTCATATTTTATCAGTTTTGCCTTTGAGAACAGTTTGCTCTGGTGATCTTTGCGTGATCACGAATAGGTGCACGAAATCTGGACATGGAAGTCTTAAAAGTGTCATCATAATCCAAACGAATTGGAAAAAAATTTAGGATTTGTGGATTTTTTTAGAGAATTTACATTTTAAACAATGGTTCCTGGTAGACTAATTTTTTATTGGGTTGATATCAGTGCAGTTAAGGTTATCTTGTATAGAAATCTTCAAACATATGGAAACTATTTGCTATATTGTGACGCAGGTTGACAGCGGTGGCAGCACATCAAAGCGAGCCAAGGTCAAGCTACATCACACCATCGGGCGGCGAGCAAACACGTAACAATGGAACAAAGGGTTTCCAGAACGTTCGCGGGGCTTCTGGCTGTCTGCTTGCTTGTGAAAGGTTCGAGAAGGATCCGTGCTACGTCATTCCCGGTATAAAAGCTTGTAGGGCGATGAGAAAAGTCAGTAATTGTTGGTTTGTGAACGGGATAGCTATTAACAGAGCGTGTCCACGTCACGTCGGAGTGTTGAAGCAGTTTTACTGAGTGTTGAGGGATTGTATCATCAAAGCCGTTAGTTTGTTAGACAGAGAGAACTGAAAGACAGTAAAATGTGTTAAGGTTACGAAAAGACAGAACAGCTGTGTCCTATGATCACGAAGAACTGTTGATTGTGTTAACGATGGTACAAGAGAACTCTTGTTTTGTACTTCAGTTTAGAAGAAAACTAAAGTAACAGAAGAGTAATTCGACTCTGTTGTCAGAAGTGGGATTTGTTAATTATGTTTAAAAATTCCATTAGCACAAATTTACTGTTGTCAAATCGTGCTATAAAACGAACACATGTTGAATTTAATACTACTTGGGCACCTTGTTTTATCTGATAGTATCAAGAGAATCGTTAAGAGGTCTGGAAAAATAAATACTCCAGAATGGGATGATTATTATTATTAATAGCTGAAACGATATATTCACTATTATTCGCAGACAACCAACTAGTTATGGCAGGAGATTATGACATCGTGGAATATATGATAGAAAAAACTAGTGGAAGAATGTGGAAAATGGATCTTAAACACCAACATAAACAAAACTCATTATATGGCAATAGGAATACACGCAAAAGATGCAATCTTGGAAAATGATAAATGAACAATTGAACATTGCAACGAATATACATATTTGGAGGTCAAAGTAACGAAATATGGAGACCACAAAAATAAAATAAATGGCAGAATCAGCAAAGGAAAGTCAGCAATATCAGAATTAAACAGTGTTTTATGGGATAAGGATTTTACAATTAAAACAAAAACAAATAGGTATAAACATACGGGTCAGAAACTTGGCACTTGAAATCAAGAACACTAAATTAAATTCGATAGAAATGGATTTTTGGCGACGATCTGTTAAGGGTCTCAAGGAGAGACAAAATTAGAGACACAGTTATTATGGAAAAAAGTGAAAGTAAATGCTGCATTGGTAGAAGAAATTAAAACAGAACAATTAAGATGATTTGGACATATGAAAAGGGACAGACTATCGAAGAAGATACATGAATGGACTTCAGTGGGGCATAGGAATAGGGGAAGATTCAAACTAACGTGGAAGCAATGAAAGAAAGGAGGTTAGAAGATGGAACCAGGGAAGACAGAGGAATGGAGAAGGGTTATAATTCCCAAATGAGTGCAGGAAGATTTCAAAGACATTGTAAACTTGGAGCAGATACACAGATCATAAGAACCTTTTAAGAGTACAAATTATGTTCACTTTATATTTATTTAAAGATCAGGTTGATATTTCTTTAATGGCATCTTATATGCATAATACTTTAATATACCTTAAGTAGGAATCCCAAATCTACCACATGTATCATTTTATAATCCCTGTTTCTCAATATCTCCAGACTTAACTGAGTTTTAAGCTTCAAAGAGGGCTAAGCGCTTATATGCCCAGTTCCACTAGCAAATCTATAAATTATTTTCAGAATTTCTAAAGATCGTCTTTGTAGAAAAATGCTAATGCAGTAATAATATACTTTCGGGAGAGAAAACTGTTGCTACATCTGCTTAAGACAAGTTATATTAACAAATTGCTTCCAGCCCAGCTCGTTAAGTCGATAATCTGGGATCATGGTTGGAATATCAGGATTTTACAACACTACGTGTTCCCCGAGTTGTAAGAATTAACAAGTTTTTGTCCCCGTGTTGTAAATATAACTGGTTAGTGGCTGTGATTAGCATATGTTTAACATTTTAGTGATAAGGAAAACCAATTTGGTAAACAAATAATTTTATTTACATTCCATCGACGTTGGGGAAAAAAAAGTAACTGAAGCATGCAACATGCCAACGGCAAAGTTCAAAAGCAGGAGCCTTTTTTGCCCGCGGTGGTCAAAATTATGCCTGGAGCCTTCAGCAAGTAGACCAGAAGTGCAATAGAAGCTCCAGTTGAAGAAGCATACGTTACTAATCATGTTTTAAGCATTAGCAGTTAAATTTACTGTTATCTTAGGAACAATACCCTGGCACTACAGTCCATGAAGAGCCAAGTCTTACCGCCCAGCCGCTGCGTCTCTCACCTCCCCCACCCACTACAGGCGACATTGGTGGAGTGCAGTATTGGAGGGTGGTACGTGGTCAGCGTTCTGATCGCTGTTATGCGGTCTTCACGACCTAGGGCCACTACTTTTCTATCAACTTGCTTTTCAATTGGTTCCCCCGGGATCTAACGAGGCTGAGTGCTCCCCGTGCCAGACCTCCCAGAGGGGATAAAATCCCCATGCTGGTACCGGGGATCGAACTCGGGTCCTCCGTGCCAGAGGCAACGCGCTAACTTTAGGAACCACTATATTTAATTATTAAATAATTGTACTAACTGTACAACATGACAGCAAAACTGCATTTTTAAAGCGACATTGTGGCCGATTTCGTTAAAGCATGGATTCATTAACTGGAGGTTTGAGGTTCAAATCCATGCAGGACCTCCTTCCATGATTGAGGAGGATTTCTTCAGGTTTTACTACCTCCACAGAACTGGCAAATGCTGGGGAGATACCCTTAACTTAGGCTGGAACGTATCCCCCCCAAAGTTCTTTCCCAAGAATAATAATTAGTATCCACCGCCTGTGGTGCTTTCTACTTGCACAAATGTTCCTTCCAAACACTTACACCTCTACTTTCTTCGCGTTAACCCAGATAAACGCTTCAGAAATTATTACTAATTTTTTTGTAGGCTTCAAACCTGGGCGCTATGTGATGGCCAAGAGACAAGAAAATTAGTAACTACCTCCCATTTGAGAAAAGTAAGTAGGTATTGCAAAATTCAGTCAAATAACAAGAAATGTCTTAAAAGAGGTTCACTCTACAAAAAATGCATTAAAGCATAAATTGTATGTTAACAAGATCTGCATTATTTATGCAAAAGTCACCCAGAAAAGTCAACATTCATTTGTCACGAAAACGCCTTAAATATGTGGTGTTTCAATCAAAATCGTTAAAGCCATTGGATTTTTTGGAAATTTTTGAGTTGCATGCGTGTAAAATGTAAATTATAAACATCAAGTGTGATATTTAATCCATTTTTCATATTTTGAATTGTGGTGTTCACAAACGCGCGGACACACACACACACACACACACACACACACACGCACACACGCACACACACACACATCGGGATCTTCAATTTTTTTTCGGAGGTTCAGGAAACCTCAAAATGTTTATTTCCAATGAAATCACGATATCACAATTACCTAGCTTCTCTCGTAATACGTACAAATTAGTGAAAATAAAAGGCAGAATATATCTATTAAACGAACTTGTTACTTAAAAATATCACAGTGTAGTTTATAAAATCTTAATCACATATTAAAAAGCTTATTAGAAAACTATGTAAGCTGAAGATGAAGATAGCAATGGAGCTCCTTTATTCCAAAATTAGGTGGGTATTTAATTGAATTTATCTCTTACTGTGAAAGCACTCTGCTTTCTTTGCAGGTAATTCCAATAAATTTTCTTCAGATGTGCTTGAACAAAACTTCACTTAGTTTTTCATATCCCACGAGGAGCTTTCCCTTCAGAATTTTTTCTTAATTTAAGTATTATTCATAAAGTTATTTGAAGTAATTGGCACAGTAAAGAATGTTGAAATATATTACATATAAGTTCTTCAGGTAAGAGCATTTCAACACAAGGAATGTCATATACGATTTAAAAAAAACAGTACACCGAGAGGGAGAGTAAACACTACAAAAATAGGTGAGAAAATATCTCCCTGGAATAGAAGAAAAAACTGGACTTTCTTTTAATCAAATGAACCAAAACTTGAATTCTTTGTCCGGAAATTTCAAAGTTTCTATAGTGATATCAATGAAGAAGTAATATACAAAATGCCATTGCAAATACCTCCGCAAACCTTACAGGCAAATACATCAGTGTAGAAATAAAAGAATAAAGTAATTTATTTTTATATGATTGAAAACGCGGTATTTTAATTGCATCATGCGTTTAAAATATACCCCTAAAATGAAACATAACTGGTCAACTAAGCTTGATGGGCCCAGGGCTATCACCTTCTCGAAGAGGAACATAAGACTGACGTCACGTGTAGACGCGCAGATGTTTCAATCAAAACAGAGGAGTTGATGACCTCAAGCCTGCTTTGGCGCATTTTTATTCTTCGTTCCTGATACTTCGCTTTTACATTCGAAACAGGAGGCTAAATGTTAATATTTCCTATAAATAAAATGCTTAAAATCGAAAAGTGAAAGGATTAGAGTCGAATTATAAAAATAGATAAAGATTCTCGTATTAATGGATTGATTATACTGGAATTGTTGTTAAAGAAGCCATTAACTGTGCATTATATATGCAACGTTGTAGGCATCTTCCAAACACCTAGCAAGAAGAGAACACGTTCATATACTTAATCAACCTCTTCTACTCAACTAAGATAAGACAACATAAAAAGCCAAAGGGATTAAAAAGCTTCTACAGGAATAGAGAGAGGTAGATACTGCGCATGCTCACATTGCTGTCACACGCATTTCTTTCCCCGCATCACAAGCTGCCAGGATTTTTCATGATGCACTCACTGTTATGTCTTTAGATTGTTTTATATACCGGCGCACACTGATTGCCGATCCTGTTCTGCGCGTATTTTCATAATTATAATTATACATTTCTGAACAATCTGTTGATTGAACTCTCCAAATCTTGTAACCTTATCTTGTAATCTTATGTAATCTTTCTTTCTCTTTCAGTTTCAGTGAGTCTCAAAACTTGAATTTGCGGTGAAACGTCAATATTAAATTTTCGGAAGGGATGCAACATTTTTCCTGATTAGTGAAGTAAATTAAAAAAAAAAAAAAAAAAAAAAAAAAAAAAAAAAAAAAAACTTCCAATTTGTGGAAAGTACAAGTATTGGAAAATTCAGACCAGTAACAATAAGTATCCCGAAATTGTAAACTTTTTAGGGAGCTCTATATTTTTTGTGTAGTAAGATTTTGTATAGGTTATATACCTTGGGCTTGCCTCTGGCGCGGAGGACCCGGGTTCAATCCCTGGTACCAGCATGGGGATTTTATCCCCTCTGGGAGGTCTGGCACGGGGTGCACTCAGCCTCGTTAGGTCCCGGGGGCACCAATTGAGGAGCTACTTGATGGAGAAGTAGCGGCCCCAGGTCTAGAAGACCGCATAACTGGCCGGGAGGGCTCGGGGCGCTGACCACGTCCCACCCTCCAGTACTGCACCTCACCAATGACGCCTGTATTGGGCAGAGGTGGGGGACGTAGCGGCTGGGCGGTAGGCCTTGGCCCCTCGTGGGCTGTCGCGCCCGGGTATAAGTAATATATACCTTGGTTTATTAGTTACAGAAAAGTCATTCAGACTCTAGCGGCCATTCCCAGAAAATTCAAGATATACAATTTACCATACAGAATATCTTAAAACGATAGTAATTTAATCAAAATCACTAGAGCAAGTTAAGAAAAAAATATAACTTTTCGAAAAATGTTGCATGAGAAGGGTAGCTTTGGGAGCGTGACATTGATAAACGTCGTTGGAAGATTCTGAAATTAAATACCAAATTTTGCATTTTACTGATTTTTTTATGAGTTATTCTGGCCACAGACACTCTTCTTTAAAAATGTCCTTTTTTAATTCAAAGTTTCAAAACGTGTATTTCTGGTGAAATCTCAGTATCGAATATTCGGTTGGAATACAATACTGCCTCTCTTTAGTGTAATAGATAGCAGAGAAAGTAAAAATAAACACAAAGGAAGTAAATATTCACTATCAATTTTACCACCTTTAATACAGTTTAGAATAAACCTATAATGACTGATTATGAAACATTCTGAGTTTGAAAGCTGTTAACTATTGTCTTATGTTTTGTTTAAAAGGTTTGAACAAAAACATGATATAAGACTTGAAACTAAAGTTGGCTGTGGGCTCAATACGTACGGCAGTTCATCGCTTGGTACAGGACCGCCTGGGTAACGCACGGTGCTTATTATGGCAGTAGTTTCTAGAATGTGCCACCAGAGGCGCATGAGGAGCACGTGGCGTGTGGCTGTCGCGTGGCCCAGGTTCCGAGAGTGAACGAGATGGTGACATGAGGGGTGTGGGTAGATGCGATGACCTGAGTATGCGTCACAAGTGAGAGTTTTCCACTACCTAGAATGTGTACCTATTCCAACCATTGGTTAGACATTTAACTTAGAACAAGTATGTGTACTACTCGTACACTTCTAAAGCCCTGGACTCTAGTGCTAGGAACGGCACCAATTAAGAAAGCTGTGTTTTGCTAAAGGAACAACTGAGCATCGCTCATACTCCAGTGGTACCACTCTTGCATTTTGCTGTATCACGCTACCTATATTGCTTTTTTCTTGCAGTAACCTCGTTTCCGTTTACTTTTGTCTTTAACCAATGCAAACAGTAGTTTTGAAAAAATATGCCATACCTGACTGCTAGCGTGCTAACCTTCAAATCCAGAGGTACCGGGTTCGATGATGTAATGTTTCTTTAGCCAGGATTATACCGTTCTTCCCTAGACTCTAGAAGTATGACAGAGAGTGTAAATATTTACTTGAATTTTATCTACTAATCAAATACAAACCCAAAGATTTATATCACTGTGAACACAATTCCTGTTGGGATAAAACGCCACAAATATGATCTTAAATGTTGAAGGTGCCATGTAAATGAAACAAAATAAAAACTATACCCTCACACAAACAAGAAACGCTCCACTTTTCAACATGTAACGTGAAGGCTTTTAGGTTATGAGGTAAAGGATTTGAGCCATAATTGTTCTGTATTAATTCCGTCTAGTGGAAACAAAGGATGCCATAATACGCATAAACTGCAGTGTAATTAGGTGTGAGTGAAACATTACTTAAATGTAATGGTTAATTTGCTAAATACCTAATTGCAAAACATAGTCCCATAGTAAGAAGTCAGAAAGCAAGTACAAAAACCTCGAGATTATCAGGCTATTTGAGAGATTCCATCTAGGAAAAACAAATACAAAGAAAATGTTAAACAAGGATATACAGAGTTACAGAGACACGAGCAGACAGTTAACGATAGCAATGGAACTGAATACATTAAGAGCAATCATAGGAAAAACTAGGTTAGATAAGGTTAAGAACGAAGAATCTGCGGAGAAACGTCGGAATCTGCGTGAAGAAAACCAGGCATTAGCCTATATAAAGAAAAGCAGAATCATACAGTAGACTTTTATTTCAGCTATTGGCTAACTTGGGAAAAAATGCCAGAATATGTAAGTTACAGACTTCTATGATACAATTTAGGGTGAGACATCATAAGGACATGAAAGGGCCTGTTGCCGCCGCCGACAACAGCGCCACCTGAGAGCTCAGCTGCCAGCCCTCATAGCCGTAGTTGCTGGGGAACATCTCTGCCACTCCACTGCGCAGAGGGTCGCGGTCTCAAATCCCACCACGGGCGTAGTTGTCTATGTATATGTAAATGTGTGTATATTACGGAAAGAATCTTATGTGTGGCACCCAGATGACTCTCTACTCTTGTACTAACCATTCTATCAAACTCTTATTCATATATCTTCTTGTCTTAGGATAAACATTTGCAGAAATTATCTTATTATTTCCTTGTAGGTTCAGGGGGAATATTAGAATACAGTAGGCTTTGAGCGATAGTCAAATCTTTTAAAGCTTTCAAATTCCGTTCTCTTTCCACGGCTACCATATAAAAATGAATAACGATGCTCCATTTGACGATAGTTTGTTTTCCAAAACCCACACAAATAACAAGGAATATTTCCGAAATTATTCACTATACAAAAAAAAAAAAAAAAAAAAAAAAAATCTTTGCACATATACTGTGTTTTAGCAGATCTCCATTTTTTGTATAGTAAGATTTGGCCTCTCTCTTACGGTTTACCGCTTCTGCAGAAGTCGTCCAGAGTAAATAGCCTTACGTGGCCTATTGCCAGAACATTCAGGATACACATTTCATTTGCCATGAAAATATCTCAAAACATTTTAATGAACACCGTTCAAGCCACTTTCAAGAAAATGAAAATTTGCTACAAATTTTCCATGTAAACGGTAGTTCAGGATGGAGGAATTTTCTTCAGCATCTTCGTTTCGCCTTCTTGAGAGATATTAAACTCAAATACCTATTTGGTTTTTAACTTGTTTTTTAGTCTCCTTCGAAGCAATGTCGCTGAACGTCTAGGTTATCAGCGCCCTTGTAAAATTCATGGCAATAGCCAGATATAAATTTGAATCAAAAATACAATTACTAGTAACAAAAACTCTGTAGCAACCGTCTAAACATCAGACGTTACGCCGCGGACATCATTCAAAACTAATGTATTACCTATCTGCATGGATAACCGCCTTAACAAAAAGGGAGCAATCCCAAATACAGAGAACACATTTACATATTTCACGGATCTGTTAGATCCGTACACACGGTTTGAGCCAAGGAGACCCGACATAAGTACACGAGTGCAACCTAAATCTGGAACAGACACTTCATATAGGGCCCAGAATTTACCAAATTATAATATACACCCCTCTTCCGAAACAAGCCGCGGTGCGTTCCAGGTTTCTAAACATCATCCAATAACAACCGAAAGGTTGCGTGTGTCTCCAAGATTAGTTTTAGAAAATGACACTATCTCGACATCCACAGTGGCGTCATACTCTTCAGAGGAATATGACGGATATACAGAATACACTGATACAATTCACATAGAACAGAACACAGAAGCACCGTCGGTAGCCATGAGAAATGCCCATAGGCATAAATGGCCCGAAGGTGGTGAAACAAAACGCTCTCCTTTCCATACTGCCAGAAAAGGATATATATAAAGCTGTAGAGTCAATCTGACAAATATTAACATAGAAAACCTCCATGTCGAAAACATGCATTTCAAGTTTTGAACACAAGTCAAACAAATATGCATATTTTAAATTTATCAATTCATAAATTTTATATTGTGTTTTCGGGAAGGAAATACATATGTTGGATTAATAAGTTCAGGGACGATTTAACACCAAAAGACACTGTAATATACGACGACAACTAAGACCGCCCCCTCCGAAGGAGTATCGCCTTGTCGTGGCGGAAGGGCTCAGTACCCGATCCAGACGGCCTACTGTCATTTTGACTACTGGTAGGCAAGAGGTGAGAGGAAGCTAAGAACATTCCAAACGGGTAGATGAGGCTCGGTAGTCTTGGTCGACGACTCATCTAGGAGAAGAGGACTCCGAAATCAAACTCCCCCAGATGCTCCTACTACGGTAGATACGGTTTTGGCGTACCCGGGGCCCCGAGCCATACTCTCGATTGGGTTCCTCCAAGAGGTGAGAGGGCACCTGCCAAACGCCCAATCAACTTTGGTCCACTTTAGTGTTTGACCTCCCTCTTGATACCTCCCTGTACACAGTCCGATGGATAACCCACGTGCGGGTTGTGGGAGGATGGGGAGACGCAAAGGGTGACTGGGTAACCGCGTAAGTCCCAGCCCCTGGTTATCATGTAGGATCTGTGTGCGTATCCGCTGATAAAGGTCAGCCATTGCATGAGCTGATGTACTCCTGAAGGCGCTTGGGTCCCTCTGTCTGTACATTGGGAGAAGTGAAAGAACTTCCGATAAACTGGGTAACTTCCTGTCGCATATCTCGCCGCCAGGAGGTTAGACTTTGGTGAAACAAAACGCCCTTAAACCAAACCAAACCAAAACCAAACCCTTGACGACTTTTGGATAATTGATAAATCATATGAGATAGAGTAAATCTTACATCACAATCGTTAAAATACTCAAGTTATGTCCAAATGCATTTGTTGCGGAATGAACCATTTGGGAGATATCCCTTGTTATTAATGTGAGTTTTGCAATAATTAATTTTTTCTCAACTTGAAGGCTGTTATTCGCCTTTTTATCACTTGACCGTGTGGAGAGAACGGTTTTTCATACAGGGCCAGCTTTAAACTATCACTCAAAGCCTTCTTATTCCTATATTCCCCTTGCACCTACAGGAAAGTTGGCAATACCTTAACATCTGTATATGCTTATTTACATTAACATGATGAAGATAAAGGAATAAGAGTTTGTAGGAATAGTTGGTGCAAGAGCTTCCTCTACTTAGTAATAGGTGGAGAAAACAAAAAGCGTTAGCTTCAATCTGTCTTTGGTTTCAAATTAGCTGTCTCTCAAAACATGAAGTTAACATATTGTGGACAAATGTTGTGATGCCTGTAATTTCCATATAGCTCCTTTGGGTTGCTTTCACCACGTGGAGGTAATTGCAAAAGTCGAGTAGTGACAACTTCAAAGGCACAGAACAAATTACTACCGTCGTACTGTTGCATTCCAAACCGATTACCGAGAAGATAAATATCAAGATTTCGAATGTGTCAAACTTCAAGCTCTCATAAATTATCCTACATGTTTAGGTCGTTTTTGCTTCTGAATCTTGCTTGTAATTACCCTGGTTGCCTTAGAAGCGTGGCATTTTTCTCATTTCATTTCTGTATTACCATAGATGGTTTTACACTTACGTCAATGTCAGTAACTGCGTAGAGAGCGGAGTTACGTGACTTTAAAATTAGGAAATATGTATGCATTTATGACCAAAAATCCATGAAAAACCGACCAATCAAACAAAATATGGCTATCTGCACCATTAGTATGTGATGTAAGTGGATTTATTGTTATAACATCATGATACGTCAGTATTTTGTAAAACAATAATCTATGCTGATAAAAATAAATGTGAATTGTTTCTCGGCTGCAACCCTCACCTCGGAAAATTTCGAGAATTACATAACCTTACCATTACTACATGGTCAGCAATGTAAACAGCAATTTTCCACTGACTGGGCTCTTTGCTGTAGGCATGTTCAATGCACCCAAAGAAGAAAATACAGTGACTGAATTTGAAGCGAGAAAGATCAGCCGTAGAAAGAAATATTTAACAAAAATCGCTTCTCGCGAAAGACTCGGGGTAAATTCTGTCCGTAATTTGATTCTATATGGTCTACCTGCATTCCTAGAAAACAGAGGTCGTTTTAAAAGCCCTGAAAATCCATTAACAGGATTTTTCATATGGACTTCTAAGAAAATATAATTATTATTATTTTCTCTACTACGTACAGCAACTGGGGAAGTATTGTGCTCGACCCAAAATTTTGATATCGAGATTTCGCGGAAAACATGTTTTCAGGTCCCTGAATCCAAAAAGGTTGTTTTAGAAAAGTGTGTGTGTGTGTGTGTGTGTGTGTGTGTGTGTGTGTGTGTGTGTGTGTGTGTGTGTGTGTGTGTGTGTGTGTGTGTCCACCTGTAAACAGCGTAACTGAAAAACAAAAAGTTGGATGAAAACCAATGTTGGTATTTAAGTTTAATATCCTTCAAGTATACACTTTGAAGATCTTGAAGAAAATTCCTCTACTCTAAACTACGCTTTACATGGAAAATTTGTCGAAAATTTTGATTTTCTCAAAAATTACTGTAACAAGTTTTATTAAAATGTCATGTGTTTAAGATATGTTTAAGGAAAATTAAACGTATATTTTGAATTTTTTGGCTAAAGCCTATGTAGTCCTGTTTACTCTTGATGACTTCTACATAACAGATAAACCGTAAGAGATACACCAAATCTTAGTATACCAAAATGTAGATCTCGTTAAAACACACAAGTTACGTCTGCATTCATTTTTTGTGAAGTGAACCATTTCGGAGATATTCCTGAAATATCAGACAAGTAACTTCAAGAGTTGAATATTTAATTTCAATTTAGTTGTAAGAACACGTATTATGCAGAACGCATGCTCGTCTTTTGACAAACTTTGAGTGAATTCGTTTCTCTCCTTTAGGCACGCAGGCAGAGTGTAGTGTCTTCTAGTAACGGCATATTTAGCCTAATAAGTGAGTTAGTTCATTTATTACAAGGCTTACTAGTTGCCTGTGGAGTTGGTGGAATTTAATTTCCATTTCTTTTTAAACTTAATGTTTTACTGTACCTTTTGCTATATATATATTTCACAAACAAAAATTGTGACATCCGCCTGACATTTCAGGTGACCATAAAGATCCAGAATACAAAGATATATGACAAAGTCAAATTTTAAGAAAAAAGAATGATTAAAATTAAGATGCAAAATATCTAAAGAAACATTAAAGGATTATAACAAGAAGATAACAGTTAACACATGGAATATAAGTGATTATTTAAAATATATAAAGAGTCTTTTAGGACATGTAAACATATATTTACAATTTCGGACCATTGCACACCCAGTGCTTTGAGGCAGGTACTTGTGAATTTAAAACATGTTCCGCGGGCACCAAAGAGTAGTCACTTTTACCTCCCATGCATTTTCAGGTACGTTATATCTCTCACTAAGGTGAGGAATGCATGGTTGGTAGATGGCTTCATTTTCCTCGTTCACCTGTGTCGCCTGCTGTAGATGTTGCTCCATTCTTGCAGTTGGATCAAGAATGAGACACTTTCCTGCATCTCTCTTGATGGCTACGATATCTGCTCTTCGATGGCTACCATCCTCAGACAGGCAATGGACCTCTTCATAGACCTCCCAATTGGCTCTACGAAGGGCTGTAGAAATGGATGAACGCACACGGTGGTGACGAGTGTTGCGAAGTAATTCTCCCTTTGGGCAATATCATAGTACATGCCCAAGGGTTTCCACTTCTTTGCAATTTGAGTGCCAACATAGTGCTGTTCGCTGATTTGTTCCAGGCACAGATCTTACTGCTGACGTGTTACATGACATTTTGATGGCATTAGTCCATTCAGAACATGACAGGATTTTTCTGTTCCTCATCCATGAATTGGCTCTGGGATTCTTTTTATGTCTCAATCCCCTTTCCTTTGTGAAGTAGCTGACACCATGCATCAAACGATTTAAGTTGTAATTGTTTTCAAAGCCATCATCCTGATTTTGACATTATTTATTCCGCAAACTAACCCTGGGCCTCTAATGGGATTGCAAGGTGACATCTTTCTGTTCCCGCATTACCTATCTATGTGTCCAGGTATCTATCGCAAGTTTAGGATATTATAGGAGGAAAAGCTTTATACGCTTTTGTGACATAATAGTTAAAGTTCTGGAAATTAAGAGTTTTTTTGTAACAGTTTATAAAGATATGTTTCTCTGTAACTCCTTGACATGCATTTCCAAGTGTGATAGGCATATTTGAAAGAGTAGCGTATCTTTCTAAGGCTAAGTTATGACATTTCTATTGATTCGCTATTGCTGTCTGCTCCATTCAAATTCTTAAGGGCAAGCTTCTGGAATTAAATATTTTGTTTAGGAGTTTGACAGATGCAATTTTTATTTATTATACAAAATATTTGAAGCCTCAGATAACTTTTTCCCAAAAGTCGAGCGGCTATTAAGAATTTCCCAAGCAGTCAAGAATTGTTTAGAGAGGTATTACACCAAGGTCATTCCTAATTAGGTGCCAGTAACGTTCTACAAAATTCGTGAGTATTTAGATTGTTACGAACAGATTTCGAGTCGCTCCTGGCTCCTGCAATCTTCTAGCTGTCAAACTGAAGGAAAATATAAATCAAACTTCATTCAAACTTTTCACATATTTTCTTTTTCTTTATTCCTTCTTTCTCCTTTCTCGACGTCTACCTAGTAATTCGTGGCACTAATGCTCTGAATAAAACATACATTTAAATAATTGCTTGAATAAATGCACAAGTATGGCCTATTTGATATAATTTAGAAAAGGGTTAATCTCAGCAACAGGAAATTTATATTATGCTTTACAGTAGTCATGTCCAAACTCAGACTCATGGATCGGCTTTTGCTCACCCTACCCGCGCGTCACTTGGACTTTGTACCTACCGACATACTAATGCCATCGTTCTCTGACAAAGTGGTGGATTATAACGGAGTGATGTCGGTGTATAAAAGTATTCTTAAAATTATTCGTAAAGATCGTCTAGGAACCGAGGAATTTAAATTTGCTCCTAGAAATATTGTGACATTGGGTCGTTCCACAGTATACGGGCAAGAGGAGGCCGGGTGACCTTGCATACGGCGAGCGGCTATATGTGTGCGTGAGCAAGGAGGCCTGGGGCTACAGGACAACTAGCGACTGTGTGTATGCGATCGAACAGTGTGATACCACCATAGTGTCCATCAAGCTCTCGTAGCATCTTTGCTGGGTCATGCACACGTGCGCAAGAAAAGCACTCGAATACAGTTACGTCACACCGACTACAGTATAAATTGGACAGGCTGTGAGTAGTCCATCAGTTTTAGAGTTAGAGTTTAGTTTTTTTCTTTTTAACCGACTTTTCGTTTTTGAGTTATGCTGTCCATAGGCAGACACACACACACACATACGCGCGCGCGCGGACCGTTTTCAAAAAAATGCTTTTTTTTTTTCTTTTTGATTCAGGAGGCCTAAACACCTATTTCCGGCGAAATCTTGATATCGAATTTTAGGATGGAATGCAATACTTCCTCTACTATACGTAATAGAGAAAGTAAAAACGTGATGAAATAGGTTCAGTATTTCAAACATACAAATAGATAACGGATAACATTAACATTTAGCAGGTTAGTTTTGTTATGATTGTTGTACAAATAATCGGATAATCTTATATGAAAGTGATAGGGTTCCGGGGAGGAAGCCTTCAGTATGTTCCGAGAGACCCCACGGATGGATAGACACTGGCGCAACTATTAATCATGACATGGAAGAATAAAATGATGGATCCTCGGTGGCCGTGAAACCATCGCTGGAAGGAATTTCGATCCGTGCCGGGAAAGAAAGCGAAAGTGTCTGAGATTCATTTTCATTTGAAGGTTAAGAAATCTATGCAGTACATTCCACCTAAACTAAAGCTTATCCAATCTTTTATGAAATTCACGACTTGGACTTCGCCCGTGAAATACTGCCATACCTTTATTGCGTATTAGTGTGTTGTTTTTCTACTCTACCAATTACAGGACGTTAACAAACATTTGATACGGGGACCACATTAATCGTTAGAGGATGAATCACTGGCAAAGCCATATAAGTTTGTTACAAACAGTAAATTCGCAGGCACCAGGCGTACAGATCAGAAAGTTTTTAAAGTGTGTTATGCAACTAAAATTTATACTTACAAATTAACAATCAAATAACAAATACTTAAAAAATTAACCTATTGAAGTCGAGAATTGCTAGTTTCTCTAGTATTTTTCGAGGATGTGCAGCTTATTTATCTGATTTTAGGTACCTGAGTTTCTTTACAAACACCCTATGGCTTTGTTAAAGTGGTAGTCCAGAAATGGACCAGGAAAAACGCATAAGCCCTGCAAGTGCTTACCAGGACACAAAATCTTTGGGGCTGTCGTCAAAGAGATAAAAAGAAGTAGGGTATAGTTGCTGCTAAGTATGAGTAGATAAGCACATTGGACTTACAGCTGTATATTGGCACTTACATGGACATCTATACAAAATCGGCAAGTTAGTGGATCTAATTTGTAAAAGTCGCAGAACAAGGTATGGGCTTACATAAGTATACCTACAGTGAAAATACTGTATTTTTTCTTTCTTCTGAATTAAATTTGAAGTACTTCAAAATTTTCATAAAGTTTGTTTTTCGTCGATATTGGGATAATGTACCAGAATTAAAAGTATTTAAAGTCAATAGACTTAATAGATTTGTAGCATCTTTTTAGTGCTTGTTTTCTCAACTGTTAGTTTGTGTACACATAAAAGCTTTCCATTTCAAAAACATTTAACAGAACTACATAAATTTGTTCCTAGAGTACCTAGATAAACCTTTATTAGTCTGAAACACCAACTTATATTTATATACATTTGTAAAAAATGTGAAATGTTCTAAGTATTTTATGCTTTGAATTTTCATAAACAAAAAATTTGTAATTTAAAGGAAACTGATCCCACAAAAAATTGGTGGTTCGGATTAATTCTGAGAGTATTCTAATAGAATGTAGAGGTATTAAACCTCTAACATAATAGCATTAAGTGAGAAAAGTAATCAAATCACAAATATGTATAACTATATGAAATCAATGTAGGTGGTAATAAGAAAAAATGATAAGTTTAATGCATAACTTTTTTTTCTGACTAATAGATAAACCCTATGTGTGTCAATTTTTATGAAGATTACTTGAATCGAATCCAATTTTTGGGAGAAATACCTCCTTTACTTATGGATAGGCGGTGGCCTCTAACGCTACCTATATGACCTATGACCTTCAGAGTAACCTCATTCCACCAAGCGATGCCTGAACCTATTTCTGAGGTGCAGGCGTCCAAAAGGTGAGCACCGTTACTTGTAATGGTGGAATGATGAAGATGGTAAAATGAGAGGACCTACAGTTTTTACCGTGAACTAAGAACCACGCTGGAACTTTGGAATACATCAAATGAGACTTAGGCTTGAATCCCCAAAGTCGGGAATCGAACCACGAATCCTCAGCACGAGAGCCGCAAAGGAAACAACTGAGCTATAATAAAGTAAAAGTTGCAAAATATTCAAAAGTTTAGGGTATTCTGAATATATGGTGGTTTTTTTAATACCAAATTATATGGAGCCACTACCAAAAGGAAGAAGTATATAAGAAGTTAAATGCTTCGATATGTTTAATGAACAGTGCATACCACAAAAATGCATTGCACTCCAGAGGGTGCTAAAAACAGTGTGTAAAGTGGAGCTTGGAACAAACCTAAGCTTATCACTCAAGTGGCCAGCTGTGTCAGATGAGGAGTCAAGGCACGAACACCCAAAACCCTAACAATTACTACTTGTAAACAAAAAAAAGTTGAAGGTGAATCTGGTGGTATCGCAGCTGAGAGGGTTGCTGTGGTCATTGGCCCTAGCCTACCCGGCACGCACCGGGCGGACAAACAAAAAAGGAACCGGAGGACAAGGAAGAGAATTAATAAATCTAGAAAACTCGTCAACTCTTACGTGAACACATACACCCCGTTCACTGGAGGCGACAGATCGGATGTCGCCCCTGTGTTTTCAGTGGTAGAACCCTGATGAAAAATTGCCCCACCACCACGCCTTCATCTACCCAACAGCTCTGTTCCATGCTTAGTTATACAACACTGAAAAAGTAGTTAAGGAAATGCGATGCTAATTAATTATTTATGTCCCTTTTTGTAGTTCTTCTCATTATCTCTACATACATTAAACATACTACATGACTTTCATTTCTAAACACCTAGGTCTAAAAACCGCTTATCTAATTTAGGATCACGCTTATTTGGGTGCTGAGGTGAGTTTTAAACGTAAAAGGCTTTTGGTTCTGCCCCCCTCCCCCCAGTTCAAACATCCCTAAGTTACTCCACTGAAAGTTCAAAGATTATCCAAATTTTATTTAAACTACGACGATTAGTGAACCAAATTGTTGAAATTACGCTCAAATTGTCCGGGTTCCATATCCAATGTTCATCTTCTCAGGATAAGGGGAAATCTTTGAAGAATTCTTATCTGTGCAGTTCACCCTAACTGAGATTCGAACCAATTCCACCCAAAATACCATATTGAGATTTCACTGAAAATAGAGTTGATTGAATCCTAAAAGAGCAAAGTGTATATGTATGTGTGTGAGAGAGATGGAAGGATCAACAGACGGACGGATGAATACTTTTTGGGAATTTTCCTTAAGTACGTACAGAGCTGTGGTCTTCTCCTTAGCACGGTGGTAGCCCTGAATCGGTTCGGGGTGCACTCAGCCTCGTTAGATCCCTGAAGGGCCAATTAAGGGTTACTTGATTGAGAAGTAGCGACCCCTAGTTGCCAGGGCCGCATAAGCGGCCGGAAAGGACAAAGTACCACCTTCCACTACTGCACCTGACGTCGGTCTGGGTAACTCAATTGGTTAGACGCTGGTCTACTGATCCCAGGTCGCGGGTTCATATTCAACCCAGGCCGATGGTTTTTAAGTGTGCTTAAAAACGACAGCTCCTGTCAGTGGATTTACTGGCATGTAAAAGAACTCCTACGGGACAAAATTTCGGCACACCGGCGACGTTGATGTGATCCTAGCAATTGACAGCGTCGTTAAATAACAAAATAATTTATTAATTTAAACTGCACCCAACTCTGACGCTTGTGGTGGGCAGAGGTGAGGAACGCAGCGGCCCGGCGGTAGGTCTTGGCCCAGAAAGAGCTGTTGCGCTACGTGTTTAGTTGGGCTGTAAAAGGCTTGAGATGTTTACTACTCTGTAATATAATAATAAACAAACAAGTTAACTAGTTGCATAAATATAAGGGATAATGTAATGTTGTAATTGGTAAGAGAAAGCCACACGTGGGGCAGCTGATTTTTAGAGCAATTTTACTTGGAAAACATTAAAAATACTACATATTTTGGGTTTAAAACTTGCTTTTTAGTCTGACAACCATATTAGTAAACATGAACATCAAAGATGTGTAATTTTACCGCGAAATTGTTAATATCTTCTAGGTTTTGACAGTTACTCTAAATGTCACCTCTGTAATAAGCGAGGGCAATGATCGGAGGTTTTCATTTATGGACCATAATTGTCTATAATATGGTACCATGTTTGTAAAATGTACCTTCGGGTTACTCTGGCTTTTCCTGTAATTTCATAAATTGCAATGCAGTCCACATACTTTGCTTAAGAAATGAGCATCGCATACAAAGTAAGAAAGGCCGACTTTAAAGGACATTGTAGAAAATAAGCACTAAAACAATGTTTATTAGCCATATAAACAGGGGAAATATCACTTAATTAAACTGTAGTACAGTCTCTTTGTACTGAAATAGTTTAAGTAGAGACTGAATTTGGATTTTAAATAAAAATACTTATATTTCAATGACACCTTGCGGAGGGGGACTTACCACCTCGAATGAAAGGCGATCTTTTGTGCCTATGCCCCTGACCGGGATGGATGAAGCGAATGGATGCTAAGGTCGGCCGGAACGTTTCCACGAAGGAGCCGGTGGCAGGGTTCCTACGTTTTCCTACTTAGAAGCACCCCGGTGGAGGCTGGCTTAGCTCCTCTCCCTCCACGGGCTTGTACATCTATGGGCGGCCTGGAAACTAGGGAAGAGCACATTTGTTCTCCCTGCCGTGCTGCTGCCACGACACTCGCCGACGCTTCCAACCCTGAAGGAACCTAATGGGATGAAGAATGAAATAAAATGATTAATGTAACAAAATGGAGGGACCGGAAATTCGGAGGATTCGCTTGGCGATCTGGGGAAACCTCCGGAAGAACACACGGGTCAGGAAGGTCGGACCCGGGGATCGAACCCGCAACTTCCCGAATATGGGCCGCAGATGTTACCGCCTGAGACATCCCGCTCTGTAAAATACTTAAACATTAAGATGGTTTATACAAAAATAGCTTGTCACAAACAATTTATATTTTCGCTTTATACCCTATTACTTGGGACATTAACCTGTACTGTAATTTTGTCCATGTATTAACACTTTAATTAATATTCAGTAATAAATAAACTAATTAAATATGTGTGTAAGTTGGCACCGGCATTGTTGATTATTTATTGTGATTATACAGAAGTACGAGTAGTAACTTAGCTGAAAATCTTACATGTTTTTCAAACACACCATAAAAATCTGATGCGTTGCAATCACATGACTTTATGTACTGTTTACAAATTAGTTTTACAAATATTCCTCTATTCCACGTTAATCCAGATAGGCATTTTCAGAAATTAGCTTATTAATTTTCTTGTAGGTGCATGGGAAATATGAGAATACAGTAGGCTTTCAGAAAAGAATCAAGTGGTTTTTAGCTGGTTGCTATGTATTGGAATTCAAATTTCATTCCCTTTGTACGGCCAACAGATAACAACTGAAGAAGAACTTCTCATTTAAGAAAGGCATAAGTATTGTAAAATTGAGACAAATAAAAAGGAATGTCTCCAAAATGGTTCAGTCCACAAAAATTGCACTTGAAATAAACTTTAAGAAGATGCACATTTTTATAGTTGACAACTTTGTCTATCTCTTACAATTTACGAGCTATGCAAAGATAATCCACAATGAAGAAAGCTTCTGAGGACGTTCCCAGAAAATTGAAGATATACATTTCATTTATCATAAGAATATCTTAAGCAAGTGGCACTTTAAAAAAATCGTTAGAGCAATTTTGATAAATTAAAATGTTCGATAACATCCCTGTATGGTATAGTCTGGGGGAAGGGGATTTCTTGAAAATATTCGTGTCGCATCCTTAGAAAATTCTAAACACAAATACCAAGTTTGGTATTTAATCGAATTTTAGTTTTTGACTTACACTGTTCACAGATGAACTCACACATACACACATGTAATATTCCAATGATGCTAATTCTGAACAAGGTAGATATTGTGATGTGGGACTCGGCACACAAGAAATGACGGACGGGGCCACACTACATGACACCACGTTCCGTGCCGGTGAGCGGGGAAAGACATTCGAAGTAAAGCTGCCTAGCGCGACTGCTGTGTGCACATGAATGTCAACAATCGAAACGGCAGAAACGAAAGGACTTTCGGTAACGTTCGCGAGACTTGTAGATGCGTCATTTCTGGTGTGTGTGTGTGTGTGTGTGTGTGTGTGTGTGTGTGTGTGTCGTCGTCGTCGTCGTCGTCGTCGTCGTTGTCGTCGTCGTGTTGGTACGTTGTAAGAAGACTTGATGATCGTCGCGGGTGATTACGTCGTTAAAAATTAGTGCATGAGGGACAGAGGAGGTGAAAAAAGACTATAAGGACTGAGCAAGGTCATGAGAAGTAAATATTGTGAGTTGTGATAGGCCGAAAGACTGTAGACAGTGTTAACGACGAGAAGAAAACTGTATTTGTGGTAACATTTTAGAAAATAAATAAACTGATAGAAAAGTAACCGACTGATGTTGTTACAATATATTTGTCAGTATCAGAACCTAGAATCAAATTTGTGTATTACTTGCTGGTAGTAGGTGGCTTTTAATGCCCAATATATTACGTTGCAAAATTCTTAGTGTAACAAAAATACACGATTAAGGTAAATTGTGTGAGGAATGGAGCATTCTTTGTCTTGCGTTGTTATGAATAAATACATTTTATGCCTTCCCCCCCCCCCCCCCATCTCAGACCATATGACAACTTGATTCTAATTAAACATCTGTGTCCTTTTCTTTAAATAATTGTATCCGTTCTCTTATTCTGTTGATCAGAACATACATCTGCTAAAAAGTGAATGATTAAACTTAACGAACAGACAATGCTGAGATTTTCCTTTCTTTCCATTTCGAGTTAATTGCAGCAAAGACATGCCAGGCATTGCAGCTGCAATGTTTGAGGACTAACGAGCTCAAAATACTTTTTCTGTGATACATTCCCAGGAAGAATTGATTTATCCAACAAAATAAAATGTTTTAAAATATCACCGTCTTCAGCTTCATATTGAGAGGGTTGACTTAAGGATAAAAAACCCTATTTCAGGTTAAGGATCGGAATATTAAATGTATGGCCCAGTGCTTCTATCATTTCTGTTTTGTCCCTCTTCTACGTATTAGATATTTCCACAGGAGGTACAGTAAATGTAAATGAACAAATCAGGGAGCTTGCACCTCAATCAGGGAAGAGCACAGGAGTCCCTTGGTGCTTTTAGTGTCATCTCTGAGATTGACAGATGACAGGGATGGACCTGATTGTACTAAAAACAAGTAAGCAAAAGTATAATTCTGTATTACCAGTAGTTTCGGAGAAATAAAGGGTGCACGAATTCAGATATTCTTGTGGGATAAAATAATTTTATAGGCTTAACCGCATAAGCTATGATAATAAATAACCAATTAAATAATTGTCATGATTATAAAATCATTAATAAAAATCTCAGAAAAACTGAGAACTTCAAAATCCCTGGTAATTTAACTCATTAAGGTGTATGTGTATTTATGCACTTGTGTACAAACGGAGGTGGGGCACTTTGAACCACCCCGACCTCGACATGTATGTTTTCCGGGCTACCCCGCACCCCCTCCCCACGGTGAAGGGATGAAGCGAAGTGAGACTGTTGGCTGGTCAGAGAACGGAGCCAGCGAAGCCCAGAGACGCACAGAAGTCCCTAACGGTTACAGATATTGGCACCTAGCGCGCAACGGTGTTTTCCCCAATCAGGGAGAGCAATAATATGAAACAAGGAGTTCCATTGTACAACTACTTTATTTAGTTAGGGGTGTAATGCCAAGAATTCGAGGGACGTGTAGAGAATTTTGTGCAGTGGATGTGAAACTGATTATGTTTGTAATGTTTTCTCATAAATGGCTTAGAAACGATTTTAGTTGTTTCTTTTCGTTTCACATATCATGTGTTAACCTTTAATATTGGCCTTTTTCAATGCAATTCCAAGTGTCTGAACATATGCAGCATAAGATTTTTAATTAAGGCATTAAAAACGCTGTATTTGACAATATGAGTTAACAAAAATAAACTGTCATTTAAACTGTGTTTCGTATTACAACCCCAGGTCACAAAATCCATATTTCGTATATGTTTTCAGAAGTCTTAAACGTATATTTTAAAATGTATTGGCAATTCCATAATATAGTCCATAACGAATTTTATTGTCGATTAATAATCTGTAATGATTCAGTAAGACCAATCGATTCGACAATTTTTTTAATTAAGTCATTTGTTCATTTGTGATTTGTTCTATATTTAAGTAGCTTGATATATTTTCCTTGGTTTACACAATATAATTTTCTGAACGCACGCATAAATATTTAACAACCAATATATATATATATATATATATATATATATATATATATATATCTCAATCCTTTTTAATTACTGACACTATTTCACATTTTTAAAATGTAAAATACGCCATTATCCGAATATTGTGGATATATCTTGTCGATTCGAAACGTACAAAATGAACATTTTGTATGGGAAAATGTTTTTTCTTTATTTTCTTGTGACGTCAGTTTTCCAATGTTTTTAATAGTTACTCTGTTATTTGGGACGGAGACAAATACAACAAATCAAAAACAACAAAAGTCGGTCCAGCCGTTCTCGAGCTTTAAGTGTTCGAGCAAACCTGACTTTGTTTTGTATATTAAGATGAAGGATTAAAATATTTCGAACAACAGTGGAAAGAACACGTTGAAAGAATGCCACAGAGAGACTTCCTAAACAAATAATACAATATTATCCTAAAGGATGGAGATCGGTGGGCAGACCAGGAAACGATGTCTGAGGACTTTGAACGCGGAACAGGCACTTGATTGGTTATACCATGAAGTGAAGAAGCAGATCTGCAAATTGCAACCTGTGTTATTTGATGGAATCGCAAACAGATGCAGCATGATGCAGGTTAGGTTATTATTTCTCTTACGTTGTCACCATAAAAATTAACTTCACTGGCGAGTTTTTTAAACATGGAACGCAAGGGCAGTTTCTTGTTTATGGAGCTTAAATATCAGTTTAAAAAGTCTAACGTGCACCTATCGTTTGGATCGAATAACACCTCATTCCTTACCTATAATCTCATAAATTACAACGCGGTCTCCAAGTTTTGCATAAGTGCATCGTATATAAAGTGAGAAAGATCAAGCAAAAATGCATTTTTACATTCCATTTTTGCTAATTCTATATGATATAAGAACGTTGAGTGTGTACACCTGTCATTAAGTGTCTGCTGTTTGTTAGGCTTTTATTTTTTAGAAAGAGAACAGCCCATTATAAACCATATTTAAACGGCACCTCAGGGTCACATCAATACAAAATAATTCCATATCACCTAGTCTGTAACGGTAGTTTCCTTACGAGTAACGGAGAAGCTATGATTATCTTGACTAGCAAGTTTGGTTAACTTTTAAAAGATTTTACTATGTATTTCCCTACTCCCATTTTACAGCACAAGGAAATATGTACAGCCTGATTTTTAAAAGAAGATAGATAATAGATGTCAAGTAAGGGGGATAAAGGGTAAGAGGGGAAGGCCGTTGCTATGGAAATGTAAACAAAGTTTGACACATTGGTTACAATGGTGAGTCATGTACTCCTCAGGCCAATTATCGCTGGTTGTTTGCAAGAAACCGACTGAGCTTGCGTTGTATTCTGTTAGCCTATTATGTTAAAACTCGTATTAAAGCGCTACTATGGAAGCAGGAATTGCAGGTACAAATACACCTAAGATGCATTGTCCTAGAGAATATCTACTTCCGGTCGGACTGTTCCATTGCGGAGAAAAACTAAAGAATTTGTCTGTTCTCTTGGGGAATTCTTCGAACAGGAAGAGAATATGCTGCTTCACAATGAGCCCCTTATTTCTAGGAAAAGAAGTGCACGTACTTTTAAAAAAATCTGATGTGTTGCACTCACATTACTTTCTCTACTCTTGTACTAACCATTCTTACAAACCCTTATTCCTATATCTTCTTCGTGTTAGTAAAGCTAAACATTTGTACAAATTATCTTATTGCTTATTTCCTTGTAGGTGCAAGGGGAATATTAGAATACAGTAGGCTTTGTGCGACAGTCAAATGTTTTAAAGCTTTGTGATTCTGTTCTCTTTGCACACTTAACATATAAAAAAAATGAACAACGATGTTTCATTTCACCAAAGTTTAGTCTTCTGAAACTCGCACACATAACAAGGGATATCTTCGAAATGGTTCACCCTACAAGAACATTTATACAGACATAAATTGTGTATTTTAGCAAGATCTACATTTTTTGTATACTATGATTTGGTCTATCTCTAACGGTTTACCAGTTACGCAAAAGTCGTCCAGAGTAAATAGGACTACAGGGGCTATAGCCAGAAAATTCAAGATATACATTTCATTTGTCATCAAAATATCTCAAACATATGACATTTTAATCAAAATCGTTAGAGCCATTTTCAAGAAAATCAAAATTTTTGAAAAATTTTCCATGTAAAGGGTAGTTTAGGGTGGGGCTATTTTCTTCAAAATCTTCATGTCGCATCCTTGAAAGACATTAAACTTAAATACCAACATTGGTTTTTAACCGGGTTTTCGTTTTTGAGTTATGCAGTCCACAGGTTGACACACAGACACACACGCGGACCTTTTTCTAAAAATGCTTTTTTTGGATTCAGGGAGTCTCAAAACATATATTTCCGGTGAAATTTCGACATCGAATTTTTGGGTGGAATACAATACTTCCCCTACTTACCAGTAGAGAAAGTAATAAATGAGTTGACTGTTTCTAGAATCTCTAAAGAGAAGTGGCTAAAGTCAGGTCCATTGCAAATTGCAGCTCCTGGGAAAGAGAGACCAAGAGCATCTCCAGTTATGTAACTGGACGGTGTTAATTAAAAAAAAATCCAGATGCCCTAAGAAGGGACAGTTTTAGGCATTTCCCCCGAAATGAGCATCCTACCATAAGCAAGCTTCTTTCTTCCCTTAAGGAAGCAGAGTCAGGTATTGCAACTGTCAGCAGTTTAACGGTTAGTTATCGTCCCTCACCCCTCGCGAGACCCCATAAGATGATAAACTGAGAGATGGTCCCAAACAGTACATTTTAATAAAGTCGTTTTTGTACAAATGGCTCATTTTACCACATGCTTCTACATTATAGGTTAGTTTTAAAATAAAATTATTTACATATCTGCCAATACTTTCTTTATAAAATTCTTCAATTTACCCTTCAACAATTCTTGTATCACGCCTCTGTGCAAAGTGCAACCTGTGCTATACAAAGAAATACAAAACAGATGCAGCATAATGCATGTCAGGTTAATCGTTCTTGTACGTTGTCACACAGAAATTAGTGGCTAAGGAAACGCAACTGATGAATTATGTGAAAGACGAAACGCGAGAGCGATGAACGCTGTTTCTTGTTTATGGAGCCAAATTATTGGTTAAACAGTCTAATGCGCACCTAGAGTTTGCACCCAGTAACGCCTCAAATGTTTTCCATAATTTCATATATTGCAGCGTGCTCTCCAAATTTTGCATTAGTGGATTGCATACAAACTAAAACAAGCCAAGTCAGAAAACATCAATTATACTTTTGTCAACTTTAGAATGAGAATGTTAACTGTATAACTACCTACACCTGCCACTAGGTATCTGATCAGTTTAATTTTTACCTTCTCTACTGGTAAGTAGGGGAAGTATTGTATTCCACCCAAAAATTCGATGTCGAGATTTCACCGGAAATATATGTTTTAAGGCCCCCTGGATAAAAAAAAGCATTTTTAGAAAAAGGTCCGTGTGTGTGTGTGTGTGTGTGTGTGTGTGTGTGTGTGTGTGTGTGTGTGTGTGTGTGTGTGTGTCTGTGTGTCTGTGTGTCAGTCTGTCAGTCTGTGCACAGCATAACTCAAAAACGAAAACTTGGTTAGGAACCAAAGTTGGTATTTAAGTTTAATGTCTTTCAAGGATGTGACACGAAGATTTTGAAGAAAATAGCCCCACCCTAAACTACCCTTTACGTGGAACATTTTTCGAAAATTTTGATTTTCTTGAAAATGGCTCCAACGATTTTGATTAAAATGTGATATGTTTGAGATATTTTTAAGACAAATGAAATGTATATCTTGAATTTTCTAGCTATAGCCCCTGTAGCCGTATTTACTCTGGATGACTTTTGCATAACTGCTAAACCGTTAGAGATATACCAAATCATACTGTACAAAAAATGTAGATCTTACTAAAATACACAATTTATATCCCAATAAATTTTCTTGTAGGTTGAACCATTTCGGAGATATTCCTTGTTATGTGTGTGAGTTCCGGAAAACTTTAGACTTTGGTGAAATGAAACATCGTTGTTCATTTTTTATATGTTAAGTGTGTAAAGAGAACGGAATCTTAGAGCTTTGAAAGATTTGACTATCGCACAAGGCATACTGTATTCTAATATTCCCCTTGCACCTACAAGGAAATAAGCAATAAGATAATTTGTACGAATGTTTATCTTCACTAACAAGAAGATATACTCGTAGGAATAAGAGTTTGTAAGAATGGTATGTACAAGAGTAGAGAAAGTCATGTGAGTACAACACATCAAATACTTTTATATATAGAGAGGAATCTGTAAGTCATCACCTTTAGGTTATTACCTGTAAATCATGTTTATTTACTATTGAATAGAGGTCATAACAGTCACAAACACAAAAATAATACTTAAAAACCACTATAATCACGCACTATGCGCTCATTCCCACCGATACCTTAGCTTACTTGTTTTTACGAGTTATTCAGGATACAGTGTGTGGTTCACATTTAAGAGCTCGCTGGTCCGTATCCAGACCTAGAAAAACAAAGAAGGGAAAACAAGAACTACATCACTGACTCAGGAGAATGTCCTTATCCTTGAACGTGCAATCGTGGTGTGGAGTCGGGAGCTTCTTGGTACGATGTAAACAAGAATAACGCCAGTACTTCAAAAACTGTTGTCTACAATCGTGTGGTTGTTGAGTGTCCAATAAAAATAATTCATTAGTGATATTCAAAGTATAATCATAACTGCTTTATTTTATGTTGTAATATAATGTGTTAGTGGTGCTCTTTGATATTATTTCTTGAACATAATTATTTACAAAATCATATATAACATTTTGCGTAACGATGAAGCGTTGTCGGTATAAAAATAACATGTTTTATTTCAAAGGAAGTTGTAAACAGCAGCCCTTTGCGTTGCGAAAGGTAGATACCTGTATTTAAAATATAAGGAAAAATAAACAAATAATATTTGCAGAGTATCTTTGAAAAACAGCAATGCGGCATTTTCCTTCATTCCAGACCTTTGTTAGCGAAGTTACTAATTGGTGTTTCGATTCGAAATTCTGGGATAATAGACTCGCCCAGAAATGTTATGTTAAAAAGAAGCAGGACGAAAATTTTGATTGCGGATTGGGTGGAGGGTATGGGGCTATCTTGCCCCCCCTCCTCGGAATCTGGTACCTGTAACAAGCTGTCCGTCATGCTGTCTGCAACCTATATAAAAAGGTAACCAATTTGTAATTCTAAAGAGGACCATAGTCCTCAAAGAATTATATTGCTTTGTTTTTGTCCTAGTACAGCTAAGTTTCATTTTATTACTGGACCAATTCATTAGGTTTCAGGCACTTCATATACTTAAGTATCGTGTTAAAATTACAGCTGTAAAACTGTATTTAAATATCCATCCAAAATATCACGTTTAACGGACTCTCATGGGTCCTTGTGTATATTGTACATTTCGTTGTCATTTTCCTAAGAAACTTACGTTCCTTAACATTTCTTACATTAACCAGAAAATGTTAATTTCTGCCTTGGCTTAGGTTATCAGGAAGCTAAGAAGTTTCGGCGCTTAAGGATAGGTGAAAATTTTAAGTCTTGCAACATTTGCCTCAAAGTTGTCAAACACCACATCCCGCTTTACACAGCTTAAATGTGTTTTGAATTCCATGGAGATGTCCTTAGATTGTAATTTAAAAAATACACAGTATTAAATACTCTGGCTGACATAAAATTCAATGTCGGGTGTTAGGAGGAGCTGGTCAACACAAAATCCAACCAATCTTGCCACACCTCGCGGTGTTTTATAGTCAAACAGACTGTGAAATCACGCTGCGAAGCCGCTGATATAAATGTAATTTGTTCCCACAAAATTTATTTATACAGCAGGATAGAGAATAGCAGTGGTCACCTATCAGCCGTCATTAAATTTTGTGTTTACCGTAATAATAAATAAAAACTTATTTGAATGTTGTCTCTCTTTCGGTTGTTTCAGAAAAATAATCATTACGCTTTCAAATACAATTTTTTAACAAATCATCAGGGTAGAATATTTTATTTCATGTCTTGAGCAATTTAAAAGGTAGCAAAATCTATTTACCACCTTTTAATGTTCACTCTCATTTAGTTCATGCTGAAAATTTTAAGTTTGGGTACAACCAACATGATTGTAACATTTTAATGCGAAAAAGAGCAAAAAGGACCACAGTCGAATAAAAGGCACCGCCGGTATACTTTTGAGTATTTAAATACTCACTTATTGAAGCTTTAAAGCCTCTGAACACAAAGGCCACGTTATTTAATTGAACTTAAAGGTTAAAGTATTTTTTGAGCATATAAGGAGTTTTGAATTTTTTGAAACTGTTTACCAAATTTGAGCTATCGATATCCTTAGGGGCACATTTTTGGCCTATTATGCTTCTTGAAACCTTCAAAAGGTAGGGAAGAAGCAAAGGACATAAGGGCAATCAGTTCCTGGACGAAGCCGGGGTTTATGACGTTTCCAGATATTACATTCTCATGCCGGCGGGATTTTGCATAAACGTACATCTTGACATACATGATGTCAGAGGATATATATGGCAGCTATCTCTAGTGACGGAAGACACCACGTAGGCGGGGTCACTAACCCTTCAAGACATAGCCTCTATGCAGTTCCTCTCAACACTCCTTCGTTCACATAGAGTTCAGAGTGGACGGTAGACGAAAATCAAAACCAGGACCTTCCGAATGCCATCCTTACCTTCCTGGGCAGCTGTCTCACTCGTTTACTACAGTAAGTACTAGAGTCACCAACGAAAGAGAGTAGAGAAAGTCACTGAATGTAACACAAAGTTTTTTATGCAATCGTAGGCTTAGTATGACAGCATACGTAAATCGTGCCAACAAATTACGTAATTACCATGGCAAAAGAACAGTAATGACGTCATCACAGCTACAACATGGTTTTCTCCAATGTGCAGTAGGAAAACCTGCTGCAAGTGCAGCGACATTCCAACACAAAATCACCTCATTAATTTTTTTTAAAAAGCTTTTGATTTTTCTGGAATTAACGTTCAAAATATCAAGCAAAATACAATCCATATTTTCAATAGCTTTATCATTACCTTCCATTTTCCTCTATAAGTTTTGAAACAAATTAAACATCTGCTTAGCACACATATTACGTCACACATTTCTGACCTCTGATGCATCATACTTTCTCAATTAGCAAACTCATTAATTTTACGTATTTTAATGCTAAAATTGCGGAAAACGTTGTACAATCCTTTCATTGTAAAAAGATATACTCGTCTCAGATTTACACCAGTTACTTGTTGGAGATAGGGAGCTGCATATAATAACGTAAATAGATTTGCGGCTCCCTTAGTCATTCAAAGTTCAATAGTCGCAAATGTAGACCTCCCAAAGCAATGTATTCCTCATTCCCCACTTCTATGGCAAATTTTATTGATCAGCGAATATAACATTATCTAAAACATCTCCGAAAGGAATGAAAGCAAGCCGCGCTCTATAAAAGAAACTAAACAATTCCGGTCAGAACGGATTTCCATACAATTTTGGAGCCGCTGGATGTCGGCTGTGTCGAACGAGTCACATTGATCTATACACACATGCTCGTGCTCACCCTTCATTACGTTTTTGTGTTTCTCCTAAATATAGCCATATAGTTCTTCTATGACAGCGGCGTTATAAATTTTCCTGCCGAAGCCTGTTGTTGCCATAGTGCGCAAAAAAGGGTCTACTCAAGAGAAAGAGATAGGAAGAGGTGAAAATAGCTGTGCATAATGTTTGCACTTTTTTATTTGTTTGCTGTATCATTCTACTGTACAATATGGAGCGTTTTACATGAAATTTGCAAGAATTATTCAACGAGAGGAATGGATCAGGTGCTGCCGACTGAGGCTCGTGATTTTATCCACGTTGATAAGTGAACTATCTTGGTTTTCATTTTGCAGTAAAGTAGTAGTGATAGAGCTGTCCATTGAATTAACTAGCTGTCCGTTGTTTGATAATTTTACACTGTAATAATTCATTTTGAATATGATTATGCATTTATTGGGTACCAAAGCATATACATGTTGGGCTGCCCAAGAACTGGGCCTTAGCCCGTCTGTTATGTGACAGCCCTCTGCAATTCTATACATATAATTTTTGGCGTGTGCTCATCATTTGGCGACAGTTAATTAAACTTGTTCAAACCTGTCTTTTTAACTTCCATCTTTTCAATTTTGTTAATTTCACCAAATTCTCTTACACTTTCTTTTCCTAAGATGATTACTGTTTTAGATTACCCATTGCATTCCAAAATTTATTTTCCCCTTCATTTGTCATGTTTCCTGGTTAATAATTTCTTACTATACTTCATTTATTCACTTTATTCTTAGGTCTATATCACTTCCACTTTCTTTTCTCACTTAACTTTCACTGGTAAGTAGGGGAAGTATTGTATTCGACCCAAAAATACGATGTCGAGATTTCACCAGAAATATGTTTGAGACCCCCCTGAATAAAAAAAGCATTTTTTAGAAAAAGGTTCGTGTGTGTGTGTGTGTGTGTGTGTGTGTGTGTGTGTGTGTGTGTGTGTGTGTGTGTGTGTGTGTGTGTGTGTGTGTGTCTGTCAATCTGTGTACCACATAACTCAAAAACGAAAAGTCGGTTAAAAACCAAGCTTGGTATCTAAGTTTTATGTCTTTCAAGGATGCAACAAGAACTTTTTGAAGAAAATAGCACCACCCTAAACTACTCTTTACATGGACATTTTTTCGAAAATTTTGATTTTCTTGAAATTGGCTCTAACGATTTTGATTAAAATGCCATATAGTTAAGATATTTTTATGACAAATGAAATGTTTCTTGAATTTTCTGCCTATAGCCTATGCAGTCCTGTTTACTCTGGATGACTTCTGAATAACTCCTAAACCGTAAGAGATAGACAAACTCTTACTCTACAAAAAATATAATCCCGCTAAATCACACAATAGATGTTCCAATTATTTTTTTCGTAGAGTGGACCATTTCGGAGATTTTGCTTGTTATTTGTGTCGGTTTCGGAAAACTAAAAAACTTTCGTGAAATGGAACATCGTTGTTCATTTTTACTTTCTTTACTGTAAGCAGAAGTATTGTACCCCACCCAAAAATTCGATGTCGAGATTTCGCCGGAAATATATGTTTTGAGCCCCCCCTGAATCCAAAAAAAAAAAAACATTTTTAGAGAAAGGTCCGTGCGTGTGTATGTGTATGTGTGTCAGTCTGTGGACAGCGTAAATCAAAAACGAAAAGTAGATTAAGAACCAAAATTAGTAGGTATTTAAGTTTAGTGCCTTTGAAGGATGCGACACGAAGATTTTAAAGAAAATATCCCCACCCTAAACTGCTCTTTGCGTGGAGAAAATTTTGATTTTCTTGATAATGGCTCTATTTTGATTAAATTGTCATATATTTGAGATATTTTTATGACAAATGAAATGTATGTCGTGAATTTTCTGGCTATATTTTCCAAAATTTTTCCATGTAAAGGGTAGTTTAGAGTGGGCCTATTTTCTTAAAAATATTCGTGTCGCATTCTTGAAAGACATTAAATTTAAATATCAACTTTGGTTTTTAACCCACACACACACACACACACACACACACACACACACACACACACACCCACACACCCACACACTCACTCACACACAGACACACACGGGACTTTTTCTAAAGGGGGTCTCAAAATGTATATTTCCGGTGAAATCTGGAAATCGAATTTTTGAGTGGAATACAATACTTCCTCTACTTACCAGTGGAGAAAGTAAAAATACGACATGGACAAGAAATGCTGATGTCATCAAATTCTGACTCTTAAGGGTAGAAAATAAATGTGAGTGCGTGTGTGATTGTGTATGTATTAATTGTTTTTGACTTTATAGCAGTAATTTAGAAGATATTTTGGAAATAACTGCCAAAAATTGTAAATGTTTAGCACAGTCATTAAATATTTATACTTATTTTTAGCAAATCTATGGATTTCGAAGCGCATCCACAAGTTCAATTTGCCGCCGTATAAAATTTTAGATCAGCTATCAGCGCCTCAAACGTTTCATGTGGTAGCAAAAGTACTTAGGCGGCGCATTGTTTTGTTTTATAACAAGTGATCAACACACTTCAACAGCGCATGTGCACATCCGTTGTACCACGTGGTTCAATGAGAGCTTTTATGACGTTACCTTCTCTAAAAGGTTAGCGCATCATGCTAACAAAAAAGAGGCCATTAAAATATGCTGATAGTAGTAATTCCTTAGTCCTACGAGACATTAAATGAATAGGCAGACTGGTGATGCGGCAGGTTTTTGTTCCAATAGTTTGATGAAGTGGAAGGAGCCGGCATGTGCCAAGTTTGAATATAACAGCGTGCAGAAGGCTATCGATTATCGGAACATCTTGGTTACGGCGAATATAAATTCTTTTACGACTAAAACATGATTACTAGCAATATTACGGTTCTTTCGGAGTTGGGTACATACACGGCAAGGGTGCCCCTATTACCTCCTGAAGTCCATTATTGCACACGAGAAAACTACCAGAGACTTCGTTTAACATGAAAGTAACAGGTGCTTTCGGGGTCCATTTACGTACAAAAGATATTGTGATCCCTACATACTGCAAAAGTGGTTATGCTCTTTGAAACTAATTAAAAAGTGGCCCTCCTTATCTTATTTATCTGAGGCAAATTTAGAAAAGTAAAGCCTAATCAGTGGCTAAATGCCTACCATAGGAATAATAAGAAACAAAACAAGCTTATTTTAATTGTGTGACTTGATGCTTTCACGGCGAGTGTTTCATGGGTTATCAGTGAAGCTTCCTGCTATATCAAACTCCATGGCCATCATCAGGGACTGGTTAATCCTTCTGCTCCCAAGATAATTTTAGACCTTTCTGTTATCAAGGAAAATAATTAGATTACTTCTTGTCAACATTGTAAAAAGTTCTGCAATTATAGATCACATAGTCACAAAAAAGTTCAGAATGGCAATTATTAGTGTAAACTGATCGTGTATTAAATATTTGAAGCAATTAATGATAGTTTATTGCCCAAACACGCAGATTTAGTTCCCAGGTGTAGTCACTTTTCATAGACCGGGTTCTTGTCAAAGAATATCTTGGACCACCCTTCTTCCTTGGCGAAAGAGTGTATAATGTTATGCTGGACCACTTCTAGATTTGAATATAACTGAAAGAATTGAATCTTCATCCTCGGTAACATCTGAAAAATGTTGTATCCCTGGTGGTTCTGACATTTGGTGCGTTTCAATAACTTCAACACTATCGATTTCATCACCATCATCATTTGATTTATCTATATTTATAATCCTTTCAAACTCCTGCAGACTGTAACGCTTGTCCATGTCTGCGCTCACAAATACATAGATAAAAATAGCAACAAAGAAGTGTCATAAACTCATCGTTGTCATTGTTTTCCAGAAAATCCATCTATAATATGACAATACTGATGATATAACCTTTATTGCTTCTGGGTGGAGTAAGAAGCCTATAAATGAAATACTATTTGCTACAAATGTCATAGCAAACTCTATCAAGGGGAAAACAAGACCACCCCCCCCCCCCCCATCAATCATGGAAAATATGTAAGATATTGAATGAGGGTATTGGGTTATATGAAGTGAAAAACACTAACGGCTATATATGAAACAAATACACACACTTCCAGATTATAAGCATGAGTGAAGGTATAAAATATACATGAGAAATGGTGACTAGGATAATTGCATTGCTCCCACAAGTAACAAAAGGGTTAAATAAATAAAAGAAGAAATAAGTAAAAGAAGGCCATGATTTTGAGATGGCCGTTTATTTCTTATCCAATTCCTAATGAACGCCTAGTTTGAGATGGCACCGTGGGAGACGACATGGTGCCTATGGGATAATAATATTGCGACGCCGGATGCGGCGCAAAAATAAGGACTGTCGGGGCTAAGCTACTTCACACCACATACCAGGTCGGCGAGCACACAAAGGCGAACAAAGTCAGGCTGCCTCACGTGACTGTTAGTGTATTCGTGTTTACCCTTCCCCCAACCTTTCCTTGTCCTTGTTACAGCGCTACACCTCTAGACCCATATTGCAACTGTCAGCAGTTTACTGATCTGTAGTGATACCGAAATTATAGATGCATAAAGATTAATCACTGAAAGAGAATTATGCATTTAAAAATTAACAATAGTGATAATAGTAATGATGATAATAGTAGTTAAGAGTCTTAATTTTTAATAAATAATAATGAATAGAGAAAACGAACAAAAAGTGGATAGTCTCGTGAGTTTGAACGGCGGAGTAATTTTCAACGTTTTTGTTAGCGTGGCGTCACTCAGAGAGTACAAACTGACACTTGTGACTAGTCTGTCGAAGGGAATAGACGTAAACTTTGTTGTTACGTCGAAGCATGTGAAAGCCAAGACACAAGCTGCTCATCGTAAAGCTTATTTGTGTATAATTGTGTGAATGGTGTTACATGGTTGATGAATTATATGATAATACACGTATATTGGTCGGCAATATCTCAATTGAAAAGAGTAAAAGATTGTTACTTTATTAAAAGACGTTATAATCAAAAAATTTTTCCCTCCTTTCAAAATCACTCACGCATACCCAGAGAAAGAAATCTCATAGCTTCTATCGGCGGCAAAGGACTGATACAAACGAACTACGATACATTAGTCGGCGGGAAATATTGTGACTTCAAACAATTAACAACGTTTGACGATAATGCTGTATAGTGCTGCTTCAAAGCTCATTTCAACGTGAAGTAAATAAAGTAATTGCTGTAAAACGATGACAAACTGAGTGATGCTCACAAACAATGCATTTTATTAAATTCGCTTTCTGTACCTACCCCTGCACCTTAGTGCAACGAGTTTGTAAATTGGCAGCTCCCAACTAACCACGAGCTAGCAGTAAATGTTGATGTGAGTACCACACCTTGCAATTTTTCAAGTTGGCCTTAGTCGCCCGGAGTGAAGTCATTCTCGGCAGAAAGGTGTTAATGGAGCCTGCATTCAGTCACATGTACACATACATATGGAAATGGAATTTGGTGGAGGTTTGCCCGAGGCTATTATTCTTGTAATGTGTTGCAAACTAAATTGCCTGGCGTATGATATTAGCGCGCTGTCCGAATGCTGTTACCGGGATTCGCAAATAGGTACTCTGTTAAAGGCAGCTACTGCTGTTGGTAGCTACCACTTAATTTCCTTACACCGCATTCAACTGATGTGTACTACGTGTACATATTTATGACAGATGATCGCTTACGTGAGCACGTCAATGCGTTTTGGAATATCATTCTCCTTCTAGATCTTCACAAAAACGTTCAGCACACAACCCATCAATTTCAGGACGGGAAGATACATTTACAAGATAGAACAATCGCCCATTTTCTAACAGTGAAACTAAGTAAATTTAAACTACAGGCAATTGACTAAGAAAAAGTCTCAAGTGGCTCTTTAAAGTTTCAAAATTCTTATAAATTTACGTATTTTAAATTAATTCTTTAACATCCAACTACGTGTTTGCATAAAGTAAAGGAGTATTCTATTCTAGTCAAAATTCAATGCCGAGCATTCACTGTAAGTATACGTTTTGAGACCCCATGCATCACACACGTATGCTAAAACAAGAAACATTTTGACGTCGGCCACGGCAGCACGTCAAGTTAACTCTGCATTACCTTGAAGTAGGCGGTTGTCGAATTAATTTGGCCCTTTTCTTCTGCCTTGGGCTGACATTTCTCTCCGACGCTTTTTCGCGCCTCTTTTCCACTGGGGTTCTCCCAGTTTGGGCAGATTCCTCTAGCTCTATGTCCTCTGCCGAGGACGTCCGCGTTCCCATAGCAAATTTGGGTTCGAGTGTCTCGAACCGGTTGCTAATGGGGACCGGCGAAGACGAAAGACGCCGGTCTGAGTGCACCCGGAAGATTCCCCAGAAGAGGATCTTCGAGCAGATTTTCTTTGACTCTTATATCCCTTTGATGTACTGGGATCGGATTTATCTTCTTTGAGGAAGTCATTCTTCGTGTAGCTCTTCTTAAACTTCATCGGTGAGGCATTGTACATTACAGGCTTGCTAGTCTTCTGTGTTGAGTTTGACGTTTTCGTTGGGGACCTAACAGTTGTATTTTTTCACAAACAGATGTTGTACACGTTGATACAGATGTGCGCGCTGATGTTGAGGGCTTTGGAATAGAGCTAAAAGCTACAATTCTCTTCTGAAATTGTTGCCCCATTGAAACCGCTGGTCTGCGTTGCGAACTCTCGCCTCGGTACCGGTTTAACTGCAACTGAGCTATAGGTACCGGACTTTGGAGCAGAGCTTCCGGGCTTCTGAGAAGGGTACAGCAGCGGTCGTTATCGTCGCTCGACTCGCCTAGTCAGTTCTTTTCTATGAGACTTGCGGGTGCAGGGAAGTTCCTTGGAAATGATACGACTTTCTTCCATAAATCATTTTTATTTACTTCAATAATATTTTATCAATTATGCTTCTTTACAATAACTAGCCTTCTTCAACTCAATAAGGTACAAAAGCTCTCGATCCTTTGTTGCATCTATTCCTTGACTATTTTTATCCTCCCTCCCTGCAATTTTATCCAGGTTGCTAGCTGTTGTTATCCGTTGTTAGGTGGAAAATTTTGTAACAATCTGGGTTCATCATTTGTTTCAACCACAGAAGCTGTATTATCCGGACATTGTCATGCCGTTTATCGATAGCATACTTAAATATTAAGGAGAGCTGTCTTCCCTTACTTCTATAATTTAACATTAATTCTTAACAACTCATAAATTATTATATCATAAAATTACATATAACAAAAATGGTGAATTCGGAGTTTGACCTAAAATTACTACCACAGTACTTTCTCTCTAACCCGTATCTCTTGGATCGCCCTTTCCTCTACAAAGCGGGGGCAATCTCGGGAACTAGATGGATGTTCACCTCTGCAGTTCACGCATTACGGAGCTGCAGTGCATGCACCATCGTGGAATTCATCTCCACAGTTAGGGCATGTAGCTAGTCCCTTATAAAACTCACTTCTATGTCCAAAGCGCTGGCACTTGAAACATCTGAGTGGGTTCGGAATGAATGGCCTAACTTCGATGGATTCATACCCTGCCTTAATCCTTTGAGGGAGATCTACCCGATGAAAGGTCAGGAACAGGACATTAGTTGGCTTTGACTCTCCACCTTCTTTACGTTGAACCCAGTAAACGTGGATGACGCCTTGTTCTGTCAGATTTTCTTGAATCTCCTCATTGGATAATCCTTCCAATGCACGGGTGTTTATCACACCGCGCGAGGAGTTCAAGGTTCTGTGCATCTCGACACGTACAGGATAACTTGCTAGCATGTTCGCTTTCAGTATCTTAGCTGCCTGGGTAGCTGAATGTGCTTCAACCAGGAGCGTGCCATTGCGAGATTTAGTGCATGACTTTACTGATCCAGCAATGTTATCTAAACCCTTTTGAATTGTAAATGGGTTCACCGAAATAAAAGTTTTCGTTCCTCAGTTCTATCACTAAGTAGCGAGGACCATACAACTAAACTACTTCTTTTCCATTTTTTGTTGTTTGCTTTTGCTGTTTTAGGTTCCACCATGGCAATTTAATCCTCCACTATTGCAAATGTCACCAATGGCATTCTCACTTCCTGGGCGCCACCCCGGCTTAGGTGAGAGTCCTGGCCTGGACATTGCACACCCTAGGGTCTCACCTCCCAATGTATAGACAGAGGGAACCAATCGCCTTCAGGAGTGCATCAGCTCATGCAATGGCTCCTCACCGGGACTGACTTTTATCAGCGGATACGAAAACAGGTCCTACATGATAACCAGGGGCTGGGACTTACGCGGTTACCTAGTCACCCCTTACGTCATCCCATCCACCTACAACCCGCGCGTAGGTTATCCATCATACTGTGCTCAGGGAGGTATCAGGTGGGAGGTCAAACACAAAAGTGGACCAAAGTTGATTGTGCGTTTAGCAGATGCTCTCTCACCCCTTAGAGGAACCCAATCGAGAGTATGGCTCCGGACACAGGGTGTGCCAAATCCGTAACTATCTAGTAGGCCCCTGGGGGATCCTCCGCCTGTTGCCGCATGCCGCCAAAATATGTTTCTTGTTTCCCTTATAATGAAGTCCCAAGCATGAGGCACTATTCGGCAAAGGGAGAAATACTTTGCACAGATATGCCAAAAGCGACATCACGGGTCATCCTCTTTCCCCTCGCCCCCTTGCTTTGTGTTAGTGGCGTGGCCGTGCAGGATAAAGGTGACTGGCGTTGGTCATGCAATACGTGTGCACCCTTATGGGTTTTATGATATAAGAAAGTCAGTGTCGGGCGTCAACATTTCCGTTACAATTCCATTTGAAATGCTCCCAGCATTGTTCCTTGCTCTCATATCTATCAAGTCATCAGCGAAGGGTAACTAGGAAGGGAAACAATTAACCAGCCTGTTTCTCCTCAGCTGTACACTGTGCTAAATCCACCCTTTCGCCCTCACATGCAATCACCACGCGTAATCCTGGAACACTGAAACATAAGAGAAATTACGGTGATAGGAAATTCATGATGGAGCAGGAGGATTTCTAGCATTAGTGTGCCAACCTGAGGAAAGCGTATGTAAACGTTAAACCAGACGTTTAATAAAACTTATATCGCAGTATAGGACAGTAGATATAGCAGTGGAGAACAAATAATTAGAGAGTGTATTATAATTCCACTGTTGAGATGTCATGATGTTAACACTAACACATCCATAAAACACAAAGCTACTGGGAACCATCTTTATCTCTTCACCGAATCACAAAGAAGATAGAGGGAACCTTTTAATCCTAGTCATTGTTTCTCAACAGAGATATATTGGAACAACTTCATTTGTATATTTATGGGATGTATTTTCTAAGCATTTAGTTTGAGGTCCGAAACCCTTATCTGATCTAGGAACCATACATGGATAAATCTCTAACTGCCATGACAACCATTTAGGAGCCATTATGGTTGTAACAAACTGTAAAATATACTTTTAACACCTTGCCTATTGTCGAAGCCACATCCGCATTCTTGTGAGATTTAAATGTAATAGATTCAGCAGATCAAATGGAGGATGTACAAGTTCTGTCTGATAACTTTCGGAATCAGTTTATTTTCGTGAAACGGGAACTTCTATTGTAAAGTTTTGCAGCTGATTCAAATGCTTAGAACCCATCAGAAGAACAGTTGGGAAGCTAAAACACAAGCTGAATAGTTCAATTACAAATCTTTGTGATACATGGATAAGCTTAATGCAAAAGACGATCACAATGGCCCATGAACTTCGTGTGACTAAGAAAGGGGTAAAGCACAGACCCAGTACCGAACAATATAGGCCTTGAACCCTTCTCTTAGAAAGTCGTAACAGTTTACTTGAAATAAGCGAATAAAATTAACACGTATAATCCGGAAAATTTCGAGATAAAACTGGCTAAGAAAGTGAAAAAGTCTACTAAATGAAATAAGGGACACATCCAATAATTCAAACTGAAAACGGAAAATTACAAGACCAAAGGTAGAAAAAGGTAGGAGACACGAGGTAGTATATGAAAATTTAAAATTTGTGCTAAATATACGTAATTACTACATGCTCGACTACATGCGGACGTATAGTAATAACAGGGTATAGAAGAAATAAAGCTTCATAATCACAGAAGCAAGAAAATATTTTCAGTCCAATTGTATGTTTGTTCAGTAGACCTAAATCTACAAGTTGGGATATGTCCTCAATTCTTTTTAAGGTGTGTGCAATACATTTTGTTGCGTTGGAATTAGTCCTGTAAAGGTATGGGAATATTCGTTAGTGAAGACGCAATAAACTCCAGCTTCATTGCAGATCACCTTGTGCTAACCGCTCAGTGTTAAAAATGCGAAGTATATCATGAAGTAGATGGAAATCGATACTAGAGGTCTTTGGGTTAACATGTCTAAAACTGGGAGTTAGGAGGAGAGCAATTATTAAATCTGCACATTAATGGAGATATTGTTTGGGATCCATTAACTATTTAAGAGCAAGATGCGAGGTAGACATGGGCACAGAATACAACAGACCAGGAGGGTAAAAATTGTTGAATAGGGTTTCAAGGAGTAAAATACTTCTAGAAAAACTAAGACATAATTATTCAACGCTTAGTTGAATCAATAATAGCATATGGGACAGAAAGATGGGCATTACTGAAAGCCAGAAAGCTAAGATACAACTGGTAGACATGAATGGGGTAAGAAGAGCAGCCAGAGTATTTAGGTTGAAAAGGAAAAATAACGAATTTGGAAATATGGAAGAGTAGATGATAGGAAGTTTTGGACGGGGAATCCTTCAATGGTGTGGGTACGTGGGAAGAATTTAAAAGATTACTCTGGAGAGGGCACCACGAAGAAGAACTCAACGTGGACAACCAAAGAAATTGTGGAAAGCCGGTATAAATAAAATAAGGATCGGCGTATGTAGATAAGTGATTGCAAAAATCGAGAAAGACGACAAAAGGGAATCAAGGGCAATTACTGAAAAGTGAAGAAGTAAAAAAATTGCTACATTTGTCTGTGTAGATAACTTGGCAAACAAGTGCATTAATTTACACCGCCAGAAATTGCGCTACTAGCAGCATTGTTTCTCTATTGTTAGTAGCTAACTGTTACTCTTTGCGTTAATCTTCCTCAAGTGTTCTTCTTCAGGTTGACTGCAACAAAACAAGTACGTACACACTAGGCGTGGCAATGTACGTCAAAAGGTTTTACAATTTCCAAACGGATACCATCTTTAATTATCGACGGCGTTAGAGATAACATTCATTAACCAGCAGGAGTTAATTTTCTTTTCCCTTGCGCCAATCGATGATTGCTGGGTGATAGTTTTGTTTAGGCAGTGATAGGAGTCCAAGGTGAAGCAGTCCATACATGGCGCAATCATCTGTGATAACTGTCGACAGTTAGAAGAATTAGGCTAATCAGATCCTATCCAACTTTTAACAAAAGCAAAATGGGAGTGGAAGAAATTAGTAATGACTAGAATAAATGATTCGATTAAGACTTGCACAAACAATATTACAAGCAATTACACGTATTCAAAGATGCTTTATTGCATTACATGTCTGAATGTGTTTGAAGTAACTGAATTAAACCATCTGAATCAAACATCACCGGCCTTTGCGCATGCGTGAGTGAAAAACTAATGAAAATAATAGTAAGAAATGCAATGACTTCAAATCTCTACTTTCTGCTAAGAATACTCAAACGGTATATATTTCACACTCTGAAGTGCAGTACAGAAAAGAAACAGTTCCGCTTAAGGGTACCTAGAGATAAAATTCTAAAACTTTGCAACTTTAAGCAAATCTTTTTAAAAGTTTAATCAGAAATATTACTCTTATCATAATCACAAATCCGTTTCAAATTTGAGAAAAACTTTTAATTTCACTTACCTACCTTTGCTATGCTAATTAATTAGATTTTTCACTCGAAACAGAACTCGTAATTGAAAAAACAAAATACTAAAACATGATTGAGATATTAACAACAAAACGTATAAAATTTTAGTGAATCTTCAGATTGTTTGAGTAAAGTGTCAAAATTTTAATATATATATATGTTAAAATAGTGTATATAAATATCCAATTTACCTTCACTGTACCACACTGATGACCTTGATGTTGAGCGCCCTTAAACCAAACCAACCAACAAACTGAAGAAATAACAATTGGTTAGGGGATTAGACAAGGCGATTCCTTAAGCCCATTCCTTTTTAATCCTATGTGGATAAATTTATTGAACTCCGAAAGAGTGGGGATACAAGATGGGAAACACAGGATTTCATATAATATGCTGCATAGATGATGCTGCCCTCTGTGAGAAATAGAAAGGCTACTACACCAATTCAATATAAAGGTAAAAAATATAATATGAAAAAAGTACACAAAAACGTAAATGCCTAACGGTATCGAAATAACCATTGAGATGCAAATTAGAAGTGGAAAGAAAAAATATTGAACAGGTTTTAGAATTTAATTATTTAGGTATTCAAATAACAAGCACCCAAAAATTTAAATCGAGAAATAAAAAGACAGGCCGATAATGCAACGCAAATATCAGGATGAATAATAATATAATTTGACGAAATAAGCATATGGTAGTTGAGTTAGACCAATCTTAACTGATGCAGCAGAAACCAGAGCAGATATAGTCAAAACAAAATAAATATTAAGCATATGCAAAAAGGAGAAACTTTATTAAACAAAATACACAAAACAGAAATCAAAGAAAATCGCCAAATTCATGATATAACGTTATTTATTAATGAGCGACGGAAATACTGAAAAGAACAAATTAACAGGATGGGAACAACTGTCAAGAGCCAAAGAAGGCTGACCTTTAGATGGGAAAAGGAGAAGAGGAAGACACGCTAGGAGATGGATTGAGAGCATTTATAGCTCATCCGAGGAATAAAAGGAGAAATTAACAGTATATTATCCCATACACAAAAGAAGAAAAAGGAAATATATAATACACGTTTAAAGCACCCCTGAAGTCTGCATTTCGTACATGAAATACACATTTTAATGGTTGATCTAGCATACTTCTGCCTCACAGGTTGGTAACATTGCATTACAATAATAATAAGAAGTTTCGGCATTAGCTAGGCATAACTCATGGGCATTCAAAAATAGTTGTTACGGCGGCCGGCCGGCTTCTACATGTAGAATTCAAAGAATCGACTCCGTGGAGAAACGCTCGTTAACGTGCAATTAGCAGTTCCGGACAAGCAGAACAAAAACCGGCACATTGTATCGGCTACTTCTTACATGACAACCTCTACGCCCCGGTGTTTGTACAGATTTATCATAAAGAAATTGAATAATGATCCTGCTTTACTTTTTACGCCAGTCTCTCCATACAATTCTTTTTTTCGACGTCCATGTTAGGCGTTGTAACTAGGCTATAACAGTCTGCTCGAGCGACATTCCTGCTAACTAAACATCTAGCTGAAACACGTTCAAGCTTACTGTGCTATTATAAGCCAATTTCACGTAAAAACTAATGAAAGGGTAAAAGCTTTGGAGATACTTAATGCTATTTTACTTTGTTGTTTACTGTTTAATCGTAAAGACTTATTGATTTTAATTTTAGCTATAGCGTTGCATATTATAGTGTTTAAGGAAGCGTATGGCTTTTTACAGAGAAACAAAAAAAATAGAAGAAAAACTAAACATGCATATAAAACATCTCCTAGCAATACATACATTTTATAATAATGTTGACTCCCGCATTTTTAAGATCTCCTGCGGTGGTGCCCAGCCTGCAGAAGCTAATGGTATAATGATTCATACAGTTTTGGGGATATTCATAAAAATATAGGATTTGCATTCAGTTTTATAGATTCACACATGCATAAACTGCTAGGCGAAGTAACCGACGTTACACATTTGACTATTTATACATACAGGTTCTACTCGTTAGGTGGTACTTCCCAATAGCCCTTATATATCTTTGGAGACATTTAAAAATTGCTACTTAATACATTTAAGTAAAAGTTAATAAAAAATCTTAGAATACTACAAAGAATAAAAAACAGACAACATAAATAAAGACAATAACAAAAGTTATGCAAAAGCACTGCTGAACAAGCACAAATTACACAGGAAGAAAAGGGTTATAGAAAACAGCATGAAAGTAATACGTTGCATTTGTATTTCAATCATATAGCAAATTTTATGAAGTGTATGTTGAAAAGAGAGTAGAGAACAGCATGTGAATGTGTTACGTGAAGGAAAGTGAGTAGAGAGAACCGTGTGAATGTAATACTTTCACTTCTATTGCAAACATACAGAAAATTGCCTGAATGGTCCGTTGAAGACGGAGTAGAAGTAATTCTGAAGAATTTCTATAGCAAAAGGACTTTTACAGGGTAATATATGGCTCTTCAGAACTGAACTAAGAAATGTTTATACATAGAAATTCAAATTCATCCAGGCTACTACTTGCATAGTCAACAAATGGTCAAATTATAATTACTGAGGATACAGATAACGCCTCATATATGCTCAGAAAATTAGTAGAAGGGTACAGGATATGGGAATTATAAATAAATTGCAATGAAACTGAATATGTGTCAATGGGTTTAAAAGAAAAGCTAACATGTAATACATAAGAAGTAGCACATATTGACTATTTTAGGTACCTTGGGTCTATAATACAAGAGGATGCAACAACTAATTTAGCAATTAAAAGAAGAATAGCTGATGGAAATGCTCAATTCAGTTTTATGGATTAAAAATGTTTTAACTAGAGCTAAAAAAATTAATATATCAGACACTAATTCAAAACACAACATTGTACGGCACTGAAATTTGGACCACAGGTAGACAATAAGCAAACAAATTAATGGTGTTGTAAAGGGGATTTTGGAAAGTCCGGGAAAGATAAAATTCGGAATAGCAGAATAAGATGAATTATGCAAGTTGACAGACACATTTTGAAAATTGTAGAAGAAAGACGGCCTGAGATGGGACAGGTGCTTAGAATATCAAAGGATCTAGTACCCAATAAAGTTTTCAATTGTAAAGCAGAAGGGAAAAGAAGACGAGGAAAACCTAAGGAATGCTGCATGGATGGGGTGAAAAGAAGTGTAGAGAGAAGAGGGTTAAAGGAGGAAGATGCTATGGAGAGGGACTTATGGATGCAGAACGTTGTGGGATGAAGTAAACCCATTATATTGAGGAATATTCATTAATAAAAAAATAAGCTCTGTCGATTTCCAGGATCATATCGATTTCGTTGGTATGCCGAAATTTCGTCCCGCAAGAGTTCTTTAGCATGGCAGTAAATTTGTTGACTTGAGGTGGGTTTGAACCCACGACCTTGGAATCATAGGACAGTGCCCAGTGAACTGAGCCACCCACACCGTCACAGTCAGTGTCGCATATCTCGACACCCAGAGAGGTAATCTTCCAGCAAGACGGAGCTCCACCTCATTGTTGGAAAGCATTCAAGCTTTAAGCCATAATGTTACGGGAGAATGAATTGATCGTGGTGCTCCTATCGCATGCAAGCGGGAACTCTGCTAACCAATAACATCACTGAACATTTTCTTGTAGCAGTCACCTTTATACAACAATAGGAATAATATATTTGTCAATTTTAGGACCTAAACCTTCATCAGTTTCTCCACATTTTAGTGCAAGTTGCCTGCATGTAACTTTTATCAATATCTGGTTATTCATTTTCTTGCATTCTGTATTTTAAAACTTCCGGTCAGTAGCATAAAGTAATGCTGATGGTACAGAAATGATGAGCAGAAAAAGAATAAAGCGTTTTGTGCATCTAGTTTGCCTTAAATCTACTGTGCATGTGCGTAAGGTGACTTCTGCACATTCAGCTGCCTCGTCATAAACAAATTTACTCAAGCATGTTTATTGCATAGGTATTTTTATTACCAAAAACCAATTGATTTGCTTGTGGCAAAAAATGGAATTCCTTTTCAACGTTCGCGTGCAACAGATCGTGTCCTTGTTAACATACACACAGCCGCAACGACAATAAACTAAATCTTGTCTGCAATAAACTGGCGTGCAGGATGTGTTAAAGCCCTTTATGCTTATGCCTTTAAATTTTTTTGAAGTAAACCTCGAAATCTGCTCATTCTTTTTAATAACCCATTAGGAATTTTGGTACTTATTCGAGTTTAGGTATGTGACTTTTTATATACACATAGACAAACACGCGTATGCGCGCTCACGTACGAGGTATAATACACGTGTTCAAGCGTTTGTCTTAATCTGTTTTTAAAGTACTAAACCTTAAAACGTGTGTATTTGTAATGGAAACATGGGTCCAGTAATGAACAGAAAGAGTAAGCATTTTATTTTACGTCACTTAAAGTCATGTTCATTTTTGAAGGATCTGTTAGGAGGTACCATGTGGATTGTATGTGGCGGACAGTTAGCCTTCTAGCATCTTGATTTGCCACAGTCCACAGAGGCCTTAGTGCTAGGCAATTGCAGCTTTGAATCTATATGTGACAGGCAGATGGCTGCGTAGACTGTGTAACGGGTTCTCCCCGTTGATGCCTCGGTAGCTTCCTGTATTCGGTCATCACTCCGAAGGAGATTAAGAAGTCATATCTAGCCTCACCAGGGTAGAGTGCATTGTTTCTAGATGCCTCCATGAATTTCTCCATCTGTTCCCATGAGGTCTTCGGGGACCTCCCGTCAGACCTTATTCTCTCATCGTACTTGAGTGAGACCCATTTTGCAAGCCAGAGCAGACTCTCTGTAACAGCATTATTTTCCTTAGGTATTATAGAGGGCATAAGTTTGCTAAATACGTAGTAAATACGTACTTCTCTTGAGGGCATCATCAGTTTGAACAGACCTTATTGGCCAGTCTTAGAGTCTCAGCAGCAAAAGTAGCCGCTACTCGAGGAAGGGTGATAGCCTCTACCTTCAGAGCTACACTTGGGCCTTTTCTTGGTGTTTTGGGAATCTTATACCTAGAGATTAATTCTCCATTCAGCTTTGTTGCCTCGTCTTCCATCTTCTTCGCCTGCTTCTCAAAGTTAGAACCTCTGACTATGTCCGACACTCTTCATGAACCTAGGATGTCTTTTAGCTCCTTGGCACTTTCGGTATTATTAAGTATTTTGTCTTATCTCATTCAAAGCTCTGTTAAACCTTGAAATTTCTGTCAACTTCCCTGTGGGACCCTCAGATGAAGAACCTGATGCATCTGCGAGTTTTCAATTCACCAGTAAGACTCTGTGAATTTAAGGATAAGGGCTTGGTACTCTGTTTTGCTGAAATTTATAGTAATCCTCTGAAGTTCATTTTTGCGTCCGTCAGTTGTAGAGATGGTAGTAAAATGTTGTTCCATCTCTTCCATTGTCCACTTTCCAGTATTTTTACTCACGATCAGGAAGGCTTTAGCTGCATCAATGGCTTCTGAATGCAAACTCATACCCTTGTATGAGGGGTAAAACTCAACATCAGGCCTATTCATAAAGTGTAAACTAGCCAAAACAGGCAAAAGCTCGTCTGGGTTACTAATAGGCGTGGTCACACTTAACAGCTTTGGAGCTTCCTTCCCCTCAGCTATACTAGAGAGGATATAGGTCTTACCATTGATATCACTCAGTAAGAGATCCTCGCATAAGAAGAATAACTTCACTTTGGATGGATCGGTAACTGGCTTAGCATCTATCGTCCCGTATATGGAGCTTAGTATCTGCAAGCTCCCGTCATACTCAGCGTTTCCTACGAGAATATCTCCAAATTATCTTCTCCATTATGGAGCCTTTCATTTCGCTGCTAAGTATATCTATAAAATGTTAATAGTATAAAGGGTATAACTTATTAACTAAGAATTTTACGAGTATATATGTATCAGTGGGTATGTGTGTGTCTATGGGTAGGAAAATTCGATATTTAAATTCGGTTTATTCCAAAGATATGACAGGAATATTTTTAAGGAAAACCCAACGCCTCTCCACCCCAACGATGTGTTGTTATGTATAATTATGATGCGTTTTTTCTTTTGAGCGTTTTTCACGAACATTTCCATACATTTGCCCCAAACAGACATTTGTGTACTAATTGGTAGTAACAGTAAATCTATTCTTGATGCTAAGCAGCAAAATGGCGTGTTTTAGAAAAATGATACACAAAAAGATCTAGCAAACATCTTACCAGCACTGCAAATTCGTTCAACTTTTGCAGACTTAGATTCTGTTAGATTCTCTTTTGAGGATAACATTAAATTCAATATTCGTCATCAGTAATAATATTCCAAACAATATTTTAAATGTTGTCTAGAGTTATTCTGCACCAATGAATGCCTTGATGATCAACAACAAACATTTCTCACGTCTAACTGTTGATGTAAATTTTTTTGGATTTCACTCGCACCAATGCCCAATGTCGCTCAAACAAATTCACAAGATGTCCATAAATTTTCAAACTTTGCTCGAACAGCGGAAATATTTTCATCAGTAACAGCAACTCTGGGGCCTTCTTCTTGAAATAAGTCACCAAGCAGAGCTCGATCTGTTGTGAATTAGATTTACCAATTAGAAATTACACAATCCAAGTTGTTAGGCGTGTTTAGGTGTAAATCAGATGTATGTAAAGGTGTAAAAAATTCATGGCCCGGAATTGTTCTCCAGTCAGATTCATTTTTGGGTGAATACAAATTCTTTAAATTATGATAACACATCACAGGAAAATTAACTTGCAAAGCATTACTCAAATATGAACAACTTTCATTTGTTTTAGTAAACGTGGAATTCTAAAAATGTTCAGTGCCACCTTCATATTCCTCAGCAACGTACAGTTATCCCAAACGAAGATGCTGTCTATAAGGTGAGAGAGAGGATATTTTGGTATTCAAATTCTTGTCTCATTTGGTAGGAAGAGATGTGCCGGAGGTTGATTTAACACGCAGTAGGAGCAGGCCATTCGACGAGGAACACCTGCAAATGCGTTTTCTGCAGGAGGCCTTTGGCTGGCCGTCTGCCCGACCAACTACTTTGGAAAACGAAAAGGATGGAAGGAAGGTTAGGGAAAAAACGGCCGCAAGAGTGAGAAAAAAATAGAGAAGATCGACAAGGAGGGAACTAGGTTCTAAGTTGAGCAGACGTAAGCGACTGGCACGTGCCTTCTTTTGTCTTTTTTTCCTTCATTCTAAAGGCGCTTGTCTTTTCGTTTTATTTTCCCATTTATACATATTCATCGGTTTATTCGACCGGCCCTTATTATAAAACTGTACTACCGGTTCCAAACACGTCAGGTCGATCGGGGACAACATATATTCGTACTGTTTTACCAAAAAGGGTAATAACCTTTAAACACTTTTGTCAAAACTCTGTTGGCTCTAATTGCCCGTTTTAGTTCTTTACCATGTACCCAGAAGGTAAAGGACTTCTGTTTACTTAGTCCTTCCGTTTATGTAGTCCAAGTACTACACAAGAAACCGAAACTCCTGTTAATTTCTTTATGCAGATTCTTCATTTCCTTCCTCTCTCATTGTTTCTTTTTTCCGTCCTGATCTCCCTCCTATTTGTTTTCCTTACCACCGCTAGTAAATAGTGAAAGTATTGCATTCCAACTAAAAATTGGGTACCGAGATTTTACCGAAAATTCATTTTTTGAACCCCCTTAGTAATAAACGAGAAACAGTCAACGTGTGTGTGCAAGTTGCTTCAATTCCAATAAACAGCCTTTGATTGCACTGTCTTGATAATAACAAGAACCACTTGCATCAAGATAATGAAATGGGGATTTCATATGGCTTTATCCATCAATTCTTCAACAAACTATTCCTTCAAAAAAGCTTATTCTTCTAGCCAGGTAAACATTTGTAGAACTGGTTTTACTACTTATTCCCTTCTAAGTACAAGGGGCATAAGGAAATACAGTAGACCTAAGCCACAGTCGAATCCTCTGAGAACTGGTCGCTATGTAAGTGTGTGTGTGCGTGCGTGCGTGTGTGTGTGTGTGTGTGTGTGTGTGTGTGTGTGTGTGTGTGTGTGTGTGTGTGTGTGTGTGGTTACTATAACAAAAAAAAAGAGTTGGTTAAATACCAAACTTGGTATTTAAGTTCGTCTCAAGCTGCAACATAATTATGTTCAAGAAAAATCTCCTTACCGAAACGACTCATATGAAATATTTCGCCTTTTTCAAAAATAATTACGATTTTGGGTAAAACACCACACGTTTAATTTACTTTGATGAGAAATGAAATGTATATCTTGAATTTTTTGTTAACAGCCTTTGAAGTTCTCTTCAATGTGAATAAATTCTGCATAACTGGTAAATTGTAAGAGATGGACAAAATGTTAGTACGAAATTGTAGATATTGTTAAAGTACATAGTTTATGTCAAATAATCATCTCACAATAATTGTACTTTTCTCAATTTGGAAATCCTTGCGTTCTTTCCTTTCTTCCTTTCTTTCCTTGTTTCTTTACCCTATCGTGGAAAGAGAACGAACGGAATCTACATTAACCTGAAATAGTTTTTAAGAAGTTTGTAAAAGTAGGTGTCAATGAATACATATCAAATTGGTATATAACATCAACTTCTGATTTTAAACCGAAAGCCATAAGCCATAAAACCGAAAATTACATGAAAAAGATCCTCTATTGTAACGCAATGTGTACAGATTTTACTTCCTCTTCTTAAAACTGGACTGTGCTTTCTTATTTATTTACTTTTATATAGCCATATCTCTTTTGACCAAGTGCTCAAAACTAATTTCAGTGAGACTATCTACTAATTGTTGAGGACAGATGCTTTGGTATGTTTAAATAATTCTGTCACGTTTCACTTGCACATATCTGTTACTATGTAATTGTCTTAAAGACAACAATTTAATGAAAACGGTTGCAATTATTGTTTGCTGAAAATGTATACCCTAGCATCTCCATAAAACTTTATGTTCTTGTCAACTGGTTTCAAATTGCTCGTTAGCTTTGACGGAAATTACAATTATGTCAACGACAAATGTTCCGACTCCTCGTAATTACAAAAATATGGCATTCCGGACTCTTAGATGCAGTATTAAGTAACCTGACTGTCGAGCATCTGACTTATTGGAAAATAGCAAAAACACAGTTGAGTAAAGGAAGTTATGAGCTCCTTCTGCTACTTTCCTACTCCTCCTCCTGCTCCTCCTCTTCTTCTTCATCATCATCATCATCATCATCATCATCATCATCATCATCATCATCATCCTCATAGGTAACATCAAGAGCATGGATTGTGCTAAAGTTGCGCTTCATTCCCATTTTAAATGGGAATTTAGTCACTTTGGACGACACATAGTTCTTCACACTTCATTTAATATTTTAAGCAGCTGTAAAATTGTTGCCATTCTAATTGCTTCCAGTAGAATATTCAGAATTTCATGGGACGTTTACAGAAATTTCAAGCTGTTCGTTTCAGTCATTATTCGGCCTCTCAGATGTTTTATCAAAACACTTACAGACAGGTTCTGAGAAAATAGGAAATAAACATTTAAATAAGTAGGCTAGTAGTCACCCACTTCTCATTTGTACTTTCTCTACTGGTAAGTAGGGGAAGTATTGTATTTCACCCAAAAATTCGATGTCGAGATTTCACCAGAAATATATGTTTTGAAGCCCCCTGAATCCAAAAAAAAAAAAACAATTTTAGAAAAAGGTCCGTGTGTGTGTCAGTCTGTGGACAGCATAACTCAAAAACGAAAAGTCGGATAAAAACCAAAGTTGGTATTTAAGTTTGTCATTCAAGGATGCAACACGAAGATTTTGAAGAAATAGCCCCACCCTAAACTACTCTTTACATGGAAAATTTTTCGAAAATGTTTATTTTCTTGAAAATGGCTCTAACGATTTTGATTAAAATGTCATATGTTTGAGATATTTTACGACAAATGAAATGTATATCTTGAATTTTCTGGCTTAGCCCCTGTAGTTGTATTTACTCTGGACGAATTTTGCATAACTGGTAAACCGTTAGAGATAGACCAAATCGTACTATTCAAAAAAATGTAGATCGTGCTAAAATACACAATTTATGTCAATAAATTTTCTTGTAGTGTGGACCATTTCGGAGATGTTCCTTGTTACGTGTGTGAGTTTCGGAAAACTTAGAACTTTAGCGAAATGCAACAACATTGTTCATTTTTTTATATGTTAATCGTGCAAAGAGAACAGAATCTCAAAGGTCAAAAAGATTTGACTGTCGCACAAAGCCTGCTGTATTCTAATATCTCCCTTACACCTACAAGGAAATAATATCTTAACTAACATGGAGATATAGGAATAAGAGCTTGTTAGAATGGTTAATACAAGAGTAGAGAAAGTCATGTGAGTGCAACACATCAGATTTTTTAGGTTACGCTCGCATAGATATACACACGTGTGCGTCTCAAACTCTAACATCCAGTTTTAATATTTAATTCAGTCCTTTATCATAGATAACTGTAGAAGAGGTGAAGTTTCTAGTCCAAACCCTTCCTAAGCCAATGGAGAATGTTTCCCTCCTACCCACAACAGAATTACCTCTTCTCACTTTAATTCTGCTGGTTATCAAAACATTTTTACTGCGTTCAGATATAGGAAATACGTGAGACCTTGGGTCGAAGGTGAAATATCCCTTTGGCTCGCCCCTGCTGATGAAAGATATAGATTAGTATGTTGTCGGCTTCTCTTCTATTTCCGTTCATGTTGCTGGAAGGTGGGAAATAATTCATTCAACAATGGCGAGGTGTATCATTTCGTTTGGAATATTTTATCATGTGCTGCGGCAAACGGAAATGCTGTAAATTACTGTGCCAGCTATGAAGTGTAGTGCCTTAAGGAAGGTCTTGCTATTTTGTAAGGGCAGTATCGAATCCCAGTAACGGCACGGGAACTCTGTTTATTCTGTTGTGAATGTTATTGACTGTAAAATTAATGCTTTTGTAAACAAATGAATATTCTTCATTATAATATAAGAAGCACAAATAAGAGGATAATACTCAGGCAATTTAAGAGTTGAAAACAAATTAATTATGCCAGAGTGCTTAAGACAATTAGGTATTTCAATGAACTCAGCCGACATGCATTCCACTAGCTCATGTTTCGAATAATTAGAAATCAGTACGTTCAGAAATTATAAAATTCAAATATACACTATGCCAATTACAAAATTCACAAGGCGGAAAGAATTCTTAGAATTCAACAAGTCACAGAGTAGAAAGTTGTGTTCCAGAGGCGAATAAGTTGCTTAACTAACATATATAGGGTGAATACCATGATTTAGCATTATGTAATTGATTGCTATCATAGGATGACTAACACTAAGCTCCTCTGCTATCTTTTTGTTTGCATATTCTATTATTAGATATGCGTGACACAAATCTGATGTTTGTTGAGTCAGCGGGTTTACATATTACAAAAAGATATTCTTTGATATATTATCATGTGCTTCAACTATAACTTGCTCTTTATTAGGTCCGTTCTGTGCTATTGTAGAGTAATTTTCTGATGGGTTAACAGTAATGGGTTTGGGAAACGTTGCATTTACCTGAGACATAACCTGAATTTCACATACCTTCAGCAGTCCAAGTCATTTGTATTCCAGGCGCTGTTTTCAAAAAACACGTAAACAATATTGCCGTTTTTCAGGAAACACGTACAACTATTCCTATATTTCAGGAAGCTGTAAATGTAGTGCTGAAGTGAAAGTAAATCAAGGAAATACAGCTATTACATGCAATTAACAGATTGCATGGCCCACTGTCATTTAATTCTAACAGTTGCCCTTTCTTCGATGTTCATTGGCTACAGTGGTTCCTGTTAATCTATCTGTGGCCTCGAGTGATCGAACTGTGTGCCATAATACAGTAAAATTTACAAATGCTATATAATCTATTTTTAATTGTTTTAAACAATTTTAATTTAAAACTCATTGTAATCGCAATGTGACTATATTGTTTAAGCGACAATAATAAACTAAATTTAAAAAAAGCTTAAGATTTGACAACGTATTTGATAGTCTTGCAGCCTTATAATCTTCCAATCGTATATATTTTACTGTGAATTATTATCAGCAGTCCGTAGCATCTAAAGACCACACTGGGTTACAACATTCTTGGCTATAGTAGCAAGAGAATTCACCGCTAACATTGTTATTGTGGAAACGGTTTATTTAAATTATGAATGTACTGATACTGCACAAGCTAACATATATAAAACTTTACTAGTTAGTTTCTGAACCTCATACCTAGCCTAAAAGAAATATCACCGTTCACCAATGTAGCAGCCAACAGCAGATTCTTCAAATTCATCATTGTCCAGTTTTAACTCTTATGGACAGCAACTCTATTAATCTGATTTTAATGTATGAAAAAATAAGCTGTAGGAACAAACGATTCGAAATTTAAAACAACTTTTGGTTCCTAAGGGCTTTGTAAAGGACTTATTGGCTGTAGGAAAACAATTGTTTGAACATGGAATTATAGATATCCTAGAAACTGATTCAAGAACATTACTACTTTATTAATGACTGGAATTTCTTTAAAATGAATTAAATGAGTAGTAACTATAAAATATATTTAGATACTATCTGTATTCTACTAAAATGAATGTTTTATTTATTATTAATTCCTGAAGCCCTATAAAATGTTTAATGGTTGTAATAAAGTCATTATAAATATTTTTTCCCTATTTTGCCTTTAAGATCTAGACACATCGACGACTTGCCTTTGGAACAAATTGCTTATGGCCATGATGTTTATTCGCTTACTGTTGTTAATACCTGAGTAGTAGCGGGTTTTATGTGTATGTGAGTTTGCGTGCGTGCTTTTTGAGGTAATATTTTATGGTGTCATCCGCGACATTTAACAAATTTCAGTTAATACTTCAAAATTTTGTTGTTTGTCCAAAGTTTTCTCGTAGTTAAACTAGTTTACCCACCTTTGGTAGGTCCGATGATTTCTGGTAATTATCTGAGCCGAGAGTATGAGAATGCTCTGCAGGCCGTAGCGTACGAAGAACCTGGAAAATCTGTATTTTAGGATATATTTTATATGTTTCACAAGTTGTCGTTAGGCACAGTATTAATTGCTTGGTAATTATTTTTCAAAGCATTTTGCACTTTTCAGGGAAGTTCTAAAGCTTAATTCTCACAAGTTATATTGTTACGCCGGGCGCGGCGCAATACAAAGGACTCTTGGGGCTAAGATACTTAACACCTCATACCGGGTTGGCGAGCAAAAGCGCCCAAGTTCAAGCTGACTCGCGCGACTGTTTGTGTGTGCGTGCGTGACTGGTAAAAATTCAGCGGAAGAACCAGAAGAGGGTTCTCCAGAGCCTTCGAGAAAGATCTGACTAGGTCATCGCCGGTGTGTTTGAAGAAGTTCGTGAAAGTTCATCCCCGCTATTTAAGGAGGCGAGGAAACAGCGAGAGGGAGAGAGAGTGTTACAGCTATGGGCATGAGTTGATCAATGTGTCAGTGAGTCTGAGACAGCTGTGCATGTGTCGGCGCGTCGTAAAGAAAATTTAACGAGCATCTAGTGAAAGAACGACACTGAAAGGACTGAGTCAAGATTACGAGAAATAAACAGTTCTGAGTTGTGATATCCCGAAAGACTGTGGACTGTATTAATGAGGAGACGGAAACTATTTCTGGACTAATTTTTGTCGTCTTTTGTTGCATGGTATCAGAATTGGGATTCGTCGAATTGCTTATTTCTTTAACAAAAATATAGCGTCTTCTTCTCCCACAGATTACACATACAATAAACTTTGAAACAGATGACAATCGACTTCCAATGCCTCTCAATTTCAATTTAGGTTTCGAGAGTTTAGAATGGAAACAATCTTAGGGTTGTCTTATATATTCACACACATCCACACTCTCATTCATACTTTCAGACTCTTTGGAGGGTGGGGAATAATGGAAAAGGAAAGGAAAAATTCCCACCCTCCAGTCAACAGTGGAACCCGGGACCTCTGAATTTGAAGGTTAGCATGCTAACTACCAAACTCACTATAGAGTGGTTAAAATTGTACCGGGTACCATTTGTTGAGTTAGAGAGTATCTAGAAGTTAGTTATAAATTATTGGGTATTAATAAATAATAAATAAGTAACAGTTAGGACAAAGCCATTTTATTATTAAGTGTTGTGATTTGGGCTTTTGATTAAATTATTTTTGCATTGATATACATATTATATATAAATTATTTGTTTTTATTTTGAAATTGTGTATGTTATGTAAATGTTAATGTGTATGTTTTGTGTTAAGTGTTAGTATGCTATTTGAATTTAATTACTGGTGTTTTTTTTTTTTTTAAGTTTCTTTACATCACGTAATGTACCTTTATTTAAATTGTTCATGGTGTTTAATTTTTATTTTATCTTTATTGCATAATCTGTAAATGATAAATGTTTGTGTTATAGTTGTTGAAATGGTAATAAGCTTAAAAAGATAGAGTATTGAACCTCGGTTAAGAAAATTATTTTTATTTTACTTTTACCAGAGCATAAAGGCAAAGGTTTTTTTTTTTTCAAGCAATTAGTGAATGTATGCAGCTAATTTTATTACCCCCACTTATGCACATGATCTGTCAGTGCTTACTCAATTGATTACGTGTTCTAGAGCTATGAACGGGGGAGGGGGGGGGGCCCTTATATATTTTAATGACTACGACTGGATATAAAAGTTTTCGGGCCTGAACTGACCTCGGAATACCCAACCGAGTCTGTGGGGATGCTGCCTTGAAGGAGAGGAAGGCAGATGAAATGTACGGGTCGAACCACCCAGTGGATGTTCTGACAAAAACTAAACTCCTTTATTTCAAGATCGGCTGGTCGTAAATATATTGTGGTAGAGCTTTCAACGTACTGTGCTAATTAGGAGCAGCTGATATTTCTAAAACTGCTATTTCATTAGTTTAATGGATTTCTTGGTAAGAGCAACTGGGGAATGTTTAACTGAAAGGTAACAAAATATATAGTTTACGTCAGGCAGTATATAGATGAAGCACTCATCAGGTTCGCCATAAGGCAGCATAAATGTTTATCTGGTCTAGTGATCCTATGCTCAATAAAAGAACTCCGAGACGAAATCTAGGCACACCGGTGACACTGTCATAATCCTGGCAACTCTCAGTATCCGAAAAAATTAAGTATTCGTTTACGTTGGATACTGCTGTATAAAATAATAGAATATAATTTAAGTGATAGGTATTTTTTCTTTCTCTACTAGTAAAGTCGATGTCGAGATTTCACTGGAAATATACGTTTTGAGGTCCCATGAATCCAAAAAGGCATTTTAAAAAAGTTCTGTGTGCATGCGCGCGCGCGCGCGCGTGTGTGTGTGTGTGTGTGTGTGTGTGTGTGTGTGTGTGTGTGTGTGTGTGTGTGTGTGTCAGACTGTGGATAGCATAACTCAAACAAGAAAAGTCGGTTAAAAACCAAAGTTGGTACTTAAGTTTAATGTCTCTCAAGGTTGCGACACGACGATTTTGAAGAAAATTCCTCCACCCTAAACTACATTTTACATGAAACATTTTTCGAAAATTTTGATTTTCTTGAAAATGGCCAACGATTTTGATTAAAATGCAATGTGTTTGAGATATTCTTATGAGAAGGGTGTATATCTTGAATTTTCTGGCTATACCACCTGTAATCGTATTTACTCTACATGCCCTTTACATAACTGATAAACCGTAAAAAATCTTACTATACAAAAAATGTACATTTTGCTAAAATACACAATTTATGTCGAAAGAATTTTTTTCTGGGAGTGGACGATTTTAGAGATACTACTTGTTATTTTTATGAGTTTTGGAGAACTTATACTTCTGTCAAATGGAACATCGTTATTCATTTTTATATGTATGTTAACCGTGCAAAGAGAACGGAGTTTCAAAGCTTTAAAAGATTTGACTATCGCTCAGTCAACAGTATTCTCATATTCTCCTTGTGCCTATAGCGAACATGAACAATATGATAATTTGTGCAAATGGTTGCTTCACTAACACGAAGATATAGGAATAAAGATTTTAAGAATGGTTATTACAAGAGTAGAAAAAGTCATGTGAGTGCAACACATCAGATTATTTTCTGTTAAAGCATGAGTTTTCCATTTGTTAAAGTGTAAAATTGGCACCTTGAAAAGAAAACTTTCAGATTACCCTTGAACACAAACTTTCTCTTTTTATAACATGTTGTTGACCCTGTCTCCAAAATCTGGTTGGTGTCTGTCAGCGGCTACTACTATGAATTCGACCGCTTTCTCAGGGTAGATGTGGGTGATGTGAGAATAGACAAAGCACTTAAACTGGCTAATACATTTAAAAAAAATATCTGTTGCAGTCACATGACTTTCTCTACTCTTGTACTAACCATACTTAAAAACTCTTATTCCGATATCTTCTTCGTGTTAGTTGAGATAAACATTTGCAGAAAATATCTTATTGTTTATCTTCTTGTAGGTACAAGGAGAATATAGCAATACAGTAGACTGAGCGATAGTTAAATCTTTTAAAGCTTCCAAATTCCGTTCTCTTTACACGGTTAGCATATAAAAAATGAATAACTCTCCAAAATAGTTCTCCAAAATAACAAGGAGTATCTAAAATGGTCGACTCCCAGAAAAAAATTCTTTCGACAGAAATTGTGTATTTTAGCAAAATGTACATTTTTTGTACAGTAAGATCTTTTATGGTTTACCAGTTATGTAAAAGCCATCCAGAGTAACTACGACTACAGGTGCTATAGCCAGAGAATTCAGAATATACATATTTATCATAAAAACATCTCAAACATATTGAATTTTAATCAGAATCGTTTGAGCCATTTTCAAGAAAATCAAAATTTTCGAAAAATGTTCCATGTAAAATGCAGTTTAGGGTGGAGGAATTTTCTTCAAAATCTTATTCAGATGTAAATTGTGTGTTCTACATATTTTGTATAGTAAGATTTGGTGTATCTCTTACGGTTTAGCAGTTATGCAAAGGCCACCCAGAGTAAACAGGACTACATGGGCCATAGCCGGAAAATTCAAGATATACATTTTATTTGCCATAAAATGTCTCAAACAGATGGCATTTTAATCAACAATGTTAGAGCATTTTAACGAAGGCAAAATTTTCAAAAAATGTTTACTTGTAAAGTGTAGGAATTTTCTTCACATTCTTCGTGTCATAACCTTGAAATATATTAAACTCAAATAGCTACTTTGGTTTTTTACCGATTTTTCGTTTTTGAGTGCTGCTGTACACAGACTGACACACACACGCGCTCACGCACACACACACACGGACATTTTTCTAAAAAATGCTTTTTCTGGATTCAGGGATGAAATCTTGTTATCGAAATTTTGGATGGAATACAATACTTCCTCTACTTTAATCTACGTAGTAGACAAAGCAAAGATACAGAATTAGCATTTTCCCAATAGAAAAAGTAACAACTTCCATATTCAGGAAAAACAATGTAAGCTTATTGTGAAGTCGCTGTTAAAGCCTGCGTACAAATGCCCTGTGAGGCCTTTCGTTAAATATTGTGACAGCGGCCGGGGATGCACGCTTTAAAGACTCAAGGTCAAGCTACCTCACGCCACTTGCGGCGAGTAAATACCCAACAATGAGTACGGTAGAATAAAGACTTTTCAGGACGTTCCCGAAGCTTCAACTGTCAGCCTGTTTGTGGAAGCGTCGAGAAAAACCTGAATTTTACGTATTCTCGCCTAGAGAAAGCTGGTGGTAATTCCAAAGAAGAGAGGTTTGTGAGACAAAGAGAACAGTTTTTTGTTTTAGTATTGATTGTTGAACGAGACCGCTGTTAGCAGTGTCTGCGTGTGGGTACTCGTAACGTGAGAGAACTATACAGGGTGGAAAGGAAGTCAATACATTCCTTCTAATGTGTGCTTCATAGAAGCATTACAAACAAGTAAGTTTAATGGCATTTTGTCCTTTGTTCAGCTGATTTCGAAAAAATAAATGGTTTTTGATCCAACTTGGATGCGTTAATTTCACAGAGGTGTACGAAGATAACAGTTTGTTACTTGTAAAATGTGTAGAGTAACTTATTTCCGACATAGATTCGGTAGAAGTTATAGGACATAACACAGGGTTACGAAATAATTAATCACTTAAAAGACGTGAAGGAATACACCCAGCAGCTTTTTCACACGTGCAGTAAGTCGACAACGTTGCGTTGAAGTTGCTCAGGGAATTGAAGTGGTTTGTGGATGTAAACAGATCTGGCACTTTCTCTTTAGCTTAATGTTTTGGGAGCTAAAGCTTGTGATTGGCCTACACTGGCGCAGTAAACACAGGACAAGGCAGCGTACTTGTTTGTGTTCTCAAGAAGCACCGTTATGTGTTTATGTACTGAGCTAGGGAATGTGACACCCATACAACCTGCAGTGTTGCCAGCTTGTTTTCGAGAAAACTAAAATATCTCCGTAGGAAATGGTCAGAGTAAAAACGTAAGATACAAAATGTGTTCCAAATACCCAGATTTACCACTGGTTTAAATTAATGTAATGACTTCCCTTCCACCCGGTATGTGTTGACAGAGACGGTTGAGACATTGATACGTCTTGTCGGTCTTGAAGTGAAGCAGTTTTAGTGAGTGTTGAAGTGCCTGTGTCATCAAAGCCAGGTGTTTGTTAGAGGGAGAGATTCTCACCACGAGGAGGTTAGTTTGTCCCGATTAAGAATAGGGCACTGCAATTTTTTGCATGGTTACCTATTTAAAAGGGACCCTACCTCTCTATGTCCACTGTGTGACAATCTTTTGTCTGTCCATCACGTGCTGCTAGACTGTCCCTCTCTAGCGCACCTTCGAGATTCTCTGCAGCTGCCTGCCAGACTTGCAGAGGTCTTAGTGGACGACAAAACAGCGGTTGATAAAGTTTTTGAGTTTTTAGTGGATTGTAATATCAATTTGAGAGTCTAAAATTTTAGATATTTGTTTATGCCTTTTCACATATTTATTACCTTGTTTTATATCCGGCTATTGCCACTGTTTTTTGCTTTAAGTGTATAGTTTTCTTGTTGCTAGTATGCAACATGCAATTGCCATGAATCTTTTAAGGGCGCTGATGACCTAGAAGTTGAGCGCCCTTAAACCAAACCAAACAAGACAGAGGGAGAGAGATAGACAGCGAGAGAGAGAGAGAGAGAGAGAGTAAAGAAAGGAAAAAGCATGTTTCAAGGTTACCAAATACAGAACAGCTGTTAGTTGTAAGATCACAAAGAACTGTAGGACCTCTTAGCGACGGTAAAAGAGAACTGTGTTTTGTGCTTTAGTTTTAGAAGAAAACCGAAGTGACAGAAAAGTTACTGGTCTTTTTGTTTTGTTACAATATATTTTTCTCCTTAATTATGACACAAGGGTGGAGTAGTGTGTGTAGGCGGTGGAACTGTGATTATATACGTGGACCACCCTGTATATCCAATGGCGAAGTTTGGTGGAATAATTCTTTGTTATTTAAGCTGGAGCTGGTTTCCAACTAGTGCTCGTTGTTTCTAAATAGGCTACATAGAGTAATGAGCGGTGAACATTGCCAAGACATGATACCCTAGGGCTAGCCTTGACAACACTGGTGCTGATGAATGGGAGTGGGGTGGCTGCACCAGGCGGCCAAGCTCCATCTTAACTGTCAATAACACTTTCGCCGCAGGTGTTTTTGCTCCTCAAGTATCTAACGAAATGTGCTACCGCTCTGCTATTAGAATTCCTTACGTAATAATATTGGTAGCACTTAATAGTTAATTTTGAAGCCTAACACGCGCCACTATAATAGGTTCGTTGAACCTAGAGGTCAATCTCTTTAATGAAGTTAATGGAGATTTTAGTACATAAAGTACCTGGTATGATGCTAATACCTTTACTTAAGTATCATTACACTTAAGAGCAATTTTGTGTGTGCAGCAACATGCAGCATGCATTCTAAACTTCTTACGATATAAAAGTTTTAATATATAGCAGTATCCATATTTGCAGTGCTAGGAACATTTTTCGAGATCATGTCGAATGCCTCTATGTGCTTACCTGTAGTAAGTTAAGGTAGTAATGTTTATTCACTTTTCAGACTCTGAATCCAAAAAAATCTGGCGTGTTGCCTCACACGACCTTCTCTACTCATAAACTGTTCATATAAATGCTTATTCTTCAATATATACCATGTTAATCGATTTAGTCGATATAAATATGGTTAATTAGGTACCTATTTTCCTGTAAACAAATGAGAATAGGATAATACACTAGATTTCAGCCACAGAAAAACATTTTAGGAAGTGATCGCTTTGTGTTGGCTTTGAAATTTCATTCCCTTTGTATTACTGGAACAAAAACGACAAAAGAAAAGAATATGTAGGTATTGAAAAATTTAAACTAAAAACAAGGAATATCTCTGGAATAGTTAATTCCATCAAAAAGTCAATATTTTACACACATTGCGTATTTTAACAATATCTAAATTGTTTATATAGTAAGACTTCGCCTTTCTTTTACGTTAACCAGTTATGCAAAAGTTAGAACAAGGCACACTTGGGAGATTACTCGCACATAATTAAATGTGTAGATTTTATTTGCTACCAGCTGGAATACCCGGCGTTGTTCGTGGTTTGACGATTTATCCCTACAACTTGTAGACTTAAGTTGCACTTGTCCATTAGTTTTGTTTATTTGGAGACATTTAAACAAAGAGTTAATTAAAACTCTTAAAATACCACAAGAAACAAAACAAAAAAAAAATAAATAAATAAATAAATAAATAAATAAAAACACCAGGAAGATACTATGCAAAATCACTGTTGAAGAACCACAAATACTACAGGAAGAAAAGCTTGTAGGGAAAGCAGCGTGAATGTAATATTTTAATCATGCGGAAAATTGTATGAATTGTTTACAGAAGAGGAAGTAGGGAATGAACTATTGCTTGTTTCGTAAAAAAATGGGTAGAGAAAACCATTTGAATGTAACACATTGCATTTCTATTTCAAACATATAGAAAATTGTATGAGTTGTTCGTAGAAGAGGGAGTAGAGGAGGACACCTGATTGTGTTCGTAAAAGAAAAGTGAGCAGAGAAATGAATGTAATATGTTACACATTAAAACGGATAGCATAAAAACCTTCATGATAAAACACTCCGGTGAAATCTCAGTATACGGGAAAATTTTGTGTCGAGTACAACACTTGCAGTAGACAAAAAGTAATACAGGTATTGTAAGTCAATACGTAAAAGAACAAACTACCAATGTCAATAAAAACAATGTACAAGAGCAACCGTGTATGTCAAGCAAAATGTCCACTTTTGGACAAAACATCTGGACCGAGTTACTCCAGTAGACCAGGGCAAATCAGCCCGAAAATTTGTTCTAGTATCATCAGCTATAATCGTGAAAGCCTACGCTTACTCGTGAATCTTTTCGATATTTGGGTCTATCTATTAGATATAGGTATGTGGATCGTTTATATTAAAATTTGTTATTAATATTTCCATATATAGTTATGTCTCCTTTGTAAATATAGAATATTTCAAAAAGGCTGACTAAAACAAATTGTATATTTTCTGAAATTTCCCTGTAAGGAAAAATAAAAAAATCAATTACTGTGAAAGGATTTCATAGGCTTTTCACAGAATTTTCAAAATATGCTTTTAGTTTTACATAACAATATGTCCCTATTTTAGTCAAAACTGTCAGAGCCACTTCAGAAGTAAAACTTAACGTTTTTCTGAAAAAAAGTGCTTGAAGCGTGAAAATGTTCTTAAAACTGTTTGTTTGGCATACTCGAATAAGAATTTTGGCAATTATTCTAACTTTGCATTTCTGGGCAATGCTTTTCATAGACATGTGACACAGACATGTAACAGAATGTAAAACACACTCCCAAACGAATGCATATCTTTAAAATGTTTGTGTGGATCTCATCAAATTCTAGGTAGAATTCACTATTAGATCTGCCTGTTGGAAAATGGTAGATCAAGTAAAAATACAAGATGAATGCAGATGTCTTCTAGGCTACAGTAATGCTTATTAATTTATTGTTTTAATCTTGATGTACCTAATCATCAAATCATAACTTCTACTAGCAATTATTTTGTGCGACGTAGTTCTTCCAGTTGAAAGAATCACAAGCTGGGAGAGGTGAAGACGTTGACAATTTGCACTAGCCTAATATAAGAACAGCTTTTTTCGTGTCATTATTATTAGCTTCCTAATATAATAAGTGCGAAAAGAGCTCAAAACTCTGTGGTTCGTCACGCAAGATGGAGGGTATGTAAGAAGCTTCTATTGGCACGAGCTTGGACATGACCATCATTATGTGGCTAGTTTTTGTTGCGGCAGCTGGCTACATAGCGATATACAATACCTGCTTAATTTCACAAGGACCAAATTCCTACAGCCAGCATGACAATCGAGTGACTGGGAAATCTGCACGGGGCGAATGAAGCCAAGTCATGGTGCCGTAATGCCTTAATGTCGATGGTGAGGACCTTCCCAAATCACACCAGCTGACTCATGACACCTTCCCGACGGTTAAGAATTGGTAACTTTTTTCCTCTTGTCGTTTTAGTATGCAAAACAAAAATGTTCACTGTATAACGCCTGCCCATTTTACTTACATTAGCTTTGTGTGTAAACTGAACTCTAATCATGGATGTAGCCACAAAAACCCTATACAATGCAACAGGTGTTAACTGGGCAACGTGATCAGTAACTCCCTGAGCTTCACAAAGGATGAAGTAGCCAACTTTAAGGACCGTAGCATGCGCGGAAAACTATCCTGTTGGTAAATCTCTGTAACAGTTTGAAAATTCCAGTAACTATAAAGGAAAGTTACTTAGAGAGTCTCTGACCATAGAATAATTCAAGGCTGGGTGCCTTTAACGTTGGAAACAAGGCAAAGAAAAATGTATCCTTAGAATGCATAAGATTCTTTTGAATGATAAAAATATTTCAGTATTAAATGCCCATATTTACCTTAGTTGTACCAAGTTAGGTGTGCCGGCTATGGTGATGGTGCTGGTGATGGTGGTATTTATATTTTCAAATAATTTCACACTTGCAAACAACAATCGCATGGACCTGCTAGCCATAAATGGTGCCTCTGTTTTTGCAATTTTACAAAGATATAGACTAATTTTAATTCTATTCAGTTTAAATAAATTTATTGCTATAAAGTAAACTGGATACAAACAAACGTAGCTTATAGCAACACCCCTAAAACAAAAAATATTTTTAGGGCAGCAAATTCCTCACAAACAGATGTACATATATATCTATCATGCACGTGTAAATAGCAACAATAAATGCGTAATAGCAACAATAAACGAGATTAGTACCTTTGGCAATGACAAAAAATGAGACATAAGGTTAACCCAATATTATCTTGCAAATCCTTTATTAAGAAGCACTGAATTTTGCTAATATAGTACTGTATTACAAGAAGAATAATGTTAATAGAAATATTAATTCAAAGTACACTAAAATAAGTTTTGTTGTTCCAAATCTCTCCTAAAATGTTTAATTTTTTAGTAAAAATGCTGCTATATACATAAGATGCATACATCTGGTCGCCATAGGCAAACAAAAGTAAACCAAAAAAGCTTCTCACAAGTAAAAATAAGCAAACAAAATGCAGAATTGAAGTAAAATAAAAATTAGCAAATTAAAACTATTCTTATACAGGTCTTTCCCCCATTCTGCTCAATAGCTACAGTAACATTTGAACAAGAGACAACTTGTGACAGTTGACTCATAGCAGGAAAATAGGTCATACCGTTGTCAGATTAGAGTAGTAACTCTTAAGCATTATAAATCCACATGCTGCACTGTAACGTGTTCCTGTGCAATAATAAATTTCAATGTTCAAATTGAAGAAGAAAGGAAACGGTGGTTGAGGCATCTTAGTCTAAGGAAACAGTGAAGGGGAAGTTGTCATTGAGTTCACAATGAAACAGTCCCCTCCAGGAATTGCCATAGGTCGCTGCTTGTTTAATTCAGACTGCAACCTTATTGCTCGAGTCTTCGTTTAAATGTGTTTTCAGCTTGTGTAAAGCAGAGTTTGCCATCAGCTTGAAATCCTGAAGCTGCGGTGGTATATGTTTTCTTAATAGGCTTCCATTTTTCCGTATTGTATTTTAAAACTCACTGAAAATAATGATTTCCACCAATGAAAAACAAAAACGCAAATCGCAGGTACCTGGTTATACAAAATTGCACACTGCTTTGTACAAACTTGGATAAACATTCAAATACCGGGAGAAAAATTTGGAGATTTTAATGCACGTATAGAACACGATCTAAGTTTTACAAGGAATTACACTACAGTTTGATATTAGAACAAAATTATCCATAACTAACACTGGTTCTTGTGGTTTCACCATCAGGTCGCTACATATAGCTTTGTTAACACATTCATTGCGATGAACGTTAATAAAGTAATCTAAATACGACTTAGCCGATATTTAGGAACTCTCCTACAAGGGATGATGTAAAGATACTTGTGTACCCAGTCTAACAGTTCAATATCGACATTGAGGCTCTCTGAAGCGAAATAAACATTTTCAGAGGAACGTACGCGTGCTGAATGAAAGAAAGATGTTTTAATTAACAGGTGGAACATTTTCACAGAAATTTGTAAATTAACGCTTTTGAATGAAGCATTACTAACCTTTACTGTCGTTTTAAGCCTTTTAATTTAAATATCGTTGACCAGAGTCATTGTAATTATGAATAACATTAGTATCTTGGCCTATCAATAATATTTGGTAACCTCTCCTCATTCTTATGGATAGAAAATTGTACAAGAAAATATAACAATGCACTGCAGAAAAAACAGGGCTCTTACAATGTAGAATTAGCCTTATAAAACTTTTTTGTAAATGTATCGGTTTTTGAAATGTTCATTATTACTGTTTATACGTATTCAACTTCAAATTTAATTTTCTGCAGTATCTGTGCACAATATGTCAGTTTTTCAATATTTTTATTGGCATGAGCCCAGGACAGACAAAAATTTCTTTACCTATAATAGAAACAATTGGGCGAGGGACTCTTAACAAATTTAAAAAACAATTTCGCCTACCTCTGAGCTTACTGGTTAGCATGTTAGTCAACTTGAGAAGTTTCGGGTTCGATTCCCAACTGCAGGCTGGGAATTTTTCTTTCTCGAGTCGAAATATGAAAGAGACAGCGAATATGCTTGTGAAATTAGTGTAATAACCAAAAGCAATACAAACCCACTGTGAGTGACCAGCATTGCTGCTGAGAATTTACCTTAGTTAACATAGGTATACAAATGGAACATTAAAAAGTTCAGACAAAGGTTCCTCCAGAATGACGCAAATGGATGAAGTTAATGTAGAGCAACGGGTAGCATCATGGATGGTAGTGTGATTTTCTTATCCTATGTTTGTCGTTTTAACAAGAGTATCTAAAACTGTGCTCCTTCTGTTGTTCTGTTTTTGAGAAGATTTTGCAGTTTTTAACTGCTAAAATTAATCAGACAAAAGCGTTAATTTGTAATGTTGATCCTTTGTGCAAAAATCGACATTTTCTCGTTTCTTGCCAGAAGGGAGGGTTAAGAAACGAACACATGTTCTCAGGAGAGAAAGACAAGTGCGCCAATTACCTCAAGAACATCCGTCGGCATAGTTCGTTATTGTCTTCACTCTCAAAAAAATAAAAAATAAGTTCATTCAATCTTCAAGTGCAAAAAAGCGGACAGCCGCTGCCAATAAAGAGATACAGCCATAATTTGAGGCACTTGGCCGCTATCTTGCAAATAGAACAAATACGCTGAAAAAGTAGCCCCTCGATCAAAAAGGATCTTCTTCTCCCCGCTCCAGCTCGAGGAGGAACAGATGCAGTTGCCAGCCGCATGCTTTCGGTCCACCTAACTCAACATTAATCAAACCCCTCCATCGAATGCCCCCAAGCTCTAAAAGTGCTGCCTGGACCGGCTGCCCAGCAACACGAATAAAAGATAAACCACGGCTCCTCGCTCTCCCTTTCCGACAACTTGTATTTATTAGTGCTCCATGTGCTAGTACTCCAGTGCAACGAACCTCTGTAATGCTATTTAAAGTGATGCCACAACAACATTCTGTGTGGGCCATGCTTCTTCAGCAGTTGGCCGAAGAAAGGGAAATTAGACTTTGCCTATTCGACGTCCACTTCAGTACTGAAGACACCTAACTCATACCAATACAGCTGTTCCCTTAGAATTACTAAAGATAAAGATGTAATTAATTAGTGTCATTGTATATAAAAGAAAATGTGTTATGCTGTGGCAGGTCAATTAGTGCTAGAATTTTCCTCCTAGTGGTCCTTGGTTCTTACTCGGCTAGTCTGCTGTAATAGTAATGCCGACAGAGCATTTGTATGGAAATGTCGAGGCAATGACGCGAGAGACAATTTATAGTTTCGTACTATAATGTGACGCCAGGCGCGGCGCAGTTTTACACGCTTCTGGCGTTGACGTGGTGTGTGCATGGATTCCCGGTCACGTAGGTTTGCCGAGGAATGAAATGGCAGATTTAGCAGCAAAGACGGCAACTACAGAACCCAGTATTACCATCTCACGTGTTACTTCGGAAGACTTTAGGCTTGAAGTGCGGAGAGCGGTGCTGTCGTCCTGGCACGACGAGTGGTCAACTCTCCGCGGTAATAAGCTTAGAGAAGTGAAAGAACTTCCGATAAACTGGGTAACTTCCTGTCGCACATCTCGTCGCGAGGAGGTTAGTTTGGCTCGATTAAGAATAGGCCACTGCAATTTTTCGCATGGTTACCTATTTAAAAGGGACCCTGCGCCTCTATGTCCGCTGTGTGACAACCTTTTGTCAGTTCGCCACGTGCTGCTAGAGTGTTGCTCTCTAGCGCACCTTCGGGATTCTCTGCAGAGGTCCTAGTGGACGACAAAGCAGCGGTTGATAGAGTTTTTTATTTTTTAGCGGAGTGCAATATCAATTTGAGGATTTAAATTTTTTAATTATCTGTTTCTGCTTTTGGACGCATTTATCCCCTTGTTTCATATCTGGCTATTGCCACTGCCTTTTGCCTTTGTAAACTTTTCTTGTTGCTAGTATTTTTATATTTTGAATGAAATTTATGTCTGGCTATTGCCAGGAATCTTTTAAGGGCGCTGATGACCTAGAAGTTGAGCGCCCTTAAACCAAACCAAACCAAACAGGCGCGGCGCAAAACAAAACACTGCCGGGGCTGAGTTTCTCCACACCACCCACACGAGCGAGTAAGAATGAAGCGGCAAAACAAACGGGTTTCCAGTGCCTTCGAGAAGGATTTAGCTGCATCACTGCCGGTATGTTTGAAGTTTGTGAAAGATCCGTGTGACGTTATCCCCACTAGGTAAGAGGGGAGGAAGAGCAAAACAGTGAGTTACAATTACAGACACAAGTCGTTCAGTCTGTCAGCTGTGTGTCGTAAAGAAGGTTTCACGTACGTTAAATGATTTGCAAGACATTGAAAGAACTGAGGCAAGGTTACGAGAAATACAAATTGTGAGTTGTGATAGCTCGAAGAACTGTGGATTGTATTAACAACCAGAAGAAAATTGTGTGTCTATGATAAAATTTTAGAAGACAATAAGGTGCTAGAAAAATAACCGGATTGATTTTTGTCATCTTGTCAAATAACAGTTGATGATAAAGTGTGAACGGTTACACACATTAATACTGTTCACAGTTTCATTTATTTTTTTATTGTAACCATCTGCTGCGAGACCTCCACTGATCCACTTTTCTCTGTTTTTCTTCTTCTTTTTTTTTTTTTTTTTTTTTTTTTTTTTTTTTTTTTTTTTTTTTTGTTACATTAAAGTTCTTCCACGTAATATGTCATACGGATGACGAATGAAATAAGTGAAATGGTGCTCAAATGAGCCCAAAGTCCATAAAGCATAATCCTATAAACTTTTGAATAATCAATCTAATGCATTGTACTCACATGACCATCTCTACTCTTCAATGTACACACTTTTCTGATAAACATTTATTCTTCGATTTATTTCATGCTAATCGAGACAAACATTTGCAAAATTTGTATTACTGAACATTCACAAGGTACAAGGTACAAGTGGAATAAGGGAATACAGGATGAATAGACTTTAAGCAGTAGCCAAATGTATTAAAGAATGGTCGCTATGTGATGGCTTTAATAGTTCGCTCTCTTTGCATGGTACTGAGGACAGGATATATCATTCTCAATACTACTACTACCACTGCTACTACTACTGCCGCAGCTGCGACGACGACGACAACGGCCACTACCACCACCACTAAATAACTATGTATTTCAATAATTTCATCAAAACTATTTATTCAAAAAGCATGGGAAAGCTTGCAGTCCGTGTAGCGTTAAATACTCGTATCAGTGAAACAGCCATTAGCGTGAGGTCACCAGACAATGCGAACAAAGCCGAGTATAGAATCCTTAAAATGGTTTGTTCATCCTAATAGAGATGCGTGCTTACTTAACGTGAAGACTTTCTAAAACCATTAGATAAGAGTTACTTCATTGCAAGACATTCGGGAATCACGAAATTAGAATAGATCTCCACCAATGAGAATATCGCAAAAATTCCGATACGAGATGGAAAAAACAAGGGAAGATTTTAACACAACTGGCATCCACGTGTTGGAGCCGCATACATTCGAATCAGCAACTGACAGTTAAAATGAACCATAAGTTCGAAAAGTAATAACCGAGAATGTCAGCATCGCGAGTAATTAGAAAAACGTGATGGATATACATATAGCGAGTCTAATTGTAAATACACTAGTTTAATGTGGCAAGGAAAACATGTTCACAGGATAGTCAACAAAAATATCAGTGTTAATTACTTGACAACCAAACAACTCTAATCACCCACAACTTCAAAGGATCATAGCCCAGGGAAAATTAAACATAATTGCATTAAAGGACGGCGGGCAATAAAGATCCTGCCACAGGAGATAAAAAACAAATGAGTTACTATTTGGGAAAGTGTAGGTATTTGAAAATTCAAACCAATAAAAGGAGCTATGTGAAAAACGATTACCCCTCGCAAAATGTTGACATAAATTGTGTGTTTTAAACGAGATCTACATCTTTATTTTCTCTACTATGTACCTATAGTAAGTAGTATTGTATTCCACCCAAAAAAATGTGATGTCGAGATTTCAGCGAAAATATATGTTTTGAGGCCCCCTGAATAAAAAAAAAAGTTTTTAGAAAAAGGTCCTGGTGCGCACGCGCGCGCGCGTGTGTATCTATCTGTGTCAGTTTTTATGATTGGGAAAAGGATTCAGCAGATTCAGAGGACTTTTTTTTTCTTTTTTTTTTTTTCAAATGATGCGAGCATTATACGCAATTGAAGGGCAAAAAGCAGCTGCCTTTCAGTTATCTAATATTATTTTCATTATGCTGAATAAGTAGTTTGTCAGTAACAAAATTAACATCAATTTTGAAAAACAGCTAAGTGTATTCTTTTTTTCGCATAAAAACAAAAGAATTCCAGACATGGGTAAGGATTAAACATGAAGGCATGAAATCATTGAAACGTGTATATAAAATGTCTTGGTCTTTTATAGATCATATTAATTATGTGAATTGGAAACATAATATTCATTACATCCTACCAAAACTGAGTTCTACGTGCTTTGCAATCAGATTAACTAATTCATTTTGCACCTAAAAGTTTCCTATAAGAGTATGCCTTACTCATTTATACTCAATTGTCTTCAGTAGATGTGTTTCTTTTTCTTCTTTTTTCTTTCTTTTTTTTTACAAAAGGAGTACTAACAATAGCTGTTGGTATAAACAATCAACCAAACCAGTATTCAAAACCTTACCAATAATTTCTTCTTCCGATTACCCTCCCCTTATTTAGGAGTTACACCCTCTAGGACTTACGAGCCAGTGCCTAGGGTCAAACGCCTGTCGGGGAGCAAAGGAACCTATGGATCGGACAGAGTGAAGACCTGGAAGCGGCTGGTCAGCCAAGCACCAGGTATGAGAGTGTGGAAGAGGATGATATAAAATGCAGGCGAAATAGATGATTGGAAATGTGATAATGGAGAAATTGGTGGAATGAGTGGCGGGGGAAACCGGAGCACCCGGAGAAAACCCGCCCTGACGCCGCTTCGTCCATCACTAATACCACATGCGGGTCCCTGGGATCGAACTCGGGCCACCTAGGTGGTAGGCGTGCACGCTAACCCTTACCAATAACGTGTGAGTATATTCTAGCTGTACATTTAACTGCAGCGAATAACGCAGAAATGCCCATCAAACGTTCAGATATATGGAATAAAGAAAACAGATATAGTCAGGACTTGCAAAGGGCAGGCAATAGGAATATAGGAATATAGGAATAGGGGATACGGAGGGGGTTTGATACTGAAGCTAGGTTTATTGTACCTGTGCCCCCAAGGGAGCACTCCCGTGAGGAAGCATGAGGTGACAGAAGACACTGGGCGGCCAGATAGGGGACCCGGGGAAACACTAAAAAACTCATGTGTCAGGAAGGTCGGCCAAGGGAATTAAACCCACGACCTCTCGAGTGCAAACCACACACCTTACCACGAAGCCAGTTCGCTCGGTAGCCAGGCAACATCCTAGATGTGTTCGGAAAAGGAGTCTCCCATAATGGCATAGTATTATTTTATGTTTTTTATGTGGTTTATTGAATAACCTTTTGATGATGAGCGTATTACGAAACCATTTATTGATTTTAACAAAGTAAAACAAAAGATAGCAACCTAGAAAATGAAACTAAGATGTTAAACATAGAACATCAACTTCACTCGAATGTTTCTGGGATTCTCCACTAGGAACCGCCACAATTTAATTCACTTCCATCATACAAGAAAAGAACTGAAAGCTAATAAAAATAAACTCGAGTTATCATTAGAAAGCTATCTTACCACTCACACCTTTGCAGTTTTGTAGTATTAATATAAATAGATTAGTTGCTACTATAAATATTTCGCAAAGATTTTAAATGTAAATGACATTAGCTGGTAACTTTTGGGTCTCATAAGCTTTACTTAAGGGTTACAATTTATTCAAAAATACACATAATGTACACCCTGGGTTTAGACTTACTCTCTATAGGATGCTGTAATTCACTATAGGATCCACAAACTGATATGATATATGATATAGAAGTATAGGAAATACGAGTAGTACCACAGTTATTTTATGCATGCAAAGCGATGAACGCAGCTCGTATTGAAAGTCAATAAACGCTGACAAACTTGAATGTTTTTTTCTTTAATGAGATATATTACAGTTTGTGTGAAATCCTGAATTTATTTTGTGGAAACTCTGTATTTATGATCTTGCTCAAGGTACTTACGAAGTAAATGAACAGAAAGGGTTTGGCTATTTTTTCTTCGGATGCAATGTTCTACTGGTGTTTATGACTTGACTTCGAGCACATTTGCATATGAGATGCTGACTTGAACAGATTAAAACAGAAAAGAGATCAAAAGAAGCTCTAGAATGCCCGAAGATACTAGTCTGTTTCACGAAGGAATTATTCATGCGCGGAACATAGCTTAGGTAGCTAATATACAGATCAGTTTTACCTACCAATTCGTACTAAATGCTGGCGGTTATCTGTCGGTCTATTTCTGTTCTCTGCTATTACGTAATTACGTCAATAATTAGCTTCCACTCAAAATAACAGAGAAGCCAGAGCATACTCTGATTAATTGAATTTCACGTGCCATTAACAAATTGGAGTTATGTAATGTTGAAGCATCAGGGTAAAGCAGCACCAGGAAGACCAAGCTACATAGAAGGCTCCACGTGTGAGGCATTCTTTGGTCCGGTTATCGGCGCCGAACTTCCTGAACCATGTTTTTTTTTTTTTTTTTTTTTTTTTGGGGGGGGGGGGGGTGGGGGCCCTCTTCCGGGCCACCAGACAAATGGTGGGAAGAATAATTACATCCCCCTAATTTTCCGACCCCACATTTTATTTCACCACCATTTAAATCCGGTGTTTCAGGCTCGGAAGTGTTGGCGATGGGCGAGTTTGTTACTGCTGTGTGGGACTTTGCAAGTAACTACGGATGGGTGGCATTGTAGTTCTCTGACCGGTGGTTGCTTGGCGAACCCTGGTGTCGAGATAAATCTCCAGCACACATTAGGGACCTTACTCTGGCTCGCGCTACTCGTCCGGGTTTCAACATCCCTACACACTAAGTAACTTAACAGGGTTCATAAAGTAACATAACTGTGTAACAGTTAAAAATTAACATTATCAAATGAACAATTAACGTAATGTCACAATCGGGTTGTCATAGCCGGCAACGCTTGTTGCTCCCTGATGGAAATGGTACCATCAAGCCACGTGTAGAGGCATCGGTATCAAACGATCTCGTAGATGATTCTGTTCTCAAAATGAGATAATGCTCCTTTTAACACCCAACTGATGTTAAAAGGAGCGTGCACAAGTTCGTCTCTCTTTGCCCCTAAAAGTATACGAGCTAATAGGTAACTCCATATGGACCATGCCCTGTTAAATAATGAATCAACCCTTTGGAAGCTATAAGATATTTCATTCTTAGTCGCCCGTCTATATTAGGAAACATGTACGCCCTACGTCCAGTGGTGCTGGTGCCCCACTCTTGTTGCCTGGTAGAGAAATGTGAAGGGAGAGAGCCAAAGGGCTAACACATTCGAAGGCGACAGGCTCAATCATGGACGGAGTCCTGTCGTACTCGACGCCACCCGATCCCGCACCTATAAGACCCTTCCTCTGGCGAACTCCACAAAGGGATTGCGGAAGTGCGTGCTTATTGAGGTGACCCGTACGGTGTCAAAGAGAAGAAAACCTACAGTACATAGTCACCGCCTAGTCGCAACCCGACATCCACCGCCGCCTGGTCCTACAACGTGGATATAGATGAGGAGGGAATGATGGGAACGGAAAGCATGAGCATGAGTACCCCAGCATTAGCGTAAGTGACAAGAGGAAAACCAAGGAAAACTTCAAGTCAGAGTGCACGGATCCAACCCACGAACTCCCGACTGCGATTCGTACCTCCTGCGCCATCTCACACCGATAATTATGTTACATTATATTACATTACCTTTCTTTCCTTTTTCCTGATTACCCTCCCCTTATTTAGGACTTACACCTCCTAGGACCTACAAGCCAGTGCCTAGGGTCAGACGCCTGTCGGGGAGCAGAGAAACCTCTGGACCGGACAGAGTGAAGACCTGGAAGCAGGTGGTCAGCCAAGCACCAGGCATGATAGTGAGGAAGAGGATATGAAATGCAGGTGAAATCGATTATTGGAAAGGTGATAATGGAGCAATTGGTGGCATGAATGGCGGGGGAAATCGGAGAATGTGGAGAGAACCCGCCCAGACGCCGCTTCGTTCACCACGAATACCACATGCAGGTCCCTGGGATCGAACCCAGGTGGTAGGTGAGCGGTCTAACCACTCAGCCACGGTGCCGCCCATATTACATTACATGATATATAATATTACATTATACTATATCATAGTATATAAACAAAATTAATTATATGGCAATAGCAACACACGCAAAAGATCTATCTTGGAAAATGGTAAAGGAACAAATAAACAGTGGAACGAATACGTCAAAATAACGAAAGATGGAAACCCCTAAGATGACATAAATGGCAGAATCAACAAAGGAAACTCAGGAATATCAAAATTAAAGCTTTTTTGTGGCATAAGAATATAACAATTAAAACAAAAATATATGTGTAATACTATTATAAAAATGCATTCACATTTGGATCAGAGACTTGGCATTTGAAATCAAGAACACTAGCTAAATTAAAGCCTACAGAAATGGATTTTTGGCAACAGTCTGCAAGAATCTCAAGGAGAGACAAAGTCAGAAACACAGTTATAAGAAAACAAATGAAAGTAAACAGAACAATTAAGATGATTTGGACACATGAAAAGGAAGAATAAGGACAGATAACCGAAGAAGACACATGAATACACTCCAGTAGGACGTAGGAAGAGGGGAACACCCAAATTAACATGGAAGCAAGGAATGGTTCAAACAATGAAAGAAAGGAGATTAGAAGATGGAACCTGGTTAGACAGAGAGCAGCGGAGAATGGCTGTAATTCCTAAATGACTGCACGAAGATATCAGAGACATTGTAAACCTGGAACAATAGATAATTATTTTATAATGCAATAGTAATTAACAAAGTTAAGTGCTTATAATAGTTAATTTGCTATGCTGAAGACAAAATGGTGAGCAGAAGTGTAACAAATTAAAAATAACGAGCGTAAGCCCAAATATTTCCTTAATTATACTTCTAATTCCCTATGAAATGGAGTGAAAGGAGAGAAGCAGAAGATACAGCAGAAAAAGGGATGGAAAACCCTTAGTTATTGCATGCACGTTCTTTTCCTCAAACGCCAAATACCATTAGCGATGTTTTTTGGCTACTACGCTTGAAGTAAAATCCGCCGCCCCAGTTAATCCTGCGTGACGAGGATGACATGGGACGATTTATGATGACCGGTAGCCGTGGAAAGATGTGCTTGCTTATTTTTTGCCCCCAGTCAATATTTTCTATCGCACATACCAATAAATGTATGATTTATAATGAATCCAAAACCAGTCAGGTATCATTCATTTCCCTTTCAAATTTACCTCTTCTGGCGAACAGCTGTGGCCAGGAATTTAACACGCCGAAACCGAAAGTGTGTGGCGTGTTAAGAGAAACGGGGCTTGTTCCCCCTTCTGCGTCTTTTACACGGGGAACTCTGACTGCATTGATCACTTTTATGGCTCTCGTAATATCCTTTTGTAATAGTTCATTTCTCTAGCAAAGTTACATTTGTGTCAATTCTTCCGACAGTGTTTTCCTTTGGCAAATTTCAGGTACCTATATAAGTTTTGCAGACAATTACTACGAGATATTTTATGCACAACAAACTATCATAGCTGCAAAACCCCTGGTTTGCTTAACCTCTTGCGTATTTCTCTATTTTCCTTCACTACGTATAGTAAGTAGGGGACTGTATTCGACCCAAAAGTGAGCTGTAGTACTGGACGTAGACATGGTGGGGTGGTCTTTTTAACCAGGGGCCGCTACTTCTCAATTAGCTTTTGAACTGGCCACTTAAGGACCTAACGAGGCTGAGTGCACTCCAGAGAAAATCTCCCTTGGGAGAAAGTCCCCACGCCTGTACCTGGAATCAAACCCGGCTCTCCCGCTTGATAGTCAGCAGCGTGCTAAACTTGAAACTCTCACGTCTGTATCAATAATTCAAAACTGAAAATAAGTAGAAATACACCATTAAAGTTTTAATACGCTTCTATAAACTGTCGTAAAAAGAACTATAATAACGGAGATTTGTAGTGTATAGCATATAGGATGAAAAATATTGCTTAGCCATACGTTAAACAGTGATTATACATGATCAGTGTAACAAATATGCCCAATACAATTATTGTCAATAAAGAGCCCATTTTTCGAAAAAAAAAAAATGTGCTAAATATTTGGAGTCGTCTAGCTTTTTGACGAATGGATATAAATGCTTTAATATTTCACTAACCATCGCGCAAACATTCTATGAACAATGCTGTAATGCATATCTACCATAATTCGAATGAATTTAGTGGCAATTTAATGTTAGCATTTCATACAAAGTTTAATTTCTGAGAGAGATTTGGCAATGTCATGTTAACATTAAATTGTGACTAAACTCATTCAAACTGAAATAAAAAGACATTACAGTATTGCTCACACAATATGTGTGACAATTAGTGCATAATAAACCATTTGTATCTACTCATCAAGAAGTTAGATGGTTCCAAATATTCCAAATATTTAACACAAATTACTTTTTTCTTTCTGTGAAACAGTATTTTATCGACAATAATTGTATTGCACATATTTGCTACACCCATCATGTAGAATCCCTGGTTTATGTATGGCCAAAGCAGTACCTACCATCTGGTGTAATTGGAAAAGTGTGAACTACTGCAGTAATTAGTGTCATTGTTGCATACTGAAGTTTTGTGTATTAATCCTTACATTTACTTAGCTGCATGAAGCACACTTTTATTTTCGCCTGACGCACTAATAATTCCTAGGGTTTAATTCAACACATCTGAAGGCTAATTTAACTTATTTGTGGAAGGTTGCGTGTCTGTAGAGATAAACTTAGGAACCTTTAATTACCTGCCCCCGAAATAGAAATGAGTAGGAACAGTTGATTTGGAAGCATTAGTCTTTCACGCCTCCGGTAAACAAAAGGGTGACGTTATAATTGGCTAGCAATTTTTAAAAAATAAAGCTCAGAGGCCTTTAATAATAGAGAAAAACAGCCTTCATAATATTAAAGTTTAACATTTCATCCTACGACCTCAGTTTTCACTGTGCATTTTTTATAACCACGCCAAGATCTACTGATCCAGATACAGATAGCAAAATTAATTTCCTTTAAAACTTGCCTGCTAGTCACGGAATCCTTCAGGCTCATTTCTCATAACTCACCAGCAGTTGGAAAGAGTGAAACGGCTGGGGAAAAGGGAACGAATAATCCAATATGAAAGCAACCCTCCACGAAATTGAAAACCCTTCACCAATAGGATTCTGCCTGGATGCGACTTTGATTGATTCCTGAGGAGGGAGACAAAAAAAGAGCATCGCCCCAATAAACAAACTTCCTCCACGTCAAGATCGTCCCTTCTGATGGCAGCTACTCAAAAGAAAGACCTCCTAAATTACTGATTCTTATCTTCAAAAGAAGGCGTCATGTTTTTATGTTTGATGAAAACCTACTTTTTTGTGTTTCTCTTCCTCCCCCGCAAGTTAACATCTTCACCTTTAGGTACCCCAGGGGGCTTCGATCTATGTGAGTTTGATTAAGGGAATCACTAACACAATATTTCATTAAAGTCCCTCTTCTTTAGTCCGGTATTAAAACAATATACATCCGGTATTATAAAGCTGATTTATCAAAAAGCGCTGAAGAGGTAAACATCCTTATGATGCCACAAACGGCTGTCTATTTTATATGCTCTTAAAGAATTATAGCGTGAAACTTTACAAGACGACAGAAACAATTTTTTCTTTTTTATTATTTTTTAAAGTTCCTTAACCATTTAGATTAAAGCAGTAAATTTCTTAACCTTTTTGACACAACCACTCCTTTTTTTTTTTACTTTCGCTACAGCAAGTATTGTATTCCACCCAAAAATTCGATCTCGAGATTTCACCTAAAATATGTTTTGAGACCCCTGAATCCAAAAAAGCATTGCTAGAAAAAGGTGTGAGTGTGTGTATCTATCAGTCTGTGTGTCTGTCAGTCTGTGGACAGCATAACTCAAAAAGGAAAAGTCGGTTAAAAACCAAAGTTGGTATGTCTTTCAAGGATGCAACACGAAGATTTTGAAGAAAACAGCATAGTCCCTAAATTACCCTTTATTATTTACCCTTACCCTTACCCTTAAATTATTTTCTTGAAAATGGCTCCGACGATTTTGATTAAAATGCCTTTAAGATATTTGTATGAAAAAAGAAATGTATATTTTCAATTTTTTGTCTATAGCCTATGTAGTCCTGCTGCAATTTTTCGCATGGTTACCTATTTAAAAGGGACCCTGCGCCTCTATGTCTGCTGTGTGACAACCTTTTGTCAGTTCGCCACGTGTTGCTAGAGTGTTGCTCTCTAGCGCACCTTCGGGATTCTCTGCAGCTGCCTGCCAGACTTGCAGAGGTCCTAGCGGACGACAAAACAGCGGTTGATAGAGTTTTTAATTTTTTAGCGGAGTGCAATATCAATTTGAGGATTATATTTTTTTTAATTATCTGTTTCTGCTTTTGGACATATTTATCACCTTGTTCATATCTGGCTATTGCCACTGCCTTTTGCCTTTGTAAACTTTTCTTGTTGCTAGTATTTTTATTTTTTGAGTGAAATTTATATCTGGCTATTGCCATGAATCTTTTAAGGGCGCTGATGACCTAGAAGTTGAGCGCCCTTAAACCAAATCAAAATCAAAAATTACTCTGGATGACTTTTGAATAACTGGTAAATCTAAGAGATAGACCAAATATTATTATACAAAAAGTAGATCTTGCTGAAACACACAATTTATGTCTGTGTACATTTTTTGTAGAGTGAGCCATTTCGGAGATATGTCTTGTTATGTGTGTGAGTTTTGGAGAACTTATACTTCTGTCAAATGGAGCATCGTTATTCAATTTTTTTATATGTTAACCGTGCAAAGAGAGCGGCACTCTTCGTGTCAGGACGACAGCACCGCTCTCCGCACTTCAAGCCTGAAGTCTTCCGAAGTAACACGTGAGATGGTAATACTAGGTTCTGTAGTTGCCGTCTTTGCTGCCAAATCTGCCTTTTCATTCCCCGGCAAACCTACGTGACCAGGAATCCATGCACATAGCACGTTAAAGAAACACATAGCAAATTAAGTTTTTGTAAAACTAGCTAGTAGAAGGTTTATACAAATAAGCGATAGTGGATGGAAGCGGACAAATGAATTTAAATGCATAAGAAGTTATATTTATTGTCAGGCTTCAAGTTGTGATACTTAAAGGAGTTCTAGATTTAACAGCGGAAGAAAAAACTGCTAGACAACCTTTACAGAATGTGGTATTAATAACACGATGCAGAAATACATGGCAAACTAATTGAAGGATCCAGAACGCAGACGGACAAAAAATACAGGAAATTGGTGACGGAGCATCTGAGAAATACCTTCGTGTGGTCAAATATGCGGTTTGTTTTTTGTGCGAAGCAATCCTTTTCTCACCCAAGCTTCGTGTGTCGGCTATTCTGTTTTTTACCGTGTAGTTTGTGGATTTTACTCTATCTCTTCTAACCCAATATACCTTCTCGCGTGTTCGGCAACATCAAGGGAGGTCATCAGGAGCTGCAGAATGATCACGTGGTTGTGACGATCCAACCATAAAAACCGATGTGTGGTATTCACATTATTTTTCTACTAACTCTAGAAACTATTCTCACAATAGCGTATTATCCATATAATGTGGATAATTTTTAAATTCATATTTACACAATGATGACCTGCAGAAAATGCTACACTGTTTAAATAAAAGTGCTGTTGAATATAGAATGAAAATATGAGTGAATAAGTCCAAAAGTATGTATTTTAAAGGAATGAATCCCGTTAGATAAAAAATAGTGCCAGAGAATATAATAATTGAACAGGTATCACACTTCAAGTATCTAGGATGTAATCTCCCATGCCAGGGAGAAGCTAATATTATAGAGAAAATAAATAAATTGAACTATATAACAGGCATGTTAATTCTGGCTTTTGCCACTCTGTTTTGTATATTTATTTTCCTTTTTGCTAGTAATTCAAATTTTTATTGAAGTATGCCTTTTGTCATGGATTGCTTTTTACGGCCGCGGGACTTGAACCGGTGACCTCCCTAAAGCCACACATGCTACTGCGGTTAGCTACAGGGAAATAATTATCGAAAGCATTTCTACAAATGTTTACCTCGATAATGTGAAGTTGGTGTAAGAATAACCTCTTTAAAAATAGTTTGTTGAACCTTGGGAAGAGAAAGTCATGTGAGTGTAACAGATGAAATGTTTCAACTAACCTGTCTGTTCACTGCATAACGTGGTCGTCAGCATAAATACACACATACTCTCTCCAATTCCATGTTATTTACATATTAATTGGTGTAAACTTGGCTCCGAAGACCACTGGTGTTAACATAGGTTTCAATAAACGTCGGGAGAGAAACCAGAAGCAACCGTTTTCTTTTATTGGTGTCTAATACTTCTTGACACTCATAAAAGTTAATCGTTCACATGTTCACACAATGTATACTGTGTTTGTGCTTCAGCCCATAAAAGGTCTCAACTAATTTCTACGACGTTGTACTAGAAAGTTCTAATGTCATAATCAAATTTATGCCTAAATACTTTTTGGCCTCCAATACTTAATCACATTTTATGGTCAAAAGTGTACTGTTTACTAGGTGAACATGTATATCAAATAATTTTAATGAGATCCACATGCAGCAAACTTGGATGCACAATTTCATTTTCTATTAGAAAAAAATGCAATTAAAGCTTTAATTATAATTTCAAAACTCGTGCAAAAACATCGTCTGCAGAATTACTGGGGGCCATTTGTGTGAAATGTTAATAGCATACACTTTTAATTATTGTAATTATTGTAATATAATAATACGGCAATTAACATAAACCATATAAGTCAGCTACATGATATGGAGCCTGATGCTGAGATAAAGTAAATAAAAAATATCGTCTGTAAAATTAATCACATTCCTTAATATATATTTTTTTTAACTTTCTGTACTAGAAAGTAGGGGAAGTATTGTATTCCACCCAAAAATTCGATGTCAAGGTTTCACCGGAAATATATTTTTCAGACCCCCTGAATAAAAAAGAGCATTTTTAGAAAAAAGTCCGTCTGTGTCTGTGTGTGTGTGTGTGTGTGTGTGTGTGTGTGTGTGTGTGTGTGTGTGTGTGTGTGTGTGTGTGTGTGTGTGTGTGAATCTGTGTGTCTTTGGACAGCATAACTCAAAAACGAACAGTAGGTTAAAAACCAAAGTTGGTATTTAAGTTGAATGTCCCTCAAGGATGTGACACGAAGATTTTGAAGAAAATAGCCATACCCTTAACTACCCTTTAAATGGAAAATTTTACGAAAAGTTTGATTTTCTTGAAAATAGCTAACGATTTTGATTAAAATGTCATATGTTTGAGATTTTTTTATGACAAATGAAATGTATATTTTGAATTTTCTGGCTATAGCTCCTGTAGTCGCATTTATTCTAGACGACATTTGCATAACTGGTAAGCCGCTAGAGATAGACCAAATCGTACTGCACAAAAATGTAGATCTTGCTAAAATATACAATTTATGTCTGAGTAAATTTTCTTGTAGGTTGGACCATTTCGGAGATATTCCTTGTTATGTGTGTGAGTTTCGGAAAACAACTTTCGTGAAATGGAACATCGTTGTTCTTTTTTTATTTTAAGTGTGCAAAGAGAACAGAATCTCAAAAGTTTTAAAAGATTTGATTATTGCACAAAGCCTACTGTATTCTAATATTCCCCTTGCACCTACAAGGAAATATACAATAAGATAATTTGTACAAATGTTTATCTCAACTAACACGAAGAAGATATAGGAATAACAGTTTGTAAGAATGGTTAGTACAAGAGTAGAGAAAGTCATGTGAGTGCAGCATATCAGAGTTTTATAATTAATAATATAGCCGTTTTTAGCGCAAGTTACAAATATGGTACGTTTTTTACAATACAGGATGAAATAAATTAAACTCGATGGTGAACTATAGAGCAATATAATCGGATACGATGGAGATAAAAGTTATGCAAGATCTCAGAATCCAATACAACCCAACCCAACTCTGACGTTTTTTCTTCCATTTCTACTTCAGATAAAATGAAAATGTTCCCTATTGTTTATTGTTTAACCCTAGAACAAATATAAGCATATGCAGTAATTCTACAGTTTCATTAATTAAATATAAGTATCAGAAAATCCCCCGTTCCAAACTAGTCTTAACGGAAGTGTTTTCGTTACTTTTTATTTGCTTAAAAGAGCTATAATAATTTTGATTAAAAAAAAAACAAGTTTAAGATACATGTATTTATATGGTAAATGAAATGTGCATTTTGTATTTTCTCCAATCAGTCTGTACACTCCATTTCATTCGGAAGGATGTTGTACAATTTGCTATAACGGGTAACCAAAAGCGATAGATAAAAATGTATAAACCAGAACGTAAACATCATTTATTTAGCGTGGCATGAGACACTGACAAGATATCCATTATTATTGGTTTGAATTTTTCAACACTTAGTCATTTTCTTAAAGAGCTGTCTCTATTCAGCTGTTTCTTGCAATAACATGAAGAGAGTGTGTAATTTTAAAGCCAGCACGTAGTGACTAGCTCGACTATCGAGTTTCTACATAAGCAAATGCATAATGAAACCATCCCTGCCAAGATTTATGTGGGGGAAGATAAGATATATAGAAAATTAAGATGTAGAGCTACATAAATATGAACACTGTTGGGTAGAGAAGGTAATGTGAATGTAATACGCAAGATTTTTTTAACAGCTCTATATGTATATTTAAGGGCACATCGTAGTTAAACACGCTGAGTTATACATTAAAAATAGGTCAATATGTGAACATCGCATAAGTCATTAAAATTATAATCTTATGTTTGCACAACACCTTGTAAAGTATTTGGGGTAAAATATATGTAAAAATCAAATTTGTAGCTCTAAGCAAGGATGTGAGATCTGTGTTAATTAATACACAGAAAAAGTTATTTTCGCATGATGATATTCATTTAGATGCATTTAGCTGTATAGCCATCTGCTCTAATGAGTTCATGGTGAACCCAGAAAAAGGCATCTCTGAGAAAATGAGTGGATTAGTTTTTCAAAACTTGAATTTTAGGGTGAACATTTCAGTTGATATATACTTTAAAAAATTTAACTCAATTTTTGTAACACATAACGTTATAATTTCTAATTTTTTTGTAAAATATGGAAGAACTGCCCCACTCATTTTAAAGTTCATATGATTTTTTAGGAACTTAGGGAATTTGAGCTTAATAGATGCAATAGTATTTTCAAAAAATGGTACCTACATGTAGTTCAGGGTTAATGCTTTTGTATTTAAATGCGATTTTGAGAGCTATAAAATTTACAACAATCCATATATTATATATCAATGGATGTGGAAAAGAAGGAGATTTCAATGCTTTTTTTCACTTCAGAAACTACAATTTGTCCTTAAAAGTTATTGCTGAAATTATAGACCTTTCGCAGCTCAATTCAAATTTTCATCTGTACAAAATATGTCAATATTATTTCAATTTCACGTAGCTTCTTGTCACCTTACAATATATCTCGCAGTCCCACCAGTTATCTTCCCTTTACGTAAACTATACCTTTGTTGAGGTGCTAACACACGCTGAAGAAATCTGCGCACTAGGTCCTGGCTCTCAGGGGGGTCTGGACCATTTCACGCATGTGGACCCCCTGTTGACTGTTCCCCACTGTTTTTAGGGCGGAACCCATGTACCAGACCTGAGCTAACACCTTAAATGTCGCCTCTGCTTTGTGTACCTCAGTACTCGGTTGTGCTAATTGGGCAATACGCCATATGTTCGTCTTCTCCATTATTAGCCCTGGCTTGTAGTTCGTATGCATAGGCATGCTGTCATATGCTGATTTTACAATCCATTACTGACGAGATAAAGTTCAGCATAGCTAAACAATACGAAAAACAGTGTAGAAAAAATTATATGCGTAGCATCTGCTGCTCGCTTTCGGAGGCTATGGGTTCAAACCCCACACACTGCTCAACTTGACTATCCTTAATTTCATTCATGATAGAGTTAAATTATTAAAATTAAAACTTCGTTAGATCCTTGCATGAAGGAAATGAAGTGGCTCCAGATTGCGAAGACCGCAGTTACTGCCTGGGAAGCATTCGGGGCACCAACCACGTCCCACCCTCCAGTATTGCAGTCTACTCATGACGCCCATTGTATGCAAATGTAGGGGACACAACGGTCAGATCCACGGAGTATTAATGAAGCCCTTAAGGGGTAACCATAGCTGATATTTAATAAAATCTTTCAAAAATTCTAAAAAGTTAGGCTTATTCCTAAAACAATGTGAACATTTAGCTCAATTAAATACCATGGTGTTTTCTTTCAGAGGTTTATAAAGCTTTAGCACGTGATCACTTAAACGTAGCTCAATGCCCTGTATTTCTGGTGTGTTTCACTCAATTTTGATTTTCTTAACTTATGTTCATTAAAAATGTTGCTTATGATGTAGTTAGTAACCAGTACTGCTCAAATTTTCAGCAGAAACTCATAGGGAATGAACGTAAAAAATGACATTGTTTCTATTGCACTTTTAAACTGCTCAAGATATGACAATCTGAGCACTGGGGATAAAATTGTTACAAAGGTTAAATTTAAGCATATAAATTGTTTTAAAACAAACAAAAGAGTGAAGAACTTTACCCATACAAGCCCGCCTTTATTAGTGTTCAAATAATGAGGTAGAAGGGGTAATTTCTTTTTCTTCAGCACTTCAGATATTTGGCATTTCTGCCAGTTCGGTCTTCTTCATGTCTATTGGTGTTTGGTATTTGCCATTGAATAATCCGTAAGAGTTTTTAATAACTTTGCTAATGCCGTTATCGCAACTCGTTTCTTTTTTCGGCAGTTTTTGCTTCTTGCACTTGCATTAAGTACCTCTTCATTTACCATTTGCCTCCCCATTTTTAATGGTTTAGTTGTGCATAGACAAATACAGAACATTTGCTTTCTGTTTACCACCTGATGCTCTAAGGGGAATGAGGAGCAGGGGAGAGACATTCCACACAGTGTAACCTCAGTTTTGTAAACTTCCGCGTGACCGTTGTTCTGCTGGGCATGTTGCCAACTTATCTCCAATATTGTTAGCGCTGCTAATTTCTCTTAATTTCAGTTGTAAAATCATACTTGTCACTAGTTTTATGTCGGAGGTACTCGTAATGGCAACAGTAAAGTAGAAGCAGATATTCCTCCACCTAGGAGTGTTGTGAAATCTGTTATGATATTGTGGTTGTAGAACAAAGAGATTCAGAGTGACAGTTCTATGTGTAAAACAGATCTTTATAGGATGATTGAAACAAACAAACATAAAGAGGCTCTTAAAGGTATTACTGCCTTCATTCTATTACTTTCATTACCTGTACTTGCAGGAGCAATTACTATTAACTGAATGAAATTTTAGTACCTCGTTCTTTGATCCTCTAGGAAGGAATGAGAAGTTGTTAGACTGAATTATTCCTCAGTTATTATAACGTTATCATTGGTTATTTTGGATTTATTGGGCCTCTCGAATTGTTTAATTTCTTATTAAAGATCTTCTTTAATTCTCCTTAAAGCTGTCATTTCTGCACCTTGAATTTTACTTTTATCTCTTTTAATATCCATGCCTGGCTTCCATACATGGACACTGGAACTGCCATAATTTTTCAATTTCGTTTCTTTCCTTGTTTTATTACTCAAAGCTCTTGTTATAGTTCCGCATATTTACTGGACCTTATTTATCTTGCTTTCTACAACCTTGTCTAAATCGTAGCTTACTCCACAAACACAATATATAAAATTTGAAAGCTGTACCAGGTATTTATTTACAACTTATTTCTGATCTTACCGGACATTTCCCTTGCTGTGCCATTATTTTTGTCTTTCTTATGGACACGTTTACATTATATTCTTTTTCCCATAAATACAATTTGCACACGGAATCATTGGAAGCTCTCTTCATTGTCCTATATTATTGCAACGTCACAGTATAAAGATAACATTTCCGGTTTTATTTCTATTCAATTATATTCCTCCAATCACCTCCGTTTTCAAAATATTAATCATGTAATTCACGTATATACGAGTATTAAATATCGTGGGAGAAAGGCTGCATCCCTGTGTTGCTCCTTAGTTCACTACTATGTCCTCTGTTTTTAGCGTGCCTGTATTTATAACAATTTGTGTGTTTCTATATAAACTTTTAATTGCTTTTACTATGTGAGAGTGATATCCCCTTTTTCAAATATATTCCATAATCTTTCTCTATTAAAAAAATCAAACGCTTTTTCAAAGTCTATGAAATCTACAGGAGTCTCTAAATTGACTTCTTGCCTTTTTTTCTAATATTTTCTTTATACTTAAAACTTTATCACTAGAAGATCGTCCTATTCTAACTAGGGATTTTCCTGTTTTAAAATAACTTCTGTTATTGGTTTTAAACGATTATTAGTAATTATAGCATACGGCTTGTAAACTCAGTTCAATAGACTTATTACCTGTAGAATTATTAGGGTCATTGAGGGGAATGTCTCAGCTTCAAATAGTAGGCAGCTCCCGTCTAACAGTTAATTTATTAGCGTCCATTAAGTTTATCAGTCGACTTAGCTAGTGTTGTCCTTCTCACTCCAATGGTTCACCACTGTAACACTGTAGCAGGTGGCAACAAAGACGGTGGTATTGAAGACAGCACCAAACGTTTTATTTGTCCAGGGTAGAGCCACATGTTTTAGTTTATGCGTTCCTGATGATTGCGATCTCTCTAAACTGCTAGCCTTTAATTTCAACTTTGTCTTTTAAGTAAGTGACTCCTTTATGTTTCATTGAGCTCCAGGTGTTGAAGTAGCCCAGAGGTTGGGCGATTTCTGGATATTCACGTTTCAATTTAGATTGTTTGTTTTGTTGTAAGATAAAAGAAAGGTGTTAAGCGGTACGTATTCAAAGCGCATTGTTCCCCTGAACGAAACTTTACTGTTTTCGTGACCGAGTGAGCCCTAGGGAGGAGGGTCATAACAAAAGAACGGTTCGGTAGCCTGTTGAGAATCAATCAGTCCATACACAAAGTAATTTCAAAACGGGTGCCCCAGGTTGACGTGCAATATAATGGAAATACATGGTAATATAATTAATTCATTACGGCCAAGTTAATGCCTTGCGATGGAATCTGATAAAGAAGTAGCCAAATGTAATCTAAATAAATATTAAAAATGCATTATCATTGCTTTGGGGGAGGTGAGAAGCCTACTGTGAACCCGTGTAAAAAAGAATAATAAACTGGTGTTTTTTGCCAAAGGCGAAATAACAAAGCGTTGAAAGTAAAGTTACTCATACATATGTTAATCTGGCATCAGCTGGATTTGAATCGAATTCAGTTTGAGTACGTCTCTATGAGAGAAGTCAAGCTTCCCGAGCTTGCCCCAACATTTGTGCCCGTGTTTTATGATCTGCCTTGAGCACAAAGTGGTAATGTTCTGGTCAGAACAGTGGCATACTAAGTGTGGAGCTTCTGCTTTCGAACCCTCTAGCCTCTGTTGTTAAGGATCAGAATTCTTTAGTTATGCTTTCACGTATTTTTAATATAATATGAAGCTTATTGAAATAAATGGGCATGTGATACTGAATACAATGAGTGTTAAGCAAGAAGAATGACCACCGGTTATGGAATTAGGTTAACAGAAGTATGTAACTTCACCGATCGGCTCAGTCCGTGTGGAGTTTGCATTTGAGAGGTTCCGGGTTCGATTCCTCTTCTACTCTTGCGTTGTGCATGGTTTTCCCTGTTAGGTGAATAGTAGTGCGATATCATCAACCCTCAAGATAGGCAGGTACAACTGTTTCGACGCAGTAGGGATCTTCCCAGCGTCTCCCGGTCTTCCAACTTCTCTCCTACCAACTGGTGTGTACTGCAACGCCTGTATGGTTAGTCTTTCTTCTGGCATTCGGGAGATATGCTCTTGTCACTTCATTTGTACTCCCTGATTTTGTCGTTTAAATTGTCTACCGTAATTTCCTTTCCATCATTTCCTTTTCATTCGGTTTTCTTACATTTCAAGTCTGCTTCTAGGTTTCGTGGCGCATGGTGGTGCCAGACAGATGGCATGGATGTTGTTGTTATAGTGTTTAACGCCCGCTTTTACTACTACGGCACCGCAGGTGGTGACACTGATGATACATGGAATGAAGATGGAGCACCGGTGAAATGAGATGGCGGGGGAAACCGGAGCACCCGGAGAAAACCCGCCCTGACGCCGCTTCGTCCACCACGAATACCACATGTGGGTCCCTGGGATCGAACCCGGGGCGCCTAGGTGGCATAGATGTTTTCTCAAAGAGAAGAGTAAGATTCTAGAAGGTTGCTTGATTGACGGGTCGTTTAGCATCCTCTCTGAGCAGCACCAATAGAGGATGGACCTCCATTAGGGACTTGAGCGTCTCTGTGACCTATCTGCCTGCGGCATTCACTTCATACCTTCCTTCTAAACGCTGATAATTGAAATATACCTCTGTAGGCCGCAATGCGCGTGGTATCTCTCTCGCTGTATATTCAAAACTTTTTTTTGTCATTAATATTTTAGTTAATACTGCTTTCTGGCTATGCAAATTGCTAAGAAGTTTTACGAAATTTTGTAAAAAATTCAGTATCAGTAATTTATTTGGTGCTGGTTCCTTAACAAAGTAAGTGTAAGTGTTGAGTGCGAGGGAGTTACCAAACCAGGTGCTGAAGAAACAACTTAAAACACTTTAGTTTTGCAAGTTAGTATCTTTCTCCCTTTATTTTGTATGAAATTTTGTTATGTCATCAGAATAGACAAAAGCTCATAACCTTTATTTGTTTTTATGTACTTTTGTGATGCTTTTAATCTTAATTTTAATACTGTGTTCTTCTAAGAGTTTGTCTATAACGTAAGCTTATGTTGGAAGTTTCAATCGCTAATAAATTTTCACGCCATATAATGGTCGAGTTTGCGATGCAGTTAACAGCTGTATAATAGTAGGTAATTCCAAACTACTTTGGTTTGGAGCGAAGCTTGCAAACTATGTAAATTAGTTATTGCAATTTACCATATGTAATTATCACCTTAAACTTGAACTAAATTGCACATAATGCTTGTTGAGGCACCATGCTGGTGCACGTATAAAATATTCACGCTAAACACCGACACAGTTGTTTTATGTTAATCGAAATTACATTAATCTCTAAGTTCATGATGTTCTAGGATTTAGAACACTATGCAATGGTGTGTGAGAGAAAGGATTATTTACGAATTCTAGTTATTATTGCCAAATATGGATTAAGAAATCTATTATCTTGAGTAGTATAAAGAGAGCTCCAGAATCCATCTGGGGTTGTATTTGACTGTTTGGCTAATAACTACAACATGGAATTAATGATGATCAAAACTAGAGTTCTAATGACGTATCATTTTCTAATTGTTGCATCACAGGAATTGCTAACGTATATCTACATAAATCCCTACCATGGTCTCATATTATGAACATTATATTTAACTAACCCCATTTTATATTTAAGAGCACTTTTTTTTTCTATTTTACATCATTACTTTTCTTTTTCTTGCCCTTTGCATAATTATGTAGTCATTTTCTTACAATTACATTGTGCATCTCATGACGCAGCCACTATGGTTTGTGGTTATCGAGAGGTCGGCGCCGGGCAGTCCGAACGTAAACAAATAAACAGGATGCTGTCCAATGTAAAGGCTGTAATGCTATCGTCAGATAATTAGAATCCTCTGCAATCCTTTCAATCTCGAACATTCTGAAACTATATGGAAATTCCCTACGGTTATGCAAGCGAGCGCTCTGACAAGTTGAAGTTAGTGAGTGACTTGTGTGTTTCTATTGCGACAAAGAGTGCTGTTCTCCGAGCGAGTTTGGGACGAGTATGGTAACTTGCAGCTAGCGCTGTTATTCCAGCGTCCTGTGTTTGACTCAGAAGCGAGTGAATCGGACGCGGAGAAGGGGCTAGGTCGTCACTAAGTCGCGAGAAAGCAAAGTGACAATGACTATTGGAACTAGTTTATACTACTGAAGTGATGGTATGAACTTGGTGAAGTCTCAGATAAAAATTATACTAGATAACTAAACGACAGAGAGAACAAGGTAAATAGTTTACAGTATTGACATTTTATATAAGGATAACCCTTCAAACATCAGAAGTGTCATTATCCCTATTTAGTGGTTCGTCTACAAAGGGTTGGTTGCATGTGAAGGGGCGATATTGTCAGGGGAGTAGATATATTGCAATTATGAATTTGTCTCCCAAACCAGGGCTGAGGCAGGTCAATGCTCTCCTTTCTTTGTAAATTGGTGTGTACATCTACTATTTTAAGGGATTTTAATTTCGTTTCTTTTTATTTTAATGTCTAAGCAGTGTTTTAGGGAAATGATCAGACTAGAGTTGCACCTGCATGAAGAATATTATGAATTAATTTCAAAATTAACAAATTCATTTTTCTCGATTATTTAATGATAAACTTGCTTTCTTCAGAAAAGAATATCATTCAGAGGGACACAATTCTGATAAGCTCTCTAGAAGATGTATACAGTAAGAAATACAAACAGTTAAATTTACCTCCCGTCAGGAGTTTTTGAGTTGTCAGGTTTAAAAAATTTACTTCGCCGAAGACGAGTTTTAAAGCATTGATATCAAACTTCGTCTTTCAAACCTTCTGCAACATTTTGCCTTTTAAATCATTACTCTAAAGATAACGTAAATATTTAAATAAAACGTTTTGAAAAATACAATTGAGTATTCGCTTTATAATACAGATTTTTATAAATTAATATTTCGAAAATTTTAAGCCGTACCTACTTCCTTAACGTCATCAAGGCATTGAAAATCAGTCAAAAATGAGGGGTATTGTTATTAAGAATTTTATGGAGAAGTAAAGGTACATATTAGTGAGCCCCCGTGTTTGGGACGTGGACCATTTGGCCCTTTGCACTTCTTATGTGACCCTCGAGAGGCAGGGAGAGAGGGGAGAGATCCGAAGTGCAGCCAGATCCGGGTGACGAAGTGCGCAAACATGGATATGGCCTTAGACATCCCATAGTACTTAATGCAGGCCTGCTGAAGGCGTCATAAGTACGTATGGAGGGCAGTTATGCTAACGCTACGAACGCGCCTAAAAATGACACCTTGTATAGCTACTGTAAAAGATTGTAATAACAATTACCATAACAATAGTCCTTGTTTTCTTGATTCGAAAACAGGTCTTAAGACTTGCAAGTACCAGAATATCTTTATGGGGTATCATTTACACTCTGCTAGTACTATCCTTACCGCAGCTTGCTAATATCTTCAACTGTTTGAAAATGAATGAGAAGGCTCACTTTTATGAAGCTTTAATTGTGTTATTGTTCTGGAACTCGAACCAAGGCTACCGTTCCGTGCCCCTGAAGATGAGTGACAGCCTCAGGCCGAACAACTAATTATTATGTTCAGGTCGGCCGCACACTTCTGAACACAAATCGGCTTCTTCTTGTAGGACTATAATTCACTAAATGAATTATTATGTATTAAAACTCGCTGTTCTTCCAGACAGAATAATGCCGTATCCGCGCCGGCGTTGGATTGCGAAACCCTACTACTACTTCTTAACAAATGGTTATTATATACTACTTGACTAGAGAAATGAACTCCTAAAGTGTTCCTTGTCCGAAGGTTCTGGAATAAGTGACAAACTACAAAAAGAGGATAATTCTTACTTTCTCTACTACGTACAAGTAGAGAATTGATCTGGGTCCAATTCCCGTGAGAATTTTCTTCCGTTGGGCGGCCTAGTTCGGGGTGCACTCAGTCTCGTTAGGTCCCTGAGGCATCAATTGAGGAGCTACTTGATTCAAAATTATCGATCCCCGGTCCAAAAGGCAGGCCACATGCCGGCCGGGAGGAACCGGGGCTCTAACCATGTCCCACCTACAGCACTGCACCCCGCAGTATCGGCAGAAGTGGAGGACACAGCGGTAGGCCTTGATTCGGATGGGTTGTTGTGTCACGAGGGATCACTTGTACAGTAAGAAGAGGCTGTGTCGCCTTCCACCCAAAAATTGGATTCCGAGATTTCACTGGACAAGGTATTAGGACTATGAGTGTGCAGATATTAATAGCTACTTCTTGACGTTAAACTGAAACATAACTTCCTCTAACATTTTCCGTTATAGTGCAAGATTGCATAGATAAAAAATAAAATTGTTTGGTGTTTGCGGGTCAATATGTAACAGCGGTTGATAGAGTTCTTAAGTTTTTAGCACAGCGCAAAGTGAAATTGAGGATTTGAAATTTTAGACACTAGTTACTTTGTATTTCGTTATTTTTGTAACCATTATTAGATAAGTAGTTAATGCCTGTCTGCATTACTTCAGCAACTGTTATATTAAGGTAAGCATGACAATGTAGTCGTTACGTTATTCTGTCCATTCCTAATTGACATTTTCGAAAGCAGTTAAATAATTTGCCACTACAAATAAATAACGTTTTTAAATACTTCACTGGCATGCAAACTTAAACACTCATCCAAAATTTAAACATGTTTTTACCGATATTTTAAATAGTATGTTTGAAAACATTTCATTAAGATAACTATTAAAAGAAAAACAGAAAAATTTGTAATATATTGTAGCCAAATATGAAGAAGAATTAGTTAACCTACTCAGGCCAAATAGAACTAAATTGAGAATCATATTATATCAAGCAGTTTGAAATATATACCCTTTTCTAAATAATTGGGAGAAATATTACAATGAACTTGCACTTATGGCTTGAGAATGTATAGATTTAATACTTCTGCTTTACCTGTTTAATCACCTTTATGTAGGACATACACCCCCTAGGACTCACAAGCCAGTGCCATTTACATCATATGTTGGAAGAAATTATGCAAAAATTTACAAAATAAAATTTTAGTATGTTAGGTACCTTTACAGTAATATCCGCCTGTGAAACGGTGTACCTTACGTGTATATACTTATAAAACAATGCTATTGCTGAACTAAAACAGCAACGTCCACACTATTCAAAGTCAAGATTTCAACTGAAGCATAGCACAAATATTAGATCAAACTAATATTGCATGTGTCCCACTATGAGTTGATAATTTTGATATCCGTCTGAGAGATGGATATTACTATTTAAGGTTTACCACAATTATTCTAATTTTTAATTTAATTTTGAGGTCCACACGTATTTATGCCACTCTTCGTGCAAGTAGAAGGATTTTAAAGTGTCTTTGAAGACCCTCTTGTATGCAAGGGAATTCAGAACGCCTCAAGATGAGCATTTGTAATAAAATATCAGTATAGAATATTTGTTTAACAGAATAAGAAACTTCCTTTGCCCTAGGTAACGGATTCGATATGCTGCTATCTGGAATGGAAATTCAAACACGCTGTTACGTTTGACGAACAAGAGGTACAATAACTTCTGATTCTTGCTTGACAGAGGGTTGTGTTACGTAAATAAGACAAACACGACAGAAAGCGGCTGGTTCTGTTATTTTCCTGCAACAATCTGAAGCTGGGCGGGCAGTGTTGGACCCTGCCTGAGGCGAACGTGCCGTTGAGGTCGACAACAAAAACATCGCCCCGGGTCCTGGGATCTTGGCCTGCACGCCATCTGGGGTAACCAACCGCCTTGCTGAGAGCCAATTGATTTCGTGCTATAAACACCAGTCAAATGTTTCTGAATATTTCATTCATCAAAGGCGGCATCGAAAACCATTTTAGTTACTCCATTTCTAAATAAAGGAACCTTAAAGATTCTTTACTGTACATTAATTTTTAAGGAGATAGTACAGCGTAAGGAGCATAAAACTATACAAAAACATAACAGCAATTAAGATGCGAGTACTTTGTGAAACGAGCGGTAACGAGTTTTCATATTATTCATAGAGCATTTTGTTTGCTTTACACTCAAGATTCACACAGCTATTTATGCTTGACCATATGTCAAAGTTTAAAACATTTATACACTGTTTTAATGTTCTACGCTGCATGCTATTGTCACTGATGTCCTAGATTTTAATCATGTACTTGTTATTCGATTGCACATGTGAGAATTGATAATTGGGCCTTCAACTGTGACATTATTGATTTTCTGAAAACGTGGTTGTGTGTTTTGATTTTCTCCAGTCCATGAATTGTGAATACATTTTTAGTGGTCTGAATTGCAGATCACTTACATTCATATCCGAATTTTTAGTTTTTATAAACTTTAACTAGTTATTTAATTGCGCATACGAGAATCTAATTGCACATCTGGGAATCTGCGCAGACAGCAAATTCTTGATTTGATACATGCGGATATTTTGATTTTTATTGGTATCTTTATGAACAGGTGCACCTTTGATTGGTGGATAGTAGTATCGTTATGGTGAGGTAGATATAGTGAGGTAGATATAGTGAGGTTGATTACTAAAGCCAAAAAAACTAAACCCCTAGCGCAACAGCCCATGAAGGCCAAGGCTTGCCACTCAGCCGCTGCATCCCCCACCTCTGCATCTCTACAGGCGTCATTGCTGGGGTGCAGTACTGGAGGATGGGACGTGGTCAGCGTTATGCGGCCTTCTGGATCTGAGGCCGCTATTTCTCCATCAAGTAGCTCCTCAGTTGGTCCCCTCGGGGCCTAACGAGACTGAGTGCACCCCAGAAGGGATCGAACCTGGGTCCTCCGCGCCAGAGACAAGCGCGCTAACAACTGCACTACGGAGACGGTCGAGGTTGATATAAATGCGGGTTAACCATACGGAGTTGCCACTAAAGACTTAAAACATAATACCTTTTTCATGCTACATGAACCTAATTTCAGTTTCGCAAAATTAATTTACATGGCTAATTTAATTGCTAAAAACACGCCAGCTTGATAAGTGAAGCCAAGATTTTCCCTAACATACTATTTGTAAAGATATTTCAATTCTTGTACTTTTATTTTAAAGCTTAAGCCCCTTAGGAAAATGAGCAGAACTGTACTACATCTGCGTACAGAACAGTATAAACTTATTTTCAAATTATTTAGTCATACTTTTTTTTTGGGGGGGGGGATATCAAACAGGGGCCCATAATTGTTCATTTCCCTAGATTATGCATGCAATGACAAACATAAAACGTTTCATTTAAATACTTCAATACTTTTCGAATTAGCAAGAGAAATCTACTTTGTGGGAAATAAGCTTCAACATCAAACTTTGAATGCCTTTTTGAGTATTTACAGTATTGTGCAGCGTTTTTATTTTGAAATATATAATTACTCTGAAACCAATGCAGATGTTAAAATAATTTTCTCCGAAAATACACTCAAATGTTTGTTGCATATGCTATATGTGTTAAAAAAATCCACGTTTGAGCATTTTAAACTGTAACTATCTCTTTAAAGAAATCCTGTGACAGAACTTACTACACTCATAGATTCTAATTTTTCATTGGCCTTAGTTATGCAGTGGAACATTGAAATACAATTTGAGATAAATAGGACCTTTTTTAAATGTCAACACCATGATCCATTACATTACATAATATTACATGATTTACACTTTCATTCTTCAACCTAAACATTACAGTTAACATAATAAACAACATCAATATTAATACATAATACTTTAGCATAAATGTTAGCATATCTAAATACTATAAATCTTCACTTTGTAGCAGTTTTTAAAGTGTAATAGTGGTTTCACAATTGATTAAAATTTATATTACTGTCAAAGCGCATAAACCACTGAGTATATATTGATAATAATATTGTAGTTTAATACTATAGCTCACTATCCAATTTTTTCCACATCAGCTTTTCAATTTTGAAGCCTTACATAGTTGACTTTTGGGCATATCCACGGAGCATGATTTATTGTTTGGTTCCCCACCATTACACAGGCATTCTGGTCTATCTGTAATAATTATTAATTGGACTTAGCATGCCACTAAATAGTCTGTGAATATAAAGCTCATTTGTAGCTAGCAGAATACTTACACCAGTTGCATACAAATACGGCAATTTCAGCTTCTTTGCCCACTCATGTTGACTCGTGCTTCTTCAGGGAACAAGAAACAAAGTCGCAGACATATAATTTTCAGCAAACTGCATTAATCAGCTTTTAGACGTATAAATGAGCCCCATGGTCAGGTCTTCTGGTTCCAAATTTGCAAAGTTTTAAAGAAGCGGCAATTAAACCTGTCATAAATGATTATAGGATGTTACCTACATAAGTGGATGCGCTAAGCCTTCTACACCTTAACCTTAGGAATGATGGATTAATGAAAATGGTAGCTTTTGAGTCAACCGTAGGTTTCATAACTCTGAGAGGCTTTCATCGAGATTTCCTAGTTGCAAAGATTTTGAAGTTTATCCAAGGAGTATTTATTATTTACCAGCAGCAATTCATGGGTTCACAGCTTGCTATTTACAAAATGTTTAAGAAACATTTTATGTGGCTATTGCCATTAGGCTGCGGGCTTACGATCCGGAAGTCCGTTCATCAAAAACACGTTCTGCTACCACTTTGGTACCACTTATTGCATATGAGAAATATTGGAGCGTGCTGGTACAATTTGTGGTGGAATGGTCATCGTATGAATCTGAGCTGATTTTAGATGAAAATCCATACAATTTGTAAATAATTAAATGCATTTATATACCACACACATTTGACAACTAAGTTGACTGTTTGCCAGGAACCTTAATATATTGTGACAAAGAGGACAAAATCAGTCCGATTGCTTTTCTATCCTCCTCTCACGGGGTGCACTCCGTCTCGTTAGTTCCCGTGGGTGGGGGGGGGGGGGGGAGGGGGCAATTGAGGAGTCACTTGATGGAGAAGTGACCCCGGGTCGAGAGGGCCACGTAACTGGCCGGCAGCGCTGAGGGCGCTGATCACCCACCACCCTCTAGTACTTTACCCCACTAATGACCCTTGTAGTGAGCAGAGGTGGGAGACGCAGCGGCTGGGCGGTAAGCCTGGCCCTTCATGGGCAGTTACGCTGTTTTCCTTTTTGTATTTTGTCCTCTTTTGCACGAATATTTTTCTTCTCGTCGTTAACACAGTCTACAATCTTTAGTGACATCACAACTCACAACTGTTTACTTCTCGTAACCTAAACTCAGTCCTTCCAATGTCTTTCTTCACTTTCCTTGTTTCTCATCTCCGACGATACAACCACTCGACGCTCGTTAAATCTTGTTCACAGCGACCGTGCCACTGACACTCAAAACTAGAACTCTCTTGTTTCCTCGCCTCCTTATATAGCGAGAAAGACGTCACATGGACCTTTCGCGAACTTCTCAAACACGCCGGCGATGACATAGCGAGATCTTTCTCGAAGGCTCTGGAGAAAACCACTCGATTGTTGATAGTATACACAAAGTCACCCGAGGCAGTCTGACATTGGGCTGGTCGCCGGTCTGGTATGCGATGTGAAGTAGCTTAGCCCCGCCCGTGCTTTGTTTTGCGCCGCGCGCGGGTGACAATATGTAGGTCAAATTTCATTATTTTGCAAAGTTTCTGCCTGTTAACAGTTGGATTGTATACTAACTGTTTGAAAAAGTATTTATGAAATACAACAGATTTAAAAATATAAAAGGTTGAGCTGAATAAATATGATTAGATTTTAACATTTTCAAAATGTTATGAAGACAAGCTAAAGTCCATCCATTAGCATGGCTGTGAATTCTACTTTGTAATACTAACCATACTCAAGAGCCATGACCCCCCTAACAGTCAATTCAATATAAATAACACCAACCGCAAGACATAATTTTAGTAACTTTTCGTATGCACAAATTTACAACCCTCATCCACTGTTAAAATAACTGGCTTGCTTTATTTCAATTTTCGAAATGAAAATTTAATGTGTCAAATATTACTCATTTCAATAGAAATTCCTCTTGTGTGTCTTCATTCTCATCGATGAAGTAAGTAAATGATCCATTTGAAGAGAAGCCGGATTTTCGACAGTACTAGCAAACTTCAAGTTCTTGCGTGACACTGCGCAGATTTAAGTAGTGGGAAGTTTTAGCCGAATTATACACGTGAGGAGGAAGCAAGGTTCAACCGTCCACTTCTTTCTTTCGGAAATGTAAATAAAACCGCCACACGATACAGTATAGTGTCACCGCGCCCGCCGCATCTAATTGCCGACAACAGCAGTGTCACTCATCGCATTATTGTCGGCAGTACCGCAAAGGAGCCGAAGGAAAGAGACAGAGAATGGCCGCATTGTTGGGGCGCTTGCCGAAAGAGAGAAAAGGATAGAGACTTCGAGAATCTTCTGCTTTGTATTTCACCGCAATAACTGAACTTTCCAGAATAGTGCCTGGGAGATATAAATAGCGGTAAAGTGCGACAGAAGAGGCAGTCAGACGTATGTGAAGCGTTGAGTAGTCGTGCCGACGGAAAGAAAAGACTTTCTTGCTGTTGCAACGAGTGTACAAAGTTACTGTTTATGGAAATAAAAGTGTTTCTTTATCTCGACTACATCGGTCTTCTTTACTTTACACCCAACAAAAGTCACGATATATTGATGAAAAAGCATCTAAAATTACATTTCTTCCTACAAAAATGAATATCTTATGGTGACACGTACATGATATATCAAATCATACGCATTTTCCTATAAATTACTTAAAATGGAGTTATATAGGCTTACTTACGCTAATCTTTATATCAAAGTGTCGAAGAATATTTATAGTTACAGTAATGACCTTTTGAGAAGGAATGGAGAAAAACTTCACATGTATTGCATTACATGTATTATAATTATTTATATGTGGTAAATCAAAACACAGAACCAGAGGTGTACAGAAAAAAATAATGTAGCTTCCCTTCTATACACAATTCAATCAAAATGCAAGGACAATTACACATATTTTCACAAAGTTCAATATATATACATTTTATTTGAAGGTTCACGTTTGACATATTTTAAATAGAGTTGCTGCAGCCCTTTTTCTCTTTGATAAAATGATCTAACATTTTATTTCCATGTAAAGGATAGCTTCAGCCTTAGGGGGAATGTAAAAACCTAAACCTTTTTGCAATAGTTATGCTGTGAACATGCTCTTACACACACACACACACACACACACACACGCACACGCACACGCACACGCACACGCACACGCACACAAACAAACACAAACACACGCACGCACACACACACGCACACACAGAGAGAGAGACAGACACACACACACAGACAGATACTGAGAAAAACACACACAACACACACAGACGCACACACAGACGGAGAGTCACGCACGCACACACAGAATGAGACAGATACATACAGATAGACACACAAACACAAAACACACACACACACACACAACACACACACATTTGTTTTCTCCTTTCTTATTCAGGGTGTCCCAAAATAGCTTCTTCTCGTATTTGCCATACTAAGTGTATGTTTCCTCAGGGTATGTGTGTGGTGTTGTGTTGTGTTGTGGTTGTGTTGTGGTTGTGTTGTGGTTGTGTCGTGTTGTGTCGTGTTGTGTTGTTGTGTTGTGGTTGTGTTGTGGTTGTGTTGTGTTGTGTCGTGTTGTGTTGTTGTGTCGTGTTGTGTTGTTGTGTCGTGTTGTGCTGTGTTGTGTTGTGTTGTGTCGTGTTGTGTCGTGTTGTGTTGTTGTGTCGTGTTGTGTTGTTGTGTTGTATTGTGCTGTGTCGTGTGTTCAAACAGTTTCACTCAAGTAAATACCAAAACTTTATATTTGAATTCATCTTACCCAAGGATACGACACAAAATTTTTCAAGAAAATCCTTCCCCCATAAGCTACTCTTTACATGAAAAAATTCCTTTTGTAGTGATTTTAATTGAGTTTAAGACACTCACATAACTAGAAAATCTATATCTTGATATTTGGTTTTCTAATAGGCTGAAGTTCTATATTTTTTTCCCATTGAATTTTTTATAATTCTGTACTATTGGTGAACAATAAAAGTTCTAACCCATTGCAGCTCTGTTTAGTGTATCATACAAATTTATTGGTACATATTACATCCATTTCGACGTACGTGGTTGTTACAGTTCTGTCGCCATTCATTTGTTTCTCGCAATAATGGAAAAGTGTGAACTTTCAAGATCAGCATATAGATACATTTCCTTTAAATATTTAACTATCGCCTCGGTCACTGTATTCCCCTTGTAGCTGAAACGAAGTATGTACTGATATTATTTCCGCCAATATATAATAGGTAAAAAAGTATTTGCAAAAGAGAGATAAAATATACGACAGGGAGGTAGTCAGATTTTTCATATTGCGTGTGGTCGTCGCAATATAGTTTGTGCTCCCATTACTTTCTGCAGTTACTGCACAATGATTATACCTTCCCTGAATTTTTTTGGTAATTATTTTTGCTGTTAAGCATCCCAAGGTCACATATTTTGTGTGATACAAGTAAGTTGTCCTCGAGGAATGCAACCTTGGAAAAATACATTCCAGAGATTTTCGGAATTCGCAAGTTCTCAGACTTGTAAAAGATTATATCTACACAGATGTGCGAGAACTTCAGTTAGTGTAGCAAAGTAAAAACACAACCATTCTTTTCCTGTACCAGCTTCTTCTTCTGCCACCTTGAGAATTGCTAAGGTAGGAAACTGTTTTTCTAATCATGCAGCTAGGTCTCTAACACTATAGACTTGTTCATATGCTCATTGAAAAAGTTTCACTTCATATTTGTCACCACGAGAATGGTGGGAGTCAATTGCGACTTGCATAAGTCTATTACGGTTACCACCCCCACGCAGTAGCATGATTGGAAACAGGATAGTCAAATACATAAATTACAGCTTAGTGAGAAATGAAAAGTTAAATCACCACTGCTCATAAAGTTCTCAATTTTTTTCTTTCTCCACTACGTATAGCGAAGTAGAGGAAGTATTGTATTCCACTCAAACATTTTATGTAGAGATTTCAACAGAAATATATGTTCTGAAGTCCCTGAATAAAAAAAGAGCACTTTTAGGAAAAGGTCCGCGCGTGCGTGTGTGTGTCTGTCTGTCAGTCTGTGGACAGCATAACTCAAAAACAAAAATTCGGTTAAAACCAAAGTTGGTATTTAAGTTTAATGTCTTTCAAGGATGCGACACAAAGATTTTGAAGAAAATTCCTGCACCCTAAACTACCCTTTACATGGATTTTCTTGAAAATGACTAACGATTTTGATTAAAATGACATACGTTTAAGATATTTTATGACAAATTAAATGTATATCTTGAATTTTCTGGCTATAACCCATGAAGTTCTGTTTACTCTGGATGACTTTTGAATAACTCGTAGACCATAAGAGAAAGACCAAATCTTACTATAGAAAAATGTAGATCTTGCTGAAACACACAATTTATGCCTGAATAATTTTCTGTAGAGTGAACCATTTCGGAGATATGCCTCGTTATATGTGTAAGTTATATCTCTGTCAAATGAAACATCGTTATTCATTTTTTATATTAGCTGTGCAAAGAGAACGGAAGTTGAAAGATTTAAAAGATTTTACTATCGCTCAAAGCCTATTGTATTTTCATATTCTCCTTGCACCTACAAGGAAATAAAGAATAGCACAATTTCTGCAAATGTTTATCTCAACTATTACGAAAAGATATAGGAATAAGAGTTTGTAAGAATGGTTAGTAGAAAAATAGAGAAAGTCATGTGAGGCAGTGATCAGATTTTTTTATTAAGGAATATTGCACAATACAATAGGTTTCTTTCATCCCAAAACGATCTTCTGCCTCCATAGCTACCTGTCCGTCACATCTTCCTCCTTTAACTCTCTTCTCTTCACACTCCTTTTCACCGCATCGATTCAGCATTCCTTGGGTTTCTTCTTCTTCTCCCTTCTATTTTCCAATTTAGAATTTTATTGAGTATTCGGTCCTCTGAAAAATATTTTCAATTACTTTATTAGTATTCCATAAATCATAAAAATTATTTAAAGTGGTTATTTCCATGGATAGCTTATGTTGTTGAGTCCATAAAAATTATCTCATAAAACTCTTAAAACACGCAATTTCATGTACATTTTTCTTAGGAAGTAAAAGAGGTAGAGAGCTAAAACTTTCAGTACGTCCACAGAACACAGTTAAACTTTCCGAACCACAACAATATATTTCTAATATATGTTAGTGGTATTAACAACAACATTGTAAATTTTCCACACTTTTACTTTCTTATCTTTGGAAATACTTTTTTTTTTAAATTATAGTAAACCGGTATACTCACATAACTAAATGATTAAGATTCAGAATATGGGTGATTATAATAGGAACAAGTATGCAAAAGTGTGATTCTGCGAGCAGTTTCGGAGAAAAAGGTACATGAATTCATATGTTTTAAGAGTACATTTATATTTTTTCTGCTGAATGAAATAAGTTTATAGACTCAACCACAAAAGCTATCAATGTAAATGATCACTTTAAATAATTTTCATGGTTTATGGAATAGTTTATAGTAATTTTATAAAAAAAGTTGGGAGCCTTAAGAGCAGAGGTACTTTAATTCAATAAGATACCATTTCTGTATATTTAGACTGTCTTGTCCCATTAAGTGAAGGAAGCACAGGAGGCTACAGGCCTCAGTAAGGCATGTGCAAAATCCCGAATAATTCCAGGTATGAAGATGTTGCACCTGCCTAGAGAGAGCAATAAACGACCCGCTGACCAAGCAGCCCTCTAACGATGACATTTTTGTTGAGCAAACACCTGTCTGGCACCACCGTATGCCATGAAATCTTGGAGAAACTGAGTGAAAGGATAGGAATGGAAAGGAAATCCTAGTAGATGTTAACCACCTCAGCATTAACCTATCCACCTGAGAAAATCACAAAAAACATAAGGTTAGGTTGGGCGTTTGATGGAAACCTAATCCCGGACCTCCGGACTGCGAGAGGTTAACCTGAAGTCACCCCACTCAGTAAGTGGCGACTTTATGGAAGCCTCTGGTCTCTCAGGCACTTTTTGCATGCAAAATGTACACAAATGGCCAATTATAATAATCTAATTATCTATTGTGTTAGCTTAGTTGGGCTAAGAGAGTAAACTATAACATAGAGCATATTTAATAATTAAGCCTTCGTTTTTTATGCTACTCTGGGTTGTTCAATTACTATCTCAAAGGAGAACAGAATTGTTGAACCTCTTTTTCTTTGGAGAGAAAAATAAGAACATGCAAGAAACAGATACGCAAAAAGTATTCACTGTTATTATTCTGTTGACGTAGCTGATGATGGAAAAATAAATGCAGAAACAGAAAGAAATGACCAGTGTTATAATTGAGTTAGGTCGGATGGAACAGCAAGGGAAAAAACACGAGACGATTATGTTGGAAATTAATGCAGTCGTAAGAAAAATAAAGAAAATATTGATGACACAATGCAGTGAGCCCAGAAAGAAACGCAGGGATAATTGACTACAGTCTATGTCCTGGGTTCGCATCTCGGCTGTGTGAAGCTGCCAGAACAAGATTTTTGTCCACGTATCTTTTAAGCAGCACTTACAAATTCGCTTAAGAGTATCATTCTTAACTATAGCAGACATAACAATCGGCTGACACGTGACCTCTATTATTCTCTTTTGTGTTGTACATATCAATTTTGTAGACGCAAATGATAATATCACTGACTTTACATTGTGACTTAACTATATAAAATAGTGATTTGTAAGGCTGGGGAACATCTATGAATCCAAAACTCTCAGGTGCACAATACATTTATAAATAAATAGCAGGGATTTGAATGAGGAAGAGCTTGAAATGATAAATAGGTTCACATCTGATCTTAGATATTGGAGAGTCATTCAAAATATACGACGGGCCCTCGGGTTTATCCCGGAATTATTGACTTATAAGATTATAATTGTATAAAGAAATGCTACAGAAATAGAGAAATATTTCCAATAAATAGTTTATGTTAAAAACAATGTATAATGTAAGATTTTCAAAAGTTACAGAGGAAGACATTAGCTGGTTAAGTTTTGTGTTAATGAAAAGTAAACAGTTAAGTCAGTGTAGCTAAAGCAATTAGGAGTTCCGTAAAAATCAGTAAGATATTCAGTAGCTGCAGTTTAACTCTGTAGCCTCAAATATTTACCAACTCTCTTAAAATAGCTCTATTATTAATTTCCATTAAACTTATTAGCTAAATTAACTGGTGTTGTCTGATTTCACACTTCCCCAAGCATACTCTGATTAAATAACTGTAAAATTAAAAAACTTAAGCAACCTATAGCAAATTCATCAAAGATCGAGATTTTGGAGGCGGTATCAGCAGTCACAATTGGAAAAATCTGATGTGTTGCACTCAAATGACTTTATTCTTGCTCTAACAATTGTTACAAACTCTTAATCCTTTATCTTCGTGTTTGTTGAGATAAACATTTGAACAAATTATTTTATTGCTTATATCCTTGTAGGTGCCAGGGGGAATATTTGAGCGACAGTAAAATCTTTTAAATAGCCAGAAAGTTCAAAATATACATGTCATTTGTCATTCAAATAACTTAAACACATGGTATTTTAATCAAAATCGTCAAAGCCATTTTCAAGAAAATCAAAATTTTCGAAAACTTTTCCATGTAAAGGATAGTTTAGGGTGGGGCTATTTTCTTAAAAAATCTTCCTGTCGCATCCTTGAAGGATATAAAACTCAAATAACTTTGGTTTTAAACCAACTTTTCGCTTTCGAGTTATGCTGTCCACAGACAGACAGACAGACACACACACACACACACACACACACACACACACACACACACACACACACACACACACACACACACACACACACACACACACACACACACACACACACAAACACAAACACAAACACACACTTTTCTAAAAATACTTTTTTATTCTGGGGGTTTCAAAACATATTTCTGGTCAACTCTCGACATCGAATTTTTGGGTGGAATACAATACTTTCTCTACTTACCAGTAGAGAAAGAAAAAGCTATATTGAGCTCTAGAGTTGGCCGCCTTTAGCCTGTTATCCCTCTTGGTGACCAAATTATTCAAATGTTGCTTAATTTAAAAATATGTATACATACTTTGATGAAGTTCATCTTGAAAATGAGAAAAAATTCGAAAGAGGAAATCCTGCGACTATAGTTGCAAAACTTCAGTGAACCTCGCTGCACTAAACATATGAACACGTAATGAAAATCAGAGATACATAGTTCCTTACTAACGTGGCTCAGAGCGCTCCGCAAGGAGCAAACTTGAGTCAAGTAGGATCACATACGGCAATACTCTCGGCGTTCACCCAGGTCGGGAGTTGAAGTGTGGGTCCTTGGATGCAACCCACGCTAAACATTAGTCAACTAAGATTGTGAAGTGTGATCAGAAACTATAGGAATAAGTAGTAATGAAGCTAGGAGCGTGTTCATGTTGACCCGCCCTGTACTTGTGAAGGTCGACTGCTTTTTCCCAGGACGGGAGCATCGAGCAGCAGCTGGATCTAATGCCCAATAATGTCCACCTAAGCTGCCTAATACCAACTTGCTATGCATACATACAGATCTTCTACAGTCTTTTAAAGTAACCCAGGCTGGATTGTTTTTGAAAAGTTGGAACAGACTGTTAAACCTCCAAGTTGATTTGGAGATTTAGGTGCCGATCCTCTTGCTGTGTTCCCTAGAGCCTTTGATGCTCCTTGCGTGGAAGACCGTGAATTCGAGTCCCAGCATTGGTGTGTATATCAGTGTAATTGGGCGTGTCTGTGAGTGGTTAAAGGCAAAAACAAAAAGCAACTAGGAAGTACAAACTGGAATAATACACCCACACACACACACACACACACACACACACACACACACACACACACACACACACACACACACACACATATATATATATATATATATATATATATATATATATACACACACACACTTTTTAGACTTCCTTCTATTCCGAAATAGTTATTTTCCCTATCACTCATTCCAGCCATTCCATCCCTCATCCTGTAATCATTTTGCTTTCATTCCCGTGCTTAATTCCTGAATACAAGTACTTCTAGATTTACACCTTCTTCTTCTCCCAGGAGCACACAATCCCCAAACTCTACTGTTTTCTTTCCTTTGCATTCTTCTGATATGCCCATACCTGTTTGTTTACCATAGAATTTCATTTGTTCGTTTAAAAATTATTTTTCTAATAATCCTGTAACAAGCTCTTATTGCACGACTAATTCCTTTTAAAATTAAGCAGAAAGATATCGTACTAATGAAATATTAAACAAATTATACAATACAAATTACTTTTTATTAAAAAACTAGATATCCTTGAAAAAGATTAACATCTCATTACCAATTGAGAATTTCTAATTTTGAACGCCTTGTTGACCTTGATAAAAGTTGGCTACCATAAACATTATCTTTAAAGATAAGTCGTTACTGAGTTTTCAGGTTTCAGCTTGTATGCGCTGGTGCTTTTCACTGTTATTCGTATATTTGCAATTAAATTTCTTTGATTATATTTTTGTCCCATAAAATAGTATTTAACATGGGTATTTGTGCTGTTTATTTTATTCGTTTAAGTCACTCCCCTGTGTTATCTTCTTTATGTTTTAAATCCCATCTACACAAATCCTTCAAGTCTACCAAATTTAAGCCTCCAGTCTCTTCTCTAACTCCATATAAAATGTTCTAAATTTTATTTAAAGATCCATTTTTTTTTATATTTCGGTAACAATTTTCTCACCGTATACTCAATATCTTCAATTTCCTGTAAAGGGAATATCTGGATGAGTGCAAATAGCATGTTGTGACGCTGGTCGAGCGCGGCGGCGCACATCGCAGCAAAGGCTCGGTGTCGGGCTGTCTCACAGGACAGACGGTACGCGCATAAAAGACGCTCAAGGTCAAGCTACCTCGCACGACTGTTTTGAACTCGTGACAACAGGCAAAGCGGCACGTCAAAGGGGTTTTCGAGATTATTCGAGAAGTGTCCGGCGGCGAGCGTATTTGTAGGAGTTCCAGAAAGGTTCGTGTTACGTCATCTCGCTATATAAGGAGGCGAGGCAACGAAAGTAGGGAATCAGTATTAGTGTGTGTGTGGGGGGGGGGGCGTGCCAGTTACGTGTGTGAGGTTGCGTCGAAAGGATGATAGCAAAGCAGTTAATGATATTACCACCGTTATTATTGTTGCTATTATTATTGTCATTATTATTATTTAATAAGGACATACTTGGTCCGAAACCTTAAGGCATAAGATGCCTTTGCTTAAATCATATTCATATTTTGGTAATTATCTACTAATTGGTATGGAATAATAAGAAATTATTATTCTATACCAATTAGTAGATAACTCTAAGATGTAGAGTCCTGCTGTACAGGAATTTCCAACTTTATGTTGTAGTTTTGGCAGGAGTGAGATTAGGCAGTGTGAGTGTAAGTGAGAGTTCTCCCAGTGATGAGAATGGCACGAGACAGCGCGCGTTCCGAAAACCTTCCTCTCCCACCAGCCACGCGTTCAAATCTCCAGGCAATCTGCCTCAGGCTACGAACTCCCCTCATCAGCTTCTACCTTGCTTCCCAGAATATGGCCTCCTCAGTACGCTTCCAGTTAATACACATTTTATCTCTTTCATTACATTAACCTCAAATCAGTGGATCATTTTCGGTTGTCTTTGTTAATATTTCTACATCAACAACTGAGAATATTGGGATGTGATAGCAGCATCATTTTCTTGAAAAAAAAAAAAAAAAAAATGTGATACACCTGAGTTTCTCTGCACACATCCTGTATTACTTTTTCTACTATGTATAGTAAGTAGGGGAAGTATTATATTCCATCCAAAATTTCGATGTCGAGATTTCACCGGAAATGTATGTTTTGGGGGCCTTGAATCTTAAAAAAAAAAAAAAAAAAAAAAAAAAAAAAAAAAAAAAAAAAAAAAAAAAAAAAAAAAAAAATAGAAAAATGTGTGTACGTGTCTGTGTGCAGCATAAAAAAGAAAAGTCGGTTAGAATTCCAAGTCCGTATTTAAGCTTAATATTTTTCAAGGATGAAGAAAATTCCTTCACCCTTTTACTACCTTTTACGTGTAAAATTTGTAGAATATTTTGATTTTCTCGAAAATGGCTCTAATGATTTTGATTAAGATGCCATATATTAAAATTTTTTTATGGCAAATGAAATGCATATTTTGAATTTTCTGGCTATAGCCTTTGTAGTCCTCTTTTGTATACCTGGTAAATCGTAAGAGACACAAAACACATACAAAAATGCAAATCTCGTTAAAACACACAAGTTATGTCCAAATGCTTTTTTTATTTGTGGAGTGAATAATTTCGGAAATAATTCATTGTTATTTATGTGAGTTTTGGAATACTTAAACTTTTCTCAAATGGAAGATCGTTATTCATTTGTTTGTCTCTTGGACTTGCAAAGAGAACGGAATTTCAAAACTATAACATTTTGACTAACACTCAAAGCCTACTGGAATCCCGTACACCTACAGGAAAATCACCAATAAGACAATTTCTGCAAATGTTTATCTTGGCTAACATGAAGATAGGGGAATAAGGGTTTGTAAGAGTAGTTAGTACAAGAGTAGAGAAAGTCTCGTGAGTGCAAAACAGACTTTTTTTTTTATCACAAAATATTCTTGTTTTCGCCTCCTGTCCATAAGATCTTATGCTTCTCTGCCATTAGAACGAGAAGGTCCTCCTAGAGCTTTGTATAAGCCCACTTGATTCATCAGCACTAATGAGCATTCTATGACTGTGTTTATTGCTCTCATTGTTTTATTTAAATTAATAATTTTCCTAGAGGTGTCCTAGAGTTGTAAATATAATATCCAATCTTACAACAACAACAAAGGGACCGAAACAAGGTTGTAGTCTATCATCAATTTTATTTAATATTTTTGTAGAATGTATATTAATAAAATGGAAATAAAGCTGTAAAGGTATGGTCATTCCAAAAGGCAACAGATTCTTGCAGATACTGCAGTCTGCCGAGGACCAACCGGGTTTAGCGCAAGACAAATTTGATATGGAATTTCTGATAAAAATACTCAAAAACACATATTAATCATGCAGTTTTATAGTAAATTTATAAAAAACGGAATACTTGGCAATAAATAGCACTCAACCATGGAAGAAGGAATACAAATAAAGCAGTGAAATTAAAGAAACGTTTGGGAATAATAGTAGATAACATCGAAGGTGTAGAAAAGAGAACAGAAAGCTTAGAATTGATTTGAGTGGGAAAATATTATCATCGTTAAATTCTATACAGTCGGATAACCATATTTGGAAAGACACTAAAAAGTATATTGGTGAAACATTGGTTGAATGTGAAATTGTTGCAATATATGAAAGTGAGGTATGGACAATCAACAATTACCGCAGGAATGGACTAACAGATCTAAAAATGGATTATTTAAGCTGTCAAAAAGTCAAAATTAGAACATATCAAAACGGAGATTAGAAGCACAATGGAGGCAGAAGAAAGTGTAATGGAAAGAATTTGAGAAGAAGGAATTAAAATGGTTAGGACACATTAAGAATGAGAGATGAGCGACGGCCGGAACAACTATAATAATGGCAACCAAGCTGAAAGAGAAAAAGAGGGCAACCAACGTTAACATGGAAAAGAATCATGATGACAACAATGCAAGCAAAAGATTTAAGCATTAAAGATGCTCAAGATTGTAGGCTTTGTAAGTTTGGCACGGGAAGACGCCACCAGCTGTAAAAACAAAAAAGCAAAAACTCGAAGAGAGTTTTCCTGTCAAATTTTAACATGGTGAACTAAATATACATTGTTAAGCAAGAACGCTGTTAGCGTCTGTGAGACTCGCGCGACCTACAGTGAAACAATATCCAGCGCGACCACTACAACGTTAGAACCAGTCATCAAATACAAACAAGAATATCAGAATAACTGATTAAGTTCGGATAGAGTTCCCAAAGTCATGTTTTGTTATTGCCTAATGGAGAAGAGATCTCTCGTCCATCCAAGAAATCATCTGTGATATTGTAGCAGGCCAACAGGTCTAAGACTCGTACGAAAGAATAACAAGAAGACCTTAACTGTCAACTTTATCTTAATTGAGATAAGCGTTTGAATAAATAATATAATTACAAATTTGCTTATAAATATGTAGTGAACAGTGAAAGACAAATATTTAAATATACTGGCCTTGAAATTCCCTGCTCTTTAAATAACATCGTGAGAGACAACCGAATATTACGTCAAAAAAAAAAAAAAAAAAAAAAAAAAAAAAATTGTAAAGCTAACATCAGCAATGCATGTCCAGGATTTTTTAATGTTCCAGTTATATGCCGCTTTTAACGTCGATCATATCCATGGCTCTTAACCTCTTGGAACAAATTGCTAAACAGCAATGGTGTTAAAAAGAACAAATTAATAGCAACCCAAAGATCAAAACCAGCAATGTTTAAGATCAATTGTGTTCACTCACTTGACGGTGGTTTTGAACTTTGGGTTTCTATTACTTTTTTTTTTTTTTCTTTTTTCAATTTATTACATGAAATTCACACACAGAGTCAGACCTATATTCATACTTCCAGACTCTAGGGAGGATGGGAAATAATTGTAGAGGAAGAAACGTTACCACCCTCCCAGCCGGGAATGGAACCTGGGACCCCTTGCACTCTACTATTAGCTATGGGGCCAGCCATCTAGGAATAATTGTTGATGTTCCTATAAAGCTATGTTAAATAGTGTCCTTTAAACAGATCTACATTCCTTGATTACTTTTTGGCTACCTCTTGTGTTTGCTTGTCATACAAAATAGCTTCCGAATAATTACAAGGGCTGTTACCAAAAAAGTAAACAAAAATTAATTCATCATGAAAATAAAGTTATTTTTAAAGCTTCCTCGCCATTCAGTTCGGGCGCAAATGACCTAGTTGATGGACCCTTAAACTCACTCATTCACTCACTCGCTCACTTACGCCATTCAGTTGTTTCCCATGATGGGTTTTAAGGCTAAGTACACATCAACTCATATTTAAGTGACTATAGTAATTTTGTACATTATTGCACTTTATCTGTCAAATATCATTACATTACATATTTTTTATCCCTTGTTATTCACATTTAAAACTATTTTTTCTACAGATTTATTAGCAGGCGGTGTATTTTTATGGATTTAAATTGCGTTATAAGAAATGAAATATTGGTGCATGAAACAGCATTTGTTATCCCAAACTGCGTACTGACAATAAGCTCGATTTATTAAGCGAGCAGATCTTTCTGTCTTCTGAGAAAGGTTTACATGCTGTCGATTCCTGTATACTAATTTGTAGTTCGTTTCATATTCCGGCTAGTTAATATCCTTGACTTCTTTCAAAACCATCGCAGCACTACATCGTTTTCCACAGCTTTTGGTCTTCCAGTTTTTTTGGCCGGCGAGTAAACCGGTCTCTTTAAACTTTTTGCAAGGTTGCAGAATGGAGATACATTATAGGGTCAATAGCTCAATGCATATAGAGTTAGGAATGCTCCAGAAGCCCTCGGAAGTCCTTGGTTACTAAAGAGTGAATCATTAAGAACGCCAGTTTTTGACTGCTGAATAAATTACTTCGTTTTCATGAACTGTTACATATTTCAACATCAATAAATACAAAGCATACATATTGCCATTAGGTATGAAAATATGTATGAAAAATTACATCTGGCATATGTTCCGCATGATTTACTTTGCACCTTGTAACTTATCAATGAATTTGGTCACCATCTTTAGACAGAATTTGGACGATGACATTTCGAAACTCTTCCTTCACTAGTGTGAAGGAATTGTTCGGGATTACTTTTATAAACTTGCAATTTTAGTAATCATAGAATAGTGCATTATGTGCATATATATCTTAGTTTGTTTTAATCTTTGCAGAAGTCTGTAAGTGAAGTTCCCATTTTTTGCACCACATTGAATGATATCGGTCACATGTCATGCAAATTCCGATTTTAGATGTATATTTCATTGCTTAAAATGCATGATATAATGCTGGACCGATTGACTTCTACATTTCAGGAAGAAAAGCTTTATGGATAATTGCTTAAGAAACTCACGTAGCCTGCTGAAGAGCCTGGCATAGCCATTTTTTGAAGTTTTATAATTACATTATTTTTGTTAAATATTTTCAGAGCCTGATATACGTAAAATCTAAAAATATCAAAAATCTAATCTTTATGTTGCAACAGTTTGATTTAAATTTTAAAAAACCTAAAATGTGGGGTTCTTTATAATGGTCTTTTAAAGGCAAAAAGCTCTTTAGCGGGATGTGAAGAACCGCTTTACACGTGATACATTTTTAATTAACTCAAATTAATTAAATTCACAACAAAAATTTAATAGCTCTGAAACAAATGGATAATTATGATTGAATTGCGTATGTGATCGTTAAGTTACATTGACTATTCTACTCATACGTGACTTGGTTTGAAATCAACCAATCATGCACATAATAATTTCAAATTTCACCCAATGACAGCCTTCGTTCGCGAATAGTGTATCACATTTTATTATCATCTCCTCGGAATTTTAATCATCACCTCCTCTGCTTATCATATGTTGTGATAAGGGTAGAGAATCTAATTGCACTGTCTACAGATGCGCAAAAGCTTACGTAATTTGACGCAACAAAGTGGCTATATTTAATGTCAAAAATGCCTGACTCCCGCTTCGCTGAAGCATCTAATGCTAAAGTAGATGAACTAATTCGAAGAGGGAAGCCTTAAAACACAGAATACAACTAGATATACGTTTGGAATCAGTTTGACAAATTTTGTATTCAATGAAATCAACAGCACACGCGTCAGTTATGTAGACACTGCCAACATCTATATCTGAAAACATCGAAGCATCAATATGGGAATCTAGTAGACCATGCCAGTGGACCTTATGTATGCCTGCTTTTTACAGGTTAGTAATTACATTTAAATAATATTTCATATGTCATATCAGTCTTTATTTAGTAAAATAGTCTTAATAAATGCAACTTTTGATGGTCAAATTCTCTAGATAAATTGATAATCAATCGGTATTACTTATGATAAAGGTTTAAGATCGCTCAACCGAAAATCCTGAATCTGCAGGTTTTGTTTAAACGTACTTTGCCAATGGTTTTAGCCCACAATATTAATCCTCACGTAATATACATCGTATAGTGATAGTATATAAACATATGTACAAACTTTTATCATCATAATCATCATTATCACTATCACTACCATCACCTGTCCGCTGTGTGACAACCTTTTGTCTGTCCGTCACGTGCTGCTAGAGTGTTACTCTCTAGCGCACCTTCGGGATTCTCTGCAGCTACCTGGCAGGCTTGCAGAGGTCTTAGCGGACGACAAAACAGCGGTTGATACAGTTTTTAAGTTTTTAGCGGATTGTAATATCAATTTGAGGATTTAAAATTTTAGATATTTGTTTATGGTTTTTGACATATTTTTACCTTGTTTTATATCTGGTTATTGGCACTGTTTTTCACGTTTATGTGTACATTTTCTTTGTTGCTAGTGACTTTATTTTTTATTCAAATTTATATCTGACTATTGCCATGAACTTTTAAGAGCGCTGATGACCTAGAAGTTGATTACCCGTAAACCAAACCAAACAACCATCACCATCATCACTATCATCATCTGTATAGATAAAAATAATTAGTGAAAGTAGATGGTAAAAAGGTTTAAAAAGCCGAATAAAGTTCATTAAATTCCTTATCTTACCTAGCAACCGTTCGTTCTGTTTCGTGCATGGACAGAGGAATAGCTTCCCAAATATGCAATGAAAAAGTGAGAACAAACCATGGTAGCAAATGAAGAGGCATGTACTTGTAATTGGTTAGTCTGGATGAGCAAAAATAAAGGTGAAACAAAAAAGTTAATGGAATTACACTGCTCTGTTACATGAAAGGAATTCTTTTCCCCCACTGCTGAAGAAGGCCGCGGGGTCTCTGTGGACAGTAACAAACCCGCTGCTAATACGGAGACCTTTATAAGTGGTCACCTCAGTTTAAAGAAATTATAGAACCTATCTCAAATTACATATAATATCTGGTATTCTTCTGGAGGGCAGGAAGGAGGGGAAAGAAAACACGAATTTCGTCCCAGCTGCAAATTATCGTTTCCTTTTCAATAGATAACACCATACTTCATGAAGCTAACTGTGGGGTTTCATATCCAGGAGATCTTTGTTTCATGTCCTATGTAAGATCTCCACCATCCTATGTTTTTAAAATTCATAATTTTGCAATTCGATTTCCACTTCATTTTCCTTATCTCTACATCACGAAGAGGTCAGTGATTATGGTTCTCTGAGGTGCTGCAGTTAAACTTGTGTTCCATTTTGTCGAAGTACAGAACTAGTCTTCGAAAGTCACCAGTCTGTGTACCCATGTTTTAAGTTAAAAGACGACAGTTCGATTGAATAAATATCTAACTGGAGTTCAGGAAATTAAATTAAACGTTTCTCAAGCTGGACACAGCATCGCGGTTATGTAAAGGTTGGGTATCCTCAACATGATCTAACTTCAAACATAAGTTTTGATATTTCTTTATATTAAGCTACTGTCGTAATTCCTTACATCCCTTTTAAGCTGAAGTCCCATCATTATAATTTACACAAATGTTCATTTTATTTTGGCTTTTTCTACTATGTACAGTGTGTGTGTGCGTGCGTGCCTCCTCAAAGCTACATATTTGAAGTTAAGGAAGAGTTAAGCCAGAATGCCACTTTTTAATACAACTAAGGATTATGTTTTACAATTTTGCTACGGAAATGTATATGTAAAGGATGTGATTGTTGCACTGATTGTTGCATCCACATGAGCTTTTTCTATTCAATCTTTTGCAAAATGTTCTTGCAAATACTAGTTCTTCTGTGCTCTTTATGTTGACTAAATACATTGGCAAATTGTTTTATTGTACATTTACTCATAGATATAATGGAAATATGAAAAGATAGCCGGGTTTAAACAATAGCCAAAACTTTTAAGAGCTGATTGGTATGTGATAGCATCAAAATCCGTTCTCTTTGCATGATACGGAGAGAAAAAGAGGACTTCGCAATTTAAAAAGATATATTATATAGATGTTAGAAATTTCAAATCATACGAGAAATATCTCGGAAATGGTTAACTTCACCAAAATAAGTGTGCAGTAAAGTGTGTGTCGCTTGCGGTTTACAGTTATGCTAAAGAATTTCACAATCACCAGGATTCCAAAGCATTTTTTTCCCGAAAATGCAAGGTTTCATTTGTCATGAAACTACTTTAAGCATATGATAATACAATCAAAATCCTTGAGTCAGGTTTAGGAAAATCAAAATATTCGCAGAATTTTCCATGTAAACGGCAGTTTAGGATGGCTACATATTTACTTTCTCTACTGGTAGGAAGGTAGTTTTAAAAAAAAAAAAAAAAAAAAAAAAAAAAAAAAAAAAAAAAAACCTATCAACCGCTGTTTTGTCGTCCGCTAAGACCTCTGCAGAGCTGCCTGCCAGACTTGCAGAGGTCTTAGCGGACGACAAAACAGCTGTTGATAGAGTTTTTGAGTTTTTAGCGGATTGTAATATCAATTTTAGGATTTAAAATTTTAGATATTTGTTAATGCCTTTTGACATATTTATTACCTTGTTTTATATCCGGCTATTGCGACTGTTTTTTACGTTTATGTGTATATTTTCTTTGGTACTAGTAATTTTATTTTTGATTAAAGTTTATATCTGGCTATTGCCATGAATTTTATAAGGGTGCTGATGACCTAGAAGTTGAGCACCCTTAAACCCTGAATCCAAAAACAGCATTTTTAGAAAAAGGTCCGTGTGTGTGTGTCTGTCTGGACAGCATAGCTCAAAAACGAAAATTAGGTTAAAAATCAAATTTAGTATTTAAGTTTAATGTCTTTCAAGGATGCGACACGAAGATTTTGAATAAAAGTCCTCTACCCTAAACTACCCTTTACATGTTTTGTGTTTAAGCTTTTGTTTAGAGTTATGTTCATAGATATACATTTTCATATAATACCCTTACAGACCTTTTTGTCATGTAGTCTGAAAATGTGTATTTTCGGTTGAATTCGAAATTAAATTTTTGAGCGGAATGGAATACTTCCTATAATTTGTATAAGTGAAATATTAGAGAAAGTAACGCAACAAACAAAGAATTTTACACGTTCACGTTTTTCCTTACTTTACATATGTTTCTGGTTTGTATTTGGGAAGCTGGAAAGGGACATCTTTTTATTGAATGGTTTCTTGCATGTTTGAACAAGCTGACATGGTAGCCACACTGCAAGGCAAGTTCATACAAAGCTTCTCCCTTGTAAGGTAGCGTGTGTGCAAGAGATTTATCTACTCTAACCGTTGCTGTGTAGCATAAATATCCTTTCAGCTTGAAAGTTTTAGAGTCATTATTTTGCTCCAGGCATGTTAAAAGCCCATACAGAAGTACGCTGGATGAATCTGAAAATCCTCGTTTACAGGCATCACGTTTCATCACCTTGGTCTAGCGCAGCCTCTGTTTCCATCATAACTTGATGTTAATTATAGTTACCTAATAACTACTTCTGGAGGCCCATTTCACGAGCCAATTACATTAAATTTTACGATAAAAACAAGTTTGCTTATTATGCTTATATATATTCACTTATTTCACTACTGATCATTCAAATGAAGCTATCAATTAATCTTTGGTCACCCGCTGGCTCAATACGCACCTAAGGTTAGAAAGTCTTTAATCATCGACGTTTGTTGTAATAATTTTTACCGTCCTTGTAATCAGGGCGATCTAATTACATGCGCTTCTCTACACCAGTTAGAGTTAATATTCAAACCACGCGCTCAACCAACTATTTCCATTCCTGCTCGACTTTAGACGGCAACTTTAAAAAAGCACAAAAGAAGACTATGCTCGGGGAAATTAGTCATCTTATGTGGAATTTCAAGGACATTTAGCACATAGGTATTTATTAACAGTCATTACAGATAGTGAGATTTGCACTTGTGCATTTGGTGCAAGAGTAAAGCATCCTTCTATGTGAAGATACAAAATCAAGAACAACTGATGTATGCAGATTCCTTCACCCATCCAACTTAAATGATATGCATGTTGATTTAAAAGGTTGCACACAATTTTATGGAGTTTATATATGAAGTGTACAGTTAGACAAAGAGCTTATGCTCTAAGAAACCATCCTAAATATCCACAAACTTAGGAATATCAGGAACCACAATTAATTCATTTTGTACAGCTACTTAGATTAAGTCGATTTTCCCAAAGCTTTTGTTTCACAAAGGTTGTTCAAAGTGATAACCATCAAAATAAATTTGTAGTGTGGTTTAACGCACATTCTTACTAAATAACTAACGGTACACGCAATATAATTATATTTTAGAAAGGAATTTTTTGAAGGAAACGTTCGAGGACTATGTTTAGGGTACCTCCTCGGCTTTTATATGGGAACTAAGAGAAACTTGCAAAATCATGTGTGGAAGGGAAGTAAAGCTGGTGTCCCACGTTGTAGATTTACGGCAAGCTAAAGGACCTAGAGTCTCATAATGAGGCCTCTAGCCAAAATGGTCTTTCACCCCCAATATAGAATGCGACGCTGAGCGCCACAACCGGTAAAAAGCACACATAAAAAAAGAACTCGAGGTATTTATTTACGGTGATATCGCAATGCAGTGTCTTCCCTACCTATTAAAGAAAGGAAATATAGATATGCCCGTCATTTGTGTCATAAACCTATCCTGGGAGCAACCATTTACTGTGTACTGTACCTACTTATTTGAGTTATCTTTGGTAAACATGAAACAAAAGTTAAATGAACTGATAGTACTGCGAAGAACAAAAGGCATAATATTACCTATATACAATATCATGTGGCACACCGAAAGGAAGCTATTCCAGCCCTAAATGCCTAGACATACATAGCTAAAGGCCGGAGACGTGTGCTTTTTTCCATAGGTACACTGCACATAAACTTTGTTATGGCTCGCGCATGTAAACAACTGCAGGTAGGTAGAGCCTGAAGCTATGAAAGGGTACTATCACTCCACGTCTGCAGCTCACTGCGAGAAGAAACAAAACAGTCACGTTATACTACACCTTGACCTTGCGTCTGCATACACTTGCAGGGCAATACTTCGCTAGTGCACAGAGTACGTTACGTTGTTTTCGACACTTGCTTCTAGTGGCAGCTGTTTGCACATTTGATGGCCGTGCTGTATTTCTGACGTCATTCATACTCTGCGTCCAGCTAACCTGCATCGCATGCGAGCGCACATTCCTCCGGCCTTTACATAACATTCGTTAATTTTCATGTAAAACAACCAACACAAGATAAAATTAACAAAACCAAGCTAATAAAATCAAGCTCCAATAATGATAAGTGTATTATTCAGCATACAGATATGCTTCACTAGCAGCTAATCTATTATCACAACAACATTTAGGTCATAGGTACCAATGTAGTAACCCTCTATCCCAATGATTCCGAAATGAAATGTAACCATAACCCTTAACTTGTGAGGTATCATTCACATTCTTGGGACATAGTTTGTGAGGTGAGGTCTATCACACTACTTTATTTCAACTTTTTTAACGATTATAAATGTCTCATATGTGATGTACTGATTTTAGAGGATAATATTTAGTGCCAGTAGTAATTAGTAAAATGCTAAATATTGACGAATCTCTGTGCATGTACACCTTATGCATTTTGTATTAATTCAACCGAAAAATTAAGAGAGAATTACAAACAGCGATTCCAACTATTGCAGTACCTAGATTAATAACAAAGTTAATGTATTGCATGTTTAGAAAGGAAATGGTGTAATTGAACAATGAAAGGCAATATATTATATATTCCTTTTCTTACGTTTTTATAAAAACAAAGTATTGTTACTGATCATCCTCAACTACATCGCTTTGGAAAGAAATATGTAGTTATTATTCACAGCTGTCATGTGTTGTTTTGACCCTGCTTCTATGATAAAAGTTTAATATGACCACACCGGTTTCTTACCATGAATATTGTTTAATGCAAAATCTTCGCTGTCAGCCTCAGAGATGTCACAATCACAATTATCTGCATCAGAATCCAAATTGTCATCACATATCTCCAGTCAAAACGTTTCTCACATTCGCCAACATCACTTGTCATTTAACCACGATAGTATTAGAGAATCGAAGTCTAAATCCCTTGGAATGATTGCTGCTACGCATGGATTTAACCCCACGCGACGTAACGTAATTTGTTAAGTGCCGTCACACAGACCGCACGCGCTATAATTCTTACTCTCAAACAACTAGAGATAAACTGAAATTCGACAGTGCTCAAGGATATTAGTGCGTAAGGTAGACAGAGGTGACACCAAACACAAAAAAGGTGTAACTTAGAGACCGCACCTCAAAATTTAAAGATTATTTTTAAACGTTTTATGCTGCATTGCAATGTAGCACAGAGCAGAAACCAAAAGCTATATCTCTTTAGGAAACTTAAGTTTCTCAATATTTGTCTTTTCTAACTGAAAAATGCGTATGCAAAACTATAAATTAATTCTTGCTGTCCATGAGCAATAATAATAATAATAATAATAATAATAATAATAATAATAATAATAATAATAATAATAATAATAATAATAATAATAATAATAATAATAATAATAATAATAATAATAATAATAATAATAATAATAATAATAATAATAATAATAATAATAATAATAATAATAATAATAATAATAATAATAATAATAATAATAATAATAATAATAATAATAATAATAATAATAATAATAATAATAATAATAATAATAATAATAATAATAATAATAATAATAATAATAATAATAATAATAATAATAATAATAATAATAATAATAATAATAATAATAATAATAATAATAATAATAATAATAATAATAATAATAATAATAATAATAATAATAATAATAATAATAATAATAATAATAATAATAATAATAATAATAATAATAATAATAATAATAATAATAATAATAATAATAATAATAATAATAATAATAATAATAATAATAATAATAATAATAATAATAATAATAATAATAATAATAATAATAATAATAATAATAATAATAATAATAATAATAATAATAATAATAATAATAATAATAATAATAATAATAATAATAATAATAATAATAATAATAATAATAATAATAATAATAATAATAATAATAATAATAATAATAATAATAATAATAATAATAATAATAATAATAATAATAATAATAATAATAATAATAATAATAATAATAATAATAATAATAATAATAATAATAATAATAATAATAATAATAATAATAATAATAATAATAATAATAATAATAATAATAATAATAATAATAATAATAATAATAATAATAATAATAATAATAATAATAATAATAATAATAATAATAATAATAATAATAATAATAATAATAATAATAATAATAATAATAATAATACCACCCTCATGATTGCGTCTGGGGAAAATGCATTTGAAAGCGGTGTTAAGCTTCTAAGTTACGTTTCTACCCGCACGTTGAAGTCACCATGTTCAGAAATGAGAATACAGCAAGCAGTAAAGAGTGATGACCATCCATTCGTTGAATTGTGGCGTAGGAAACTAATGGTGTGTAGTGTTGACAGTTTAATTCCGTATTGGATCGTATTAGTGAAAGAAGTCCAGGCGGTCTGAGATCGTAAATGAAGAGCGTGCCTTCTTTCAGCCCACGTGTGAGAGATGGAACCACATTTGTCCTGGCAACAGAAGTGAATTTTAAAGAGCTTGCATGCATACCTCTGCTGCTCGAAGAGAATCAATATATTTATCTCCTGTAGTGAGGAATGGAAGTATTAAATCCGCTGAGAGTTGAAGTTAATATCCAAACCCTTTTGAATGAATTGGTCGTTGGTGCCAATTGGTTTCGTATGTAGGCGTTTTTCTGAATTTGAAAATGTGTTGAGAGTGTGGCAAACTTTTCAAATGGAATTAAGACATCTGCTAAAGGACTACATGCTTTGACACTGAAAGCCATGGATAGAAATGGCCTATTATAAGCTCTACAAAGATTGAACAATCAATGAGTGTCTATTATTTAACAGTTTTACTCTGAGCAATGTCACATCTGAGGGGCTGACCCCGTAGCTCAGTCGGTAGAGCACCTGATTCCCGGGTTCGACTCCCGGCTGAAGGTTGGGAATTTCTTTTTAACTATAATTATTCTCATCCTCCCTGTAGACTGGAAGTATGAATGGGAGTGTGAATGTGCGTAAAGACAATGTAATAAGTTAATCCAAAGTAATATAAACTCAGTGTTCAAAACCACTGCTAAGCGAGTGAACGCCATTGCTGTTGGGCATTGTTCCAATTTGTTGAACATTTGATTTTCTCGAAAATTGCTCTAACGATTTTGATTTAAATGCCGTATGTTAAAGAAAGTTATGGCAAATGAAATATATATTTTCAATTTTCTGGCCATAGCCCACGTGGCCCTGTTTTCTTTTGAAGACTTTTACATAATTAGTAAACCCTAAGAGATCGACTAGATGTTACTATACAAAAAAATGCAGATCTCAGATCGGAGATATTTATTGTTATTTGGTGAGGTTTGCAAGACATATTTTTCTCAAATGGAATGCCGTTATTCTCTTTTTATCTCTGGGCCGTGCAAAGAGGACGGAATCTCAAATTCTTCATATAGCGATTAACTTTAAAAGATTTGACCATCCTCAAGGTCTATTGTATTCTCATATTCTCCTTGCACTTACAGGAAAAGTAGCAACAGGATGATTTCTGCAAATGTTTATCTGGACTCATATGAAGAAGATAGAGGAGTAAGAGTCCGTAAGAATAGTTAGTACAGGAGTAGAGAAAGTCATGTGGCTACAACTTAAACCCTGCTCAGTAGTCCGTACAGGAGAAGCAAACTTTAGATCAAAGCAGGTTTTCTAAATCAGCCCAATGAGCGATTTAATGGTGAGAAAGAAACAAATGAAGTGATGAAATATGGACTATAGAAAATTCGCACATTGTCCAACCCTGCATTCACCCAGCGACCAAGCAGAGCCAAAGAAAGATCGGGAAAAGAAATCTTGGTTCTTGGGTGTTTGAACCCGGTACCTGTCGGGTACATAGACATTTTCAGAAGTTGATAAACCACGTACGTACGAGAGCTGCATACAGAAGAACAACTACGTTAACTGCCCAAAGCTGTGATTACATCTTATTTAAGGCTGCGCAGATGTTTATTCATAAACTGTTGCATATTTTCCTCATAATTCCTTCTTCCAACGAGAACTTACTTTTTTGTCCCCCCATATGACAGCATTATAGATTTTTTGTCAGAGATTACCTTGAGATTGTTAATAAAAACTGGACAAAGCGCACTGCCCCAGGAATTAGGTCTATTTATTTTCCCTTTAATTCTGGCTGCATTTGGAAGACCTGAAATTATTTGTCGTCCAGGCCTAAATTTATGTCACAGTGATGAGAAAAGCATAGAATTTCCAGAGCTCCGGGGAATACAGAAGGTAGTGAAAGTGAAGAAGAGGAATGCACCGCAGCAAGAGTTAGCCGTGGTCTGGGCCCCTCGCACTTCGGTATAATTTCGTTAACCCTCAAGGCCATGGAAGCATCCTTCGACAACAATATAATGTATAACAAGAAGCAAGAGTGCAGTATCTTTTCAACTATATATGTATAATAATAAATAATAAAAGGCAAAAAATGAACAAGACAAGAAGGGAAGATAAGCACCTTGGCTAGCCTCCCTGTAATTTCTGTGAGGTAAGAGGCCTGCAGGGAGCCGTCAGCGGTAGACCGCAGCACTCCATGCAACAATGGTATAAAACACAAACAAAAGAGCAGAAGCTAGCTCCAACGCAATTAATGTTGGAAACTAATAGCATCCAAACTCTACGTAAACAACAGCCAATCAGAATAAAAGATTAGATTATCTAGAAATTTAACTTCAAAATGCTAATTGTAAACTAAGATACAAATCTGATGTATTACATTCACGTGATCTCTTCTATTCACTGTCGTGTATTGTTATGTAGACCATATAAATTATTTCTACGTAGCCTATTACTTTCTCTACTGGTAAGTAGAGGAAGTATTGTACTCGACCCAAAAATTCGATGTCCAGATTTCATCGGAAATATGTTTTGAGACCCCCTGAATCCAAAAAAAGCATTTTTAGAAAAAGGTGTGTGTGAGAGAGACAGAGAGTGAGTGAGTGTGTGTGTGTGTGTGTGTGTGTGTGTGTGTGTGTGTGTGTGTGTGTGTCTGTGTCTGTCAGTCTGTGGACAGCATAAATCAAAAACGAAAATTCGGTTAAAAACCAAAGTTGGTATTTAAGTTTAATGCCTTACAAGGATGCGACACGAAGATTTTGAAGAAAATAGCCCCACCCTAAACTACCCTTTACATGGAACATTTTTTGAAAATTTTGATTTTCTTGAAAATCGCTCTAACGATGCCACATGCTTGAGATATTTTTATAAAAATTGAAATGTATATTTTGAATTTTCTGGCTACAGAATATGTAGTCTTGTTTAGTCTTGATGACTTTTGAATAACTGTAAACCGAAAGATATAGACATCTTAGTGTACTAAAAATGTAGATCTCGCTAAAACACACAATTTATGTGTGAATCAATGTTTTGTAGGGTAAGCTATTTCGGAGATATTCCTTGTTATGTGTGTCAGTTTCGGAAAACTTAATAATTTCGAGAAATGGAACATTGTTGTTCATTTTATATGTTAAGCGTGCAAAGAGAATGGGATCTCAAAGGTTCAAAAGATTTGACTATCGCTCAAAGCCTACTATATTCCCATATTTCCCTTACACCTATAAGGACATAAGCAAAATGACAATTTGTACAAATGTTTATCTCAACTAACGCGAAGAAGATATAGGAATAAGGATTTGTAAGAATAGTTAGTACAAGAGTAGAGAAAGTCATATGAGTGAAGCACATCAGATTTTTTCCATAGGAAGTGTACTTTTAAGGATATGTTTTTACCCAATTTACAAAACCCTAGGTCATTTTCTTCAGAAAAGTAGTCTTTAAATTGAGAATGACAATTACGATAAGCGCTATCTTTGTATTCTTTTGAAGAATATTCCATCCTTCTAGCCGGAAACCTAGAAGGTATATCTATACATATTGTCACCGCGCCCGCCGCATCTAATTGCCGACAACAGCAGTGTCACCCATCGCATTATTGTCGGCACTACCGCAAAGGAGCCGAAGGAAAGAGACAGAAATGGCCGCATTGTTGTGGCGCTTGCCGAAAGAGAGAAAAGGATAGAGACATCGAGAATCTTCTGCTTTGTATTTCACTGCAATAACTGAACTTTCCAGAATAGTGCCTGGGAGATATAAATAGCGGTAAAGTGCGACAGAAGAGCAGTCAGACGTATGTGAAGCGTTGAGTAGTCGTGCCGACGGAAAGAAGAGACATATGTGAAGGGATGAGGAGTCGTGCCGACGGAGAAGGGACAGTTCTTTGTGTTACGAATTCGGAGCCGTGCTGTTGGAGAATCGGAAAAGACTTTCTTGCTGTTGCAACGAGTGTACAAAGTTACTGTTTAAGGAAATAAAAGTGTTTCTTTATCTCGACTACGTCTGTCTTCTTTACTTCACAACCGACCAAAAGTCACAATATCTAAACATGCACTACAGTAGCAATGATGCCATTTGAGTTAACTCACTTGGTTTATAATCACAATGCTCTAAGAGCTTTCATTCTGCAACATATGGACGAAAAATGGTTGCTTTAAAAAATTGAAATTGAAATAAAAAAGAAACTCTGAGTGATAGAGAAATTCCGAATACATATATGAAAACACAATGAAAAACTGCAATGAGTACAACTATTTTTATTAATGAGGCAAAAATCCTTTAAATTAAAAAAAAAAGTTGCAATTGAACGACTTTTAGCTGAAAAATTGACATTGAAATAAAAACTCTGATGTCTTTCTCTACTCTTGTACTAACCATTCTTACAAACCCTTATTCCTATGTCTTCTTCGAGTTAGTTGAGATAAACATTTTTAGAAATTTGTTCATTGTAGGTACTAGAAGAATATGGGAGTACAGTAGGCTTTGAGCGATAGTCAAATCTTTTAAAGCTTTTAGGTCCCGCTCTCTTTGCACACTTAACAAATAAAACCATTAACAACGATGTTCCATTTCACTAAAGTTTCAAGATTTCCGAAACTGACACACATAACAAGGAATATCTCCGAAATGGTTCACTCTACAAAAAAAAATGTATTTAGACATAGATTGTGCGTTTTAGAAAGATATACATTTTTTGCAGAGCAAGATTTTGTCTATTTCTTGCGGTTTACGAGTTATTCAAAGTCATTCAGACTAAACAGGACCACATAGACTATAGCCAGAAAATTCAAAATATACATTTCATTTGTCATAAAATACTTCAAACTTGTGGCATTTTAATCAAAATCTTGAAGCCATTTTCAAGAAAATAAAAATGTTCGAAGAATGTTCCATAAAAATTGTAGTTTGAGGGGGGGGGGGCTATTTTCTTCAAAATATCCGTGTCACATCTTTGAAGGACATTAAACTTAAATTCCAACTTTGGTTTTTAACTGACTTTTTGTTTTTGAGTTATGCTGTCCACAGATTGACAGGCTGACTGACACACAGACAAACACAAACACAGACCTTTTTCTATAAAACGCCGTTTTTTTTCTTTTTTTTTTTGTTTTTTTTCCCCCCTTCTGGGGGTCACAAAACATGAATTTCCGTTGAAATCTCGACATCGAATTTTTGGGTGAAATATAATACTTCCTTCTACTTACCAGTAGAGAAAGTAAAAAGAAACTCAGAGAGATGGAAAAATTCCACCAGTTTTTAAAGACTAGGTTTATTCACAGATAAAAGGCAAGCCTCGCGTGTATGAAGAAGGCCTTTCATTATCTTTGAGCTTAGAATTAGCAAAAACGTTAACGCCTATACTTTAATTATTTTGCATCAAACCACAAATTAGCGTTTCTTAATGGTCAACTATAATAACAGCATTGGTTGAAGTTGACAATTTATGTTACCCAGATTCCTTAATTATAGCCACCAGACATAAATATGTTGCGAATGGTTCTTAACGTATTTTTAATGAGTATTTAAGAGATGGTCTTCAATAAAGGTGCTGACAAGAAACTAAAAGATACAAGAATAATCACGCAATATTAACATCCTTCATGAAATAGACTGAAACCTTATGCATGCATATTCAAGTAGAGTCGTTAGATTATATGCTGCCAAAATATATACAAGCTGAAAAGGGTTAAAAGAATGCTTGGCTAGGAATTTATAACAGGTATTGTTGCGTATTTTGAAGCAATGTAGCCACCAGCGATGTTGCAGACTTTTCATTTCTAATAGGTTGCATTGGTTGTTATTGGCTTTTGCATTATTGTTATTGATTGTTTAGAAACTCATGAAAAAAACCTACGTAAAAAAATCTGATATGTTGGGTTTTCTCTACTCTACTCCTTCTCTACTTTCTCTACTCTTGTAATTCTTACAAACTCTTATTCCTATATCTTCTTTCTGTTAGTTAAGATAAGCTTTTGTGAAAGGTGTATTATTGCTTATTTCCTTGTAGGTGCAAGGGGAATATGGGAATACAGCAGACTTTCAGCGATAGTCAAATATTTTAAAGCTTTCAAATTGCATTCTCTTTACACGGTTAGCATTTAAAAAATGAATAACGGATATACTTCCATTTGACGGAAATATAAGTTCTACAAAACTCTCACAAACAACAAGGGATATCTCCGAAATGGTTCACTCTACAAAAAAATGTATTTGGGCATATGTTTGTGTTTTAGTAGGATCTGCATTTTTTGTACAGTAAGATTTGGTCTATCTCCTACGCTTTACCAGTTATGCAAAAGTCATCCAAAGTAAATTGGACTAAATGGGCTATAGTCAGGAAATTGAAGACATACATTTCATTTGTCATAAAAATATCTCAAACATTGGTACTTTAATAAAAATCGTTAGATATTTTCAAGGAAATCAAAATGTTCGAACAATTTTCCATGTAAAGGGCGATTTAAGATGGAGCAACTTTCTTCGAAATCTTAGTGTCGTATCCTTGGAAAACACTAGCCTGAAATACCAACTTTGGTTTTTAACCGACTTTTCGTTTTTGAGTTATGCTGCCCATAGACTGACACAGCCTATTTCTAAAAATGTGGGTCTTTTTTTTTTTTTAATTCAGGGGCATCGAAACATGTTTCCGGTGAAATCTCGACATTCAATGTTTGGGTGGAATACAATGCTTTCTCTACTTTACTATGCGCGTGTGTTCTGTGTGTCTGTGATAGAAATCTATAAATTAAGAAATACCTTAGAGACCATGAGCTTCGCTTGTCTTAGTATTTGCTGCAAATTCCTGAAATCAAACGCAAACTGCAGCTTCACAATGCAGTTTCTACCCTCAAGAAAATAAAATATTCCTAGAGTAATAAAAATTTACAAAAATGTTTACAGAACATGGTATAACTTTGGTTCCGCAAAATAAATATAATACAAAATATTTGCTGAATTTTTCGAGAAATGATATAATTAAAAATTATAAAAATCCGGATTTATCAGTTTAGCTGTGTGGATTGTGACAGAGTTTATATTGGTAAAAGCAAACGTCACGGGCGGCGCCGTGGCTGAGTGGTTAGACCGCTCGCCTACCACCTAGGTGGCCCGCGTTCAATCCCAGGGACTCGAATGTGGTATTTGTGGTGGACGAAGCGGCGTCTGGGCGGGTTTTCTCCGGGTTCTCCGGTTTCGCCCGCTATTCATTCCACCAATTGCTCCATTATCATCGTTCCCATTATCGATTTCGTCTGCATTTCATAACATCCTCTTCCTCACTATCATAGCTGGTGCTTGGCTGACTACCCGCTTCCAGATCTTCACTCTATCCGGCCCAGAGTTTCCTGTGCTCCCTGACAGGCGTCTGATGCTAGGCACTGGCTTGTAAGTCCTAGGGGTTATAAGTCCTACATAAAGGGAGGGTAATCAGGAAAAGAGAAAAGCAAACGTCATTTATAATCCAGAATAAAGAAACTTTTATAAATATTAAGTATAAACAGATTGATAAATCAGGTGTGGCAAATCATGTTTGGTCATTTAATTATAAAATAAATCCAGAGGATAAATTATTAAAACAATTAAATTGACCCATAGATTTAATTGTTTGGGTAAAGATATTCATTTTGAAAAATGGGAACCACGTAATGAATTTTGAGATACCACCAACTGATTCGGTTAACAAATTTGTTTTGTTTTCAACGGTTGGTAACAGAAGTATTAAGTGATTACCCGTTCGTTACGATAGTGACAGTATAAACAAGAGTGGCACCAGTTATAGAATTATCATGAAAATGTACTTTAGGTTTGATTTCAGGAGCTTGCAGCAAATTCTAGATAAGTAAAGCTTATGGTCCTTAGGATATCCATCACATTTATACTCTTTTGATATTTTAAAGTATTTTAAAGGTGTTTTAGGCAATTTATGTGTCTTCAACTTCTGAGCCCTAGTCATGTGCATGTAATTCATCACTGTGTTCGGTGAATGGCTGTGCTGTGTTACGGATTCGTAAGCACGATGCTTGGCAAGCATATAGGTAGCAAAGTGTTGAAGTGTTTTGTTCCCGGCAGTTTTAAATTAAATAGAGCTCTCCACACATGACTGTCACTTTCAATAATAAGATTCCTACACAACGTTACTTCTAATTTCGTCTGTCATTCTTCGGCCCACAACGAATAAATGAGACAAGAAACAACTTCGTAAGGCATAACTTAACTCAGGAGCGTCTTACTGAAAGGTATTCAGCATATAAATTAAACCAGGGGTGCGTCTGCAGTATTACCAAATGTTGATCAGATGTTTTCATCTTGAAGTTACAAATACCCACAAAACTTCCGAACCACTTTCAACATTTGAATTCAGCTGCTCTTTTACTGATATCTTGTCATATTTAAAAATCTTTCTCTGTCAGAATACTATAATTTGGTAGTTTAGTGAGTGTTACAGAAATGATTATTTTGCTTTCCAAATAAGGAGGCGACCAGACGTAAACAAATGTTTGTGTATAAACAAAGCTGATTGGATGTATTTCAAAGAGCCACTGTTTGGCTCTTATAGATTCATTTTATACGATCTAATATTAAAAAGCCATTACTGTCATTGAATTTTACCGCGCGAGAGTTTTATCAACTGAGTTTTATCGTAGTCACGTGCGAGGATCGCATTCGGGAGTCCTGGATTCGATTTCTATCAAGCGACGTCTCTGACTGCGGTATTTCTCGGTTTTTCCTGGTCGATAGTTAAATTTTGGGGTGGTTGCTTATATAATTTTGCAACAAAATGACAAAATTAGTCTGCTTACTTTTCTACTACTTTATTGTCTTCTAAAATTGTATGACAAATTGGTAGTTTGATTCTCACAGTTAACAAGTCTACAGTCTTTCTTACTATCACAACCCACAACTTTTACTTCTCATAACCTTACCTCAGACCTCTCAGTGTGTTCCTTCACTTTCTGTGTCTCGCATACACTAATTGCAACGTTGCAAACACTCGACGCTCATTAAATCTTCTTTACACACGCACGGCTGTCTCACTGACACACTGACAGACTCGTGTTTGTAACTGTGACTAACTCAGCGTTACTTTCTCATCTTCTTATATAGCGGGGCTGACTTCACACAGACCTTGCGCGAACTCCTCCAAGCACGCCGGCGGTGACGCAACCGGATCCTTCTGGAAGAATCGGGAGAAAACCCCCTATGTGTAGCCGCTTCGACTGTTGTTGGTCACGTGTTTGCTCACGTGCGTGGTGTGAGAAAGCTTGACCTTGTGTCTTTGTTTCCTCGTCGGCCTGATATGTAGCCTGAGGTAGCTTAGCCCTGTCTGTCGTTTGTTGTACGCCGAGCCTGGCGTCACAGTACCTTTTCTATAATTTCCCTTCCATTTTTCTCATATTTCAACTGTAGTTCAAGGTTTCGTGGCGTGTAGTGGTGATATGGTGAGCCCCTCAGGCGTATTTCTTACGAAAATACTGTTAATTTATACAAAAAGAAAGAAAAAGAGGAGGTATTATGTTGTTTAATTAACACTAGTTGTATGTTAAACCAGCGATTATGTAAACTGAATTTGAAAGTAGGTTGTTAGCACTTTAAAATATCAACTTAAACAGAAAGGAGTTTTTTGACGGTGTCATATGGTGAAGTTAATAACTGGCGATGTTTACCAGCAAGAATATGCGTAAGGCAAACAATAATCACAACAGTACCATGAAATTTCTTACTTAAGCGATAAATTCTCAAGTGGAGAATGAAAACGATGTATTAAGTTTTACAAAAAATAACCTAACATATATTCACTGCAATTAATGCACTTCGAATTACTCGGTGCTGTCAATTGACGAAAACGAAATATTGGAATTACATTTAATTACAGGAAGCAATGTGAAAGAAGTTCACAACTGGTGAGAGTATTTTTATTACATGTGTGAATTATTACATTAAATTCGTGTTTTCGAAGCAGAACTAACCGGAAGCTGTTGTAAGCTTTTTACTTTGCATTTCTAGCGTCTATAGCACTTTTAAATTCGACGTTGGAAAATGGGTTGAATTCTTGATATTCTGTATAATGCCTTTCTTGGATCATTTTAGCCATTACTACCCACATTGTTTTCAAGGTGTAGGTACTCCTTGTATGCTTCTCCATTACTTTTTCTAATCTCCATCGCCTAATCTTTTAGAATAGAATTGATATCTACAATTAAAGTATCTGGTAAGAATTCGTTTCCGGGTTCATTATAAAAACCATTGAATTAATTCCACACACCCGTTCTACTTTTTATCGTGTTACTTGGTAAAGAAGTATGAATTATTCTTTCATTTTTTCGTTTGATGTATTGCCAAATCGTTTGGTTAGCTTCCCACTTTGAGCTCTGATTGTTAATCGATTTGCTATTCTTTTAAGGTTCTTTTGATATTTAATTGTTTCTCAATAGCTCATAGAAATACCATGGAGTTAATAGACAAGGTCACTGAGACCCTGCATTTATACTTACGATTTTCAATTGTCACTTCTGATCTACATTCACTATAAAAATTGCAGCTCAATCTGAGTGATCGCTCTCTGCGGTAATAAGCTTAGAGAAATGAAAGAACTTCCGACAAACTAACTTCTTTTCGCATATCTCGTCACGAGGAGGTTGACTTGGCTCGGTTGCGAATTGGCCACTGCAACTTTTGGCATGGTTACCTATTTAAACGGGACCCAGCTCCTCTTTGTCCTCTGTGCGACATTTTGTCAGTCTGTCACGTGCTGCTAGAGTGTTCTTCACTAGCGCACCTTCGAGATTCTCTGCAACTGTCTGTCAGACTTGCAGAGGTCTTGGCGGACGACAAACAAGCGGCCGAAAGAGTTTCTAAGTTTTTAGCGGAGAGCAACATGAGTTTGGGAATTTGAAACTTTAGATACCTAGTTTTTTTACTCCTTTGACATCTTTATCACTTTGTTTTAATTTTGGTGTTTGCCACTATGTCTTGTACTAGTAATTTTATTTATTTTTGCGTATTTCACTGAACTAAGATTTCGTTTTCTGGCATTTGTATTTTAAGATAGTTAATTTAAAGCTAATTTTTGGATAAAGATACACACAGGAGAAGTAAATATTCTGCCCCTTGCAGACTGGACAGCTTTGAAACATAGCACTCAAGTTGGATTCGTTAATAGGTTCTTATGAGGTGTGGAGATACCATGTCGCCCTAGGAAGAAGCTTCAGTAAAAATTACAGTGAATGAACTCCGTACAATAAATTAACATAACTTATTTTTTCAGATGCATCCATTGTATACCGCGTTACAAAATTAACATAAGCTCCCGTTGAACACAAGAGCATTTGCATTCAGCTTATCGGCTGACATAGAGAACTTGCAGGATAACAGTTTAACTGCTTGGTGTAGGAAATAAACTCATAGCTTCAATTTATGTGACGTTTTAACAGGAAAGCCTAATAAGGTTTTATCACCGGTAGGTAGTAAAATTTAATTACTGTTGGACGAACAGTACTTTACTATATCGGCTCCGTTGCCTGGGCTATGGGAACGGTATCGTTCAAAATATTTTGTGGGAGCTGTAAGTATTTACCTCTAGAAATTACAAGCACTATATAAGTAGTAACTCACAGAATGAAAATTAAAAGGATATAAACTAAAAGGCCACAGAGTTTCCGAATTTATGTGTTTTCGTAGGCTAGGGAAGGGTGAACATTACAAAATGTTATGCTTGTTTTTTGCGGATGTTTATTCTCTTCTTTTGAATACTACATGACATATGTTTGTTTTCTCATTCTAAATAGATATAACAATTTAAACAAAACACTACATGTGCATTGCTGTCTGGACTTTGATATTCAAAGATATTTCACGAATTTGAAATATTATGCAGAGTGGAAGTGAAATGATCCGCCAGACTTTAACAGAAAATTTTTCAAGTTGTTAATAACAAGAAACTCTGATACCAAACTGTTGAAAAGTTTATAGTTTTCTAGAAAAAAAAAAATTTATCAAAAAAATTTATCATCACCTGGCTGAAAAATTATGCATTGAAGGTTTTTGATTTATGGCTATATTCATAGAACATTGAATGAACAACAACTTTTTCCTTTGGTGTATTTCAGTATATTCAACGGTTTTTGTGTGAATTACATTTAAAAAGCCCACAATTTATTGCAACAAAAAGGCAACAAATTGTGGGTTCCTTTAAATTTAATTTACCCAAAAACCGTTGAATCTATTGAAATACGCCAACGGAAAAAGTTATTGTTCATTCAATGTTCTATGAATATAACCATAAATCAAAAACCTTCAATGAATAGTAATTCAGCCAGGTGGTGATAAACTTTTTTGATAAAAATATTTTTTTCTAGAAAACTAAACTTTTCAACATTTTGGTATTAGACTTTCTTGTTATTGACAACATGAGAAATTGGCTGTTAAAGTCTGGCGGATCATTTCACTTCCATCCTGTATATTTGAATAGCCCACTCAAGCAAAGGAAATTTCGTGTTGTGGCTAACCTGTGGCCAGTTTGTTTGCAGATGTCTCTACTGAGTTCATTTCCTATTTATATTTGTTGTTTTTATTGTTTTGAGCCGCATATTTTGAACATAATATTTAAAAGTTAGTATTTTAGTAGATATTGTGTGAGATTACTAATTCTATTATTAGTATTAATTTATTAAAAATGGGAAACGTCGATTATAGCGTATTAAAAAGAGAAAAATCTGATGTGTTGCACTCACATGACTTTCTCTACTCTTGTACTAGCCATTCTTACAAACTCTTATTCCTATATCTTCTTCGTGTTAGTTAAGATAAACATTTGTACAAATTATCTTATTGCTTATTTCCTTGTAGGTGCAAGGGGAATATTAGAATACAGTAGTCTATGTGCGATAGTCAAATGTTTTAAAGCTTTGAGATCCCGTTCTCTTTGCACGCTTAACATATAAAAACATGAACAAAGATGTTCCATTATACGAAAGTTTTAAATTTTCCGAAGCTGACACTAATAACAAGGAATATCCCCGAAATGGCTCACTTTACCAAAAAATTTATTTGGACATAAATTGTGCGTTTTAGCGAGATCTCTTACGGTTTATCAGTTATGCAAAAGTCATGCAGAGTGAATAGAACTTCATGGGCTATAGACAGAAAATTCAAGATATACATTCCATTTGTCATAAAAAATATCTCGAACATCTGGCGCTTTAATCAAAATCGTTAGAGCCATTTTCAAGAAAACCAAAATTTTCGAAACATTTTCCATGTAAGGGGTAATTTAGGATAGAGCAATTTTCTTCAAAATCTTCGTGTCGCATCCTTGAAAGAGATTAAACTTAAATGCCAACTTTGGTTTTTAAACGACTTTTCATTTTTTAGTTATGCTGTCCACAGGCTGACAGGCACACAGATACACAGGCGTATCTTTTTCTAAATATGCTTTATTTGGATTCAGAGTGCAACACATATATTTCAGGTGAAATCTTGACATCGAATTTTGGGATGGAATATAATTCTACCCACTAACCGTAGAGAAAGCACTGAAAGTAAAACTGGGGAGAGCCGATTATATTGTTTTAAAAAGGAGAAAAAAATGTGGGAAAACAAAAAGACTCAAGTGTTGTAGGTCACAGGTTATTTGTGAGACAGAGAGAGTAGCAGACCTGTAATCAGTGAAATTTATGTTAAGGTTACGATAAGCCGAAACAGATAACTATGTTTTATGATTCAATTTTAAGGGAAACAAAGTGACAGAAAAAGTAACTCGACTTGCCAGTTGTCTCAATACGGTAACCATTGTTATGTAACACTAAGCAGACAAAAGCTAAAAGCATACAATCTATCCTACTTATAACTGTACAAATCGTATTTTGTGTATATTCCTTTAACTGTCATTTATTAAACACGGCAGATGTGTAATAAAACCGCCAAAACCACGGAATAAGCTTTATTATAATTCTATAGATATTTACTCTGGAGTTCCTGGATGTCAAAACTTCTAATAACCTAATGTAAAGAGTATTGGCTCTATTTTCTTCTTACTTATGTTGTAATCAAGTTTATTATAATTCTATAAAGAGAAAAAGTCGCTAACATTTGTGTCTCTTCTATTCTGTTGTACGTGTTAAGATTTTGATTTGAATACGATGTAGCTCTTATTTTTATCAAATATCTACCAGGAGTATAAATGCTTCAAATTGCATCTACTGTAATTACCTAAAATCTGTTCGAAAATTTCGTCCGATGATATTTATACCTAAGGCTCATATCATGGGTTTCTGTCCTCACCGTGAGGTGCTCAGAAACCCACGTCACCATCAGACCGGGTCACTCATCGCCGAATAAAGAAATAAAAACTTGATATTACGTATGGTGGACACGCCGGCACAGGAGCGGGTTTTCTCCGATTTCTCCGGTTTCCCCCGCCATCATTCCACCAATTGCTCCATCATGCTTTAATCTCCCTTTATTCCACTGCACTACACATATTTTGTTCATCATTTCACCCATTTGGTCTCTTTCGGGGTCGAAAGTGTCAGCAGGCGTTCGGGTGCAGCATGGTGGAATGAAACGCTCTGAGTGACTCCGGGCTCCGGATAGTGTCCACACTATACTCAGAGGGGCGGCACTCTGCACAAACCTGGGGGACTGGCTGGTGTCAGGGTGTTTCTAACTGGGAAAATGTTGGGTCTCTGCCCTCTGCTGTGCCTGCTCTCCTGTACTCTGGCCGCCCTCTGTCTCCTCCCGCCTCACCGCTCCCTCCCGGAGGCGCCCCTTCAGGCATAGTCACAAAAGATCTGAGGTCGAAGTGCCGAAGTCCCTCTCCGCGTCGTCCTACCTTTTATCTTCTTAAGAAATACTAAGAGCCCCACGGTTTATCCATAACAGGCCCCTCGGATCGATACTATAGCATACAAAGACAGGAGGAGGTTTTATCGATTCAACCATAAGGTTCAGCATCTTAGTCAACCTATGGAATTGCATCTCGAAAAGCAATCTACGCACCTAACATACACTTTCATAAAACTAAATACCAGCTGAATGACATCATAATTATTGGTCTTACGATAGCTGCCCGAGGCACAATTCCAACTCTGTGAACTTTTGGAAAGAATTCGAACTTCCAGTTGCCAACATGAGAACAAAAATGTTTATGCCAGTGTACGTGGCTCTGTAAGCTTTCTTGGATCCCTTATTTGAACCTTAAAAGTACAGACTAAATATTTTATTATATAATTTGTATTTAAAATTTTAAATTGCACGAAACCATAATACTATTACCTGTCTGTAAATTGTTAAACCGAAAATCAACTTTTGTTTAATAGCTCATAATATTGTTATGTGTCCGTTTAGTTCAGTTTAGTCCTTTTTAGTTACTCCAATTTGGCAACCCACAAATGTTGATTTGTTTCAACAAAGTAGTAATGATCAAAGTCATAGATGGGGAGAACCATCGGTGTCATTTCCCCTACATCGTAGTTTTAACCCCGTCCACTCTCCTACACACGGTTAACCACATATAACTGGTCAGTCCCTCAAATTGGCTCAGGACTGGAATCATAACGCATAATAAGGTAAGAATATACTTTAAAGCTGAATGGGAACATAAGTACTTTTGTGTTTCTAGTAAAAATATAACTTTGTGTTTGCTAACGTAATCACAAATCCGATACATCATGTTTCCATTCGGTTTCACCTTGAAACTTATGTACCTTGTTTGTAAAGACGTATATATAAACACAGAACCGGAAACGTGAGGTGGCCTGCATCAGTGATGGGGTATGTGGAAGGGGTAAATACTCGATTTCATTCCCATCACCCCTATTCCACATACCTGGTCTATAAAGTGTTTCCCGAACTTTGAAGAGCTATCGGTGGAAGGAAGATTAAAGTCGGTGTTTGCGTGAATATCAGGCGAACTTAAAAATAAAAGAAGTGAAGTAATGAGACTGTAAAGGTTATTAATAGTGTGGTAAAGTGACAGACTTCGAGCCTGAATCTTTCATTAAGATGGAGTACATCATTGTTTGATTTTTGTTTTCTTTTGCTTTAATTCAACACCTTGCCTAGTTATTTACACTTGAAGCGCTAGTTCTGGGAATAACTAATGACCTTGCAGGGAATTTCGGGATGTCTTTCGTGGAGTAATTACACAACGAACAAAAGCATGCCGCGTCAGTGTAACTTTTGACAGGTGATGATAGCGCTAACGAGGCTTGTTAGAGGGCACATACATCGCTGTTGCACGCAAGAGTGAACATGACTGTGCATTTGGAGAGAGCGCGCGGCGCGTGCCAGGCAGCGCATACATCAGCTGCAACCACCGCCGCCACCGCGGTTCCTAACCCCTTCATCTTGTATTTGTGCACGTTCATCCCGAACAGGTAAAACTTTCCACAATTCTGTCTGAGATACAGTCTCAGCCAGAAACAGATACCTGACTATCGATCTGCAGGCTTGACAGACTCTCAGATACATAACTGGGGTATCGTATTAGACTTCAGATTTTTGGGGTAGCCATTTGATGCATGGATAACGCCTCCAACGTATCCATAGTTTACCAGTACAGCCTTCTTTCTTTGCTTCCTACATCTTAGAAACAACAGACAATACAGACACTTTAAAAATTTACAATAAATTGCTTGATTCATTTCAGTAAACTTTATTCATGGTTGATTCAGTTTATTTAAGAGGTGCAACTAGGACTGAAAAATTCAATGCCATAGCTGGGATTTGAACCACGGATCTTCTGCTTATCGAGAGGCTACTAACTACTAACAATGGTCAACTTGCCAGTATGACATTAATTCCTCAACCGATTCGTACTTTCTCGGTAGACCACAAGGGAATCTCACATCGGATATAAATACCCGAAGGGTGACTTACAATAGTAAGTACTTTATGTCCCGGGTTTAAGTAATCTTTAGATGGTAGGTACGTATTATTTTACGCCCCATGTAGATTTTGGGATGATCGTACACCAGAAGTCCACGATGCCTATTTCAAGTATCCGCACGTGTTTCTTAGAATTTTTGTCAGGCTACACTGACCGTCGATATATTTACACCGATGGATCAAAGAGCACCAATGGTGTTGGATGTGTTTATGTTTATGGAACCGAACCATATACATTCGGTTTTCCAAATAGCACTTCCATTTTTACTGCAGAGCTTTATGCAATTTATCGAGCCGTTTTGTATGTGCGCCGTCGTAAATTAGGCGACTGCCTGATTTTGCATGGATTCCTGGTCACGTAGGTTTGCCTGGGAATGAAATGGCAGATTCTGCAGCAAAGACGGCAACTACAGAACCCAGTATTACCATCTCACGTGTTACTTCGGAAGACTTTAGGCTTGAAGTGCGGAGAGCGGTGCTGTCGTCCTGGCACGACGAGTGGTCAGCTCTCCGCGGTAATAAGCTTAGAGAAGTGAAAGAACTTCGGATAAACTGGGTAACTTCCTGTCGCACATCTCGTCGCGAGGAGGTTAGTTTGGCTCGATTAAGAATAGGGCACTGCAATTTTTCGCATGGTTACCTATTTAAAAGGGACCCTGCGCCTCTATGTCCGCTGTGTGACAACTTTTTGTCGGTTCGCCACGTGCTGCTAGAGTGTTGCTCTCTAGCGCACCTTCGGGATTCTCTGCAGCTGCCTGCCAGACTTGCAGAAGTCCTCGCGGACGACAAAACAGCGGTTGATAGAGTTTTTAATTTTTTAGCGGAGTGCAATATCAATTTGAGGATTTAAAATTTTTAATTATCTGTTTCTGATTTTGGACATATTTATCACCTTGTTTCATATCTGGCTATTGGCACTGCTTTTTACCTTTGTATATCTTTCTTGTTGCCAGTATTTTTATTTTTTGAGTGAAATTTATATCTGGCTATTGCCATGAATCTTTTAAGGGCGCTGATGACCTAGAAGTTGAGCGCCCTTAAACCAAATCAATCAATCAATTACGTATTATTTATTTATGCCAACAAACCTACTGATGGTGACAAACCGTGTGTGGGCAATGTTTAAGAGGTGGAATCAGAATTGAAAAATTCAAGTCACCCTTAGGTTATTTATCTCTGGTGTGATTCCCTTATGGTGTACCGGGAAAGTGCGAAGCGGTTGATGAATTTAATGTCATAGTGGCAAGTTGGCCATGGTAGCTTAGTGGTTAGCAGCCCCTCAATAAGCGGAAGATCCGTGGTTCAAATCACGGCTATAGCATTGAATTTTTCGGCCCTGATTCCACCTTATAAACATTCCCCACACAGGCTTGTGCGTTTGAAAACACCAGCAGTAAGCTTGTTGGCATAAATAAATAATAATTACGTTTACTTCTTCATTTGATTACCCTTATGTAGGATTTACAAGCCAGTGCCTAGGGTCAGACGCCTGTTGGGGAGCTGAGGAACCTATGAACCGGACAGAGTGAAGACCTGGAAGCGGGTGATCAGCCCAGCACCAGGTATGAAAGTGAGGAACAGGATGGCTTGTAAGTCCTAGGGAGTGTAAGTCCTACATAAAGGGAGGGTAATCGGAAGAAGATGCAGAAGTCTTTCAAGGATGCGACACGAAGATTTTGAAGAAAATTTATCCACATTAAGCTACCCTTTGCATGGGAAATTTTTCGAAAACTATTTTCTTGAAAATGGTTCTACCGATTTTGATTAAACTCACATATGTTTAAGATAAATGAAATGTATATTTTGAATTTTCTGGCTATAGCCCTTGTAGTCCTGTTTGCTCTGGATGACTTTTGTATAACTGGTAAACCGTAAGAGATGGACACAATCTTCTTGTCCAAAAACGTTATGCCCCAAATAAATATTTTGGTAGAATGAACCATTTGTTTGTGTGAGTTTTGGAGAACTTATACTTCTGTCAAATATAATATGTTTATTTATTTCTTTATATGTTAACCGTGCAAAAAAAAAAAAAAAAAAAAAAAAAAAAAAAAAAAAAAAAAAAAAAAAAACGGAATTTGAAGGCTTTGACTATCGCTCAAAAGCTGCTGTATTCCCATATTCTCATTGCACCTACAAGAAGATAAGATAATGTCTGCAGATGTTTGTTTTAACTAACACGAAGATGATATAGAAATGAGATTTTGAAAGAATGGTTAGTAAAAGAGTAGAAAAAGTAATGTGAGTACAACACATTAGATTTTTCTCCTTGTACGTGCAAGAAAATTTGCAATAAGCTAATTTCTACAAATGGCTATCTAAAAGGGACACTGGGAGTGAAATTTTGGTCAAAATTGCCAAAAAGTCGAAAATTGTTTTTTTACCTTAAAATGTTCCTGGAACACCTGTGCATTTGGATCAGCTAACATTTTTCATATCCTCCACTCCATGTGGTCATTACGGCCCTTTCAAATAGCACTCTTCCCTTAACGTACACAGGATGTTCCTATATAAAAGTCTTTTTCTCAAAACTACATTTCTGCACATTCCAAAAGAAGGTCGCGCCAGAGTTTTGCTTCAAATTCAATGAAAACTTCCAAAAGTATTCATAAATAGCAGCTAAACAAAACTGTGCTTCAATATTGATGTTATCATTAACATGAATTCCAAAAACATTTTTTGTATGAAAAAAAAAATCAATAATTTTTAAGATTAAATTTTCTTTGTTATTAAAAAAATATGTACAGCATAATCAGCAAACGTATTTGAAATATCTGTTCATAAAATTGTTACCCATATTTCAGAGCACCAGTTCTGCAAATATAAATGAATTTTGAAAAGTCAATAGACGCGAGCTCTATTTTGAAAATGTGCCTATTAAATTCATAAAATAATTTATACATCCTAAACGAATTATCCAATTTTAATGAAATTTTGTGTACCTCCTATTCTTATATAAATACAAACACAGTAAAAATTTCAGGAAAAATCTATCAAGAAATGTGGAACTTTCAAATTTCACTCCCAGTGTCCCTTAACATGAAGTAGATAGCGGAATAAGGTCTGTTAGAATAGTTTTTCTAGAATAGAAAAAGTTTTGTGAATACAACACATATGTTTTTAGTTGATTTAAGTCCTAAAGTTCCAGACGAGTTAGACTGGTGAAAAGGAATTGGCTCCAGCTCAAGGTTTGCTTCTGGTCTATAGCCTTGCTCTTCACAAGCAGATGTTTACAATTCATATACATTTATCTTAAATGCTAGGGGACTAAAAATTCCGTCCCCAGTTGTATCATAAATAACTATTTCGAACGATAAAAGGTATTTTAAGTAGCCGAAGTCGAGGTCTACGTACGACTATTTTGGAGTGTATTAGAAGCCTTCAGCATTAAAGAGCCGCCCCAGACTGATGTGCAATTAACACATTGTTATGCGTTGTTTATGTACTTGAAAATACCTTGTAAAGGTAACCATTAGACTTGAACCAGCTTTCGCTCTGAGCTAAAACGATTCCCATTTTTGGATCAATTGCCTTGCAGCGGCGCCCTTGTCCAAAACAAATTATTTGCTTCTTGTTTCTTTCTAACTCTGCTTAAACCCGCTTTTGGTTTCATCAAAATTCAATAAACCATTTCCAAAAGTGCTGGTTACACAACAAAACATTTCGTTTTTGTCACATGAGGTGATAATTTTATCGACCATAATGACTTAAACTAGCGTCAAGAAGGACCTGCTCCATGCATACGAATGTCGTTTTAGTGGCAACGGAAGGTATAATTGAAGTTCATTAAAACACTTCACACCTCTGGTGGACTCCACTTTTCTTGTGTAAAGTGTTAAGCCCATTATTTGATTTCTTTTTAAGATATTTAATAAGATGGTTCGATAGATGCAGGTGTTAAAACCGCACCTCTGCCCCAGTCATTAACATTTTCTTCACCATTATATAAACAGAGATGGGACGATTACCCTGTGTATTCAGTATCTAATAACAGCGCTGGTATCATCACCGAGGGGCTTCGCTGTAGCAGATAATATGAATTGACGAAACTGGCCGGAAAGTATGTACGAGGCGTGAAGTGTGTTCAAGGCTCCAAAAGTGTCAAGAGAGCCGATAATAGCAATAATTATCCTCTTAGCGACCAGCGGCGGACACTTTCTGGCATGAAGTAACATGCATTCAGAGAAGATCATCTAATATCTTGGTTATTACAGGCAGCTGAGACATGCGCTATTTTGGTAATCTTCTAACACGATTGGAGATACCAAAATCTTGATCGATTCACAAGAATAACACTCAGCAAAGCTGGTTATCTTAGTCATAAGTTTCTGAAAAAAATATATTGAATGAAAAAGGAAATATTCTTACTCCATTGTGGAGGGTGAACCAGATCATCCATGTTAGTAATTTATTTCGGAAAATACAATAAACTTTTCCTCAAAAAATATGTGTTTTCCTCCTATTCTTCAACAAGACCTTATTCTTTCATTCATGTTAACCGAGATAAGTTTTCGTAGAAATGTTTTAACGTGAAGACTTCTCGCTCGTCAAGTAAAGTGATATCCTACAAACTTTCTTGTGTTACAAAATATCGTAACTATGTGACTAACATTGTGATGAAACAGGTTGGGGTCACAATGGCTAGAGTATGTCTGTACAAATTTGTCATGCAGCTTTTGTTTTGCCCGTGACATCATCGAGCTAGTGTAAGCGCCTGCGCGTGATCGCTGTGAATTAGCGCTGTGTAAAATTACAAATTTGTGTATTGCGAGAATACATTTAGCTAGGGCGTTGACTAGGTAGTCATTGCAAGGAGCTTGCAAAGCACTACGAAGGCTCAAGGTAAATAACAAATATTTGCAGAAATATACGTAAAAATTGGTATAAAACTGAAAATTGTGGAAAATCTTAAGACGTGGGCTCATATAAGCCGTAAATATGCACCAAAAGGAAATTTGAACAATAAAAAACTAAAAGGTCCAGTGTCGCGCGAATGCAATAGTAGCTCAGCTCGAAATGGAACTGAATATTTTGAGGTGTACGTGTGCTACGTTAGTTACCACAGATCGTTGCTACATATAATAGACTTGTGATATATTTATTCTCTAAAGATACTACTCTGTATAGCTATTGTATCAAAAATAGGGATTATTAAAGTGCATATACACTCAAAACGCTTGTTATGATTTTATACCTACGTTTTCACGAAAAATCTACGGCGTAGACTTGTCGGTTATCTTCTTTTGTATTACATTTTTGCTTGTACAGGTAGATACAATGGGAAGAGGAAAATACAGTAGAATTAAGGGATATTCAAATGTTTCTAGAGCTGGTTGCCGAGTGGAGGCTTTGAAATTGCATTCTCTTTCCATGGCAGGAATAAGAACTTCTATTTCGGACAAATATAAGTATTTGAAATTCATACCCATAAGATAAATCTTGGAAATGATTTACTCTAAAAAATAAAAATCTGTTGTATTGCACTCACATGACTTTCTCTACTCTTGTACTAAGCATTCTTACAAGCTCTTATTCCTATATCTTCTTCGTGTTAGTCGAGATACACATTTGCAGAAATTCTCTTATTGCTTATTTCCTTGTAGGTGCAACGGGAATATGTAAATACAGTAAACTTTAAGCGATAGTGGAAAAAAAAATATTTGGACATAAATTGTGTGTTTTAGCGAGATCTACATCTTTGTATATTGAGAGTTTGTCTATCTCTTACGGTTTACGAGTTATTCAAGTCATTCAGAGTAAACAGTACTACATAGGCTATAGCCAGAAAATTCAAAATATACATTTCATTTGTCATACAAATGTCTCAAACATAAGGCATTTTAATCAAAATCGTCAGTCATTTTGAATAAAATCAAAATTTTTGAAAAATTTTAGTTTAGGGTGGAGGAATTTTCTTCAAAATCGTCGTGTCACATCCTTGAAGGACACTAAACTTAAACACCAACTTTGGTTTTAACCATGTTTTCGCTTTTCAGTTATGCTGTCCACAGACTACAGACACACACGGACCTTTTTCTAAAGATGATTTTTTTGGATTCAGGGGGCCGGAAAACATATTTCCGGTGAAATCTCGACATCGAATTTTTGGGTGGAATACAAGTAGAGAAAGTAAAGGAGAATGATCTACAATGTTTAGTAGTTTGTCAATCGCTTACAGTTCATATTAATGCAACAGTCACCTAGAATGAAGAGGACTTCTGAGAAAATTCCCAGAAAACACGCTACCCCAACACCACAGAGGCGGGCAATATTGGTATAGTTGTCGGTATCTCTATCATACATTATTGCCTTCTGACTATTGTTGTCAAATAGTAACTAGCTTTACAGTCATAAACAAACATGTGTTTCCTTATTCTGAGAAAGCAAATATCTAGTAACTTTAAACTCTATGGACCCCGGGCTCTTTTGAGCATAGATGCGCATTTTTCAGGTTTCTCCTATGCATGTCATTTAAACCAGGGTTGTTCTCTTCAAAAGACACGTTTGATCATAAATACCAGCACTACAAAAGAAAACCAAAGTCTCTAATTATTAGATGCCTCCACCAGAGAAGGCGGAGCAGTAACTGCGCTTGGCTAATTCATTTGTTTAAAAAGTAGCAAGATAGAGAACACCCTGCGCATGCGCAGCTCAAGGCTTTTATAAAACTTGTTAAGCTGCTCACTTAAGCTGGCTGGAATGGCAGCCTGCGTGTAAATAACAGGGTACACAAGAAGGAATACGATATGATTACACAAGAAATCGTTGGTTTATCACGCAACTACACCCACTTTTCTCATTTCACCGACAGCAAGGTCGCAGTCTATAAACCTGCTGCAGCTAACGTTAATAATCGGGCATTAAGTCTCATCAGCATGCGCAATATATGTAGCCTAGAATGTCTTCTTCGACCTCTTCAAAATATTCCATACTATTCAAGGAATGTTCATTTTGAAAGCCTTTTTGTAGCCTACCAAGATTTGGTATGATATAATCCTGTGCAAGGTTCTTTAGGAGAATTTTATGAGAATAGATGATACTAGCCGGGTTAGGTAAATTGCCTCACCAGGTCAGAAAAGTACAAAAGTTGCGGAATTGTGATACAGGTAAATTGCTTCCTGCAGAATACATAGTAGGGCATTCGCCACTTATAACTACATTTCAATATCTTCCTCTCTATTTGCAGACTTAGGACTGTTAGGAATACAAATGACTATACAAATATTCTTGGAATGGTTAAAAATATTGATAGATGCAATAATTACATTCGGTAATAACTTTGTCATAATATTCAAACTTTATATAGGAAGAAACTCATAGGAAAGAGCCGTTGCAAACTGAAGGAGTGAAATCTGTAAGTCCAGTTACTTTATTTTGTACAAACAGTTCTTTGTCCAAAACAGCCTTATTTCTTTTCCTTTACTTCTTAACGATACATTCCTGTAGGTCTGAATATGTTTTAGAACTTCAATAACGTCGTAAATATTTGGGTGACTGGCATTAAAAACGCTGTTTAGTTTCCTGTGAAAAGATTCACAGTTGTTTGTGGTACGACTAACTGATGTTCTACCCGTGTAATTGTAGGAAATACCACGTCCTCTGTATCCAGAACGAAGTAAACTCTCTTATGGCTGTGTTATCTGGCTCCTGTCTAAACGCTTCGATACACGCTCCAATACATTTGTTTGGAAGTAAGAAGAAAAATAAAGGAACGTTGATATTTTGGTGTACCCATGAACTGTGAATAACTGGTGGAACAGTTGGGGTGAATCTTTAAAAGTGCCACCTACATAAAACTTGCATCTTACTTAAAATACTCAAATTTGATTTTAAAGTAAATCTTAAAATATTATTGGTACGATCATTAACCGGTAAAGAATCTTCTCCCCTATTTGAATTTATTGACATTCGTGCCAAGAGTTGTGGAGGTCATTCAACGATCTAGTTATCTTTGGTCTTGTGGAAGCTCTTGCATTTTGTACATTTGTTTTTATTGAGCTCATATCTTCTACAGTTTAAGTTTTAGTTGATTGCTGATATTGTTTCTGTTTATAGTAGCGTCCCGCATGTCTGCCCTCTATAGGCGTCACGAGTGGGGTGCAGTGCTGGAGGTGGGACGTGGTCAGCCGGCCCGGCCCTCCCGGTCACTTATGCCGTCCTCTCGACCAGGGGCCGCTATTTCTTAATCAAATAGCTCCTCAATTGGCTTCTTAGGGATCTAACGAGGCTGAGTGCACCCCGGAACAGACCTCCCTGTGGGGGAAAATCCCATGTGGGTACGGAGGATCGAGCCGGGGTCCCCCACGTCAGACGCATACTCGCTACCACTGCGCTACGGAGGTGCTGTTTATACTAATATAGCTTTGTAAAAGATATATTTTAAGCATAGCTTATTTCAACTTAATTTTATGTAAGATGATAAGGTGTACAACAGAAACGGAGACCTCGCACCTGGAACCCCCCGCCCCCCCCCCCCAAAACCGAAAAAAGGGGTTATCCGGGTAACTCATCCTAAGCAAGATTTGAACCCGGGATCTCTTAACTTCCACACTGCGGAGGAGTGCAATATTCACGTTGAAGTTGGTAGCACTAACGTCCATTATTACGACTAGCATTGCACCTGCTTTTGACATTTACAAAAACTACATAAAAAATCTGATGTGTTGCACTCACATTACTTTCTGTACCCTTGTACTAACCATTCTAAAAAACTTGTTCCTATATCTCCATATTAGTTAAGATAAACATTCGTACAAATTATCTTATTGCTTGTTTCCTTGTAGGTGCAAGAGGGATATTAGAATACAGTAGGCTTTGTGCCACAGTCAAATCTTTTTGACCTTTGAGATTCCGTTGTCTTTGCACAATTAACATATAAAAAATGAACAACGTTGTTGCATTTCGCTAAAGTTCAAAGTTTTCCGAAACTCGCACACATAACAAGAAATATCTCCGATATGGTTCACCCTACAAGAAAATTTATTAAGACATAAATTGTGTATTTTAGCAAGATCTACATTTTAGTGCAGTATAATTTGCTCTATCTCTAACGGTTTACCAGTTATGCAAAAGTAGTCCAGAGTAAATGCGACTACAGGGGCTATAGCCAGAAAATTCAAGATATATATTTCATTTGTCTTAAAAATATCTCAAACATATCACATTTTAATCAGAATTGTTAGAGCCATTTTCAAGAAAATCAAAATTTTGGAAAAATTTTCCATGTCAAGGGTACTTTAGGGTGGGGCTATTTTCTTCAAAATCTTCGTGTTGTATCCTTGAAAGACAAACTTAAATACCAACTTTGGTTTTTAACCGTCTTTTTGTTTTTGAGTTATGTTGTCCACAGACTGACAGACTGACACACAGACACACACACGGACCTTTTTCTAAAAATGCTTTTTTTTTCTTTTTTTTTTTTTTTGATTCAGGGTGTCTGAAAAGATATTTCCGGTGAAATCTCTACACCGAATTTTTGGGTGGAATACAATACTTCCCCTACGTACTAGTAGAGAAAGTAAAAACTTTAAGATTTAGTTTAAACTATTGGGACACTATAAAGATTATATATAATTATATATTAATAAATATGTTAAGCCTAGTTCTGTGCAATAAGCATACATCTTCTAAAATCAATACAGAGAAAAATCGACAATGTGTTCAGGAAACATTTTTGAAATCTCCCATATTTTTAGCTTGAAAACCTGGCAACCCTAGTTAGTGAAATCTAAGCGTCTCTGCTTATGGTTTTGTGAATTCGTTCTTTTCTCCTGGGAGATGATAGTCACAATGGATGGTGGAGCCCTAAGTATTCGAGGTGCCCCCTTCCGTTGTGTGTAAGAAGGCGTCAAATAGAAACTGCTGAGTACAACGTTATAGCAGGGGATTGCTCACTTTTGCATCATAAAGGAGAAAAGCCAGAGCCCAAAATATAATGTAGACGGATGGATCTAAAATGTCTTATGCAAATTAAGATAGATCGCTTTATAACACATTTGATATGTAGCCGGAGGCGCGGCGCAAAGGTTGGGAGTTTCATCACAATCATACTGCTAAAAGAGCCGACACATCTTATTTGAAAAATAGGTTTTGTGCTCGGTATTTGCATACATAATGAACAGTATTCGAGAAGCATTGGGATCGAGGCGCCGTATTTTTATCTTTGTTTGCTATCTGAGGTCAGCGCTGATTTCGGCTTCTTTATGCCTGTCTAATGAACTGCCGCCTTCTATATTGCTACTGCTTCTTCTTCTTCACTAAAAGCGGTTGTGAAAATAAACTCAAACCGCGAATTACTCGTAAACTTAACCACTGGCAGCGAATTTCAGCAATGGTGGTTGATTATGACATAATATACCTACTTGCTGTTCTGAACCTTTCCAAATAGAAGTTCTTTGATATAGAATTCACCGCTGTATCTGCTTCAAAACTAATGAGAATGATCACGACATACGTAAAGCCTTCTTAATGCGTAATAGAATGTCAGTTTTCATGGTAGCTTGAGTAGATTTATGTCTGTATTGGTACAGGGGTGATTAACATTTCCAAGGACCTGCCTGTACAGAGAGCTTCAATATAATTTAAATCATCATATAATGAAGTCCATAATAGTCAATAACTTGAAAAGAAAAGAAAACTTGTATGTTGTACAGGCTAGCGTATGTTGTTTCAAGTGAAGGAATTCGTCTCAGAATCCAAAACAAACAATGACTTGAATGGAAAAGGGTGTGTTTGTTCGAGATAGCGCATGTTGTTTCAAGTGAAGGTAACTAGTAGACGAAGAAGAAGAAGAAGAAGAAGAAGAAGAAGAAGAAGAAGAAGAAGAAGAAGAAGAAGAAGAAAAAGGCAGTAATCTCAGAAGACAAAACACAAATGCATTGAAAGGAAATGGTATATTGTGTACGAAGTAGTGTACGGTGTTTCAAGTAAAGGCAGAAGACACAAAAAAATAAATGCTTTTAAAGGAAAAGGGTACATTCACAAAGCCCAAAAACAGAATGTTTATTATAATTTAAAACTTTGCTAAACACAAAACAGAAATGTAAACCTATTTCGACAAGTGTAAGAGAAATAAATTACTGTCACAAGTTTCAAACCAAAATGTTTATTATAATTTAAAACTCTGTTAAACACAAAATATAATGTAATCATAATTTGACAAGTGAGAAAGAGAGTAAATTCCTGTCAAAGTTCATAAACACAATGTTCAGTATAATTTAAAGCTTTGTTAAACACAAAATAAAAATGTAAACATAATTTTACAAGTGAGAAAGAATGTAAATTACTGTGAAAGTCCATAAAGACAATGCTTATCATAATTTAAAACTTTGCTAAACACAAAACAGAAATGTAAACCTAATTCGACAAGTGTAAGAGAAATAAATTACTGTCACAAGTTTCAAAACAAAATGTTTATTATAATTTAAAACTCTGTTAAACATAAAATATAAATGTAATCATAATTTGACAACAGAGAAAGAAAGTAAATTTCTGTCAAAGTTCATAAACACAATGTTTATTATAATTTAAAGCTCTGTTAAACACAAAATAGAAATGCTTATTGTAATTCGAAACTTTGTTGAACACCAAACAGAAATGCAAACATAATTTGGCATGTGAAAAAGAAATTAAATTACCGTCACAAAGTCCAAAAACACAATGTTTATTTAATTGAAAACTTTGTTAAATACAAAGTAGAAATGTAAACATAATTTAGTAACCGCAAAAGAAAGAAAATTACTATCAAGGTTCAAAAACAATCTTTATTGTAATTTGAAATATATTAAACACAACATAGAAATGTAAACATAATTTGAAAAGTGAAAAAGAAAGCAAATTACTGTTGCAGTTCAAAACACAGTGTGTATGAGTCAGACCAGCATTATGGATCCTTATTGTCGTGCTTTCTGAAAGATGCAATGGGAAAAGTCGCTTTTGGAGCTCTGAGCAACCTCTCTCAGCTAAAGGCGCAACGTGCACTAATGTTTTCGTCATGAAGGCTTACTTCATTAACAATAGTAGGTTCTGACTTGTAGGGCCAATTTTTTTTTTTTTTTTTTTTTTCTTTTAAGTTAACAGTTGATGTCCACACCTAAGTGAATACAATTTTACTTTTATGTTTAGAGAATTAACAGACAGAGAGTGTGATTTTGCTTTTTTTCATTAAGACTCTACAACAGCTCATACGGCCAACCTTCCGATGGCAACAATTGAAATTGTTATTCAGGACAGAATTATAAGTAGAGATTTGTGGTCTCCCTCTGTGATTTCTATCTCTAGGGTATCTTGAAACATGAAGTGTACAAGAAAACCCTGGAAGAATTAAAACAAAATATCTACCAACAAATTGCCAACTTTTCTCAACGTGAGCTACGGCGAGTGATGTATAGTTTCCTAAAGAGTTGCCAAAATGCATGGACAACGGTGACCAGTTTCAGTATCTCATTTCCTAAAATTGGCAAGTAAAGCCTTTAAAAGTAGTTTCAAAATGTATGGTTTCATACGCATCTTTCTATGATAGAGGCAGACGGCAACGAGCGCGAGGATGTGGACAAGCAAAACACCGCGCATCTCTTTCGGAACTCTTTTGCTGTCCCATTAATAATAGGCACTACTGCTACCATTATTCTCTATGTCAATCATGGATTTCGATGACACAAGAGAAGAAATTAGGCACCCAGATTCCATTTGCAGTTCCGTCTTCTCTGGGGCAACCAGGCTCCAGCAGTTTTGTAGTAAATACTGCGAGTTTAATAACAAAAAAGAGTATTTTAACATGCCTTTAATGTAATTATATGTTTACTTAAAAACTGTGAAGCTGTCTAACGTCACAAGCTGATTTCATAAAATCTTCACATCATAATAAAGAAAATAATCTTGGCTTATTCCAGAAAGTAAGAAACTTGTTAGCTGATGGAATTGAAATTAAAAACAACCTTTAAATAGCTACGTAAAGAAAGGCTCAGTGTAGGTTATTGAATCAACAGAGACGTAGATAGCTCAAGATATCTTGACCGATCTATGTGAAACAATACACAATTAAAAAAATCAGGTTTCCCGCTGGTGAGGTAAGCCACTCCCACCGCTGGAGGAGTTCTGGCTTGTGATGTAACAACTAGACTACATACCAATCATTTAATTGATGTTGTTCTTGAGATGTGAGACGTCCACATAACAAGAATGTTACTCTTCTATCTACTGCCAGTGCTATGACTTCTTTCTTCTCTACATCACTGATCCCAACACCACTCTGCTGATCGGTTTCATAACCAATATATTGAACCAGATTCAAATTGGGAGACCCTTCTGAGTTTTAACCAAAAAATCTCATGACTTTCTCTACTCTTGTACTAACTATTCTTACAAACCTATATTCCTCGATCTTCAAGTTAGTTGAGATAAACATTTGCAAATATGTTATTGCTAGGGGAATATTGGAATACAGTAGGCTTTAAGCAATAGTCAAATCTTTTATAGATTGCAAACCAAAGGGACAAAGTGAACCAGTAAAGGAAGGAAGCGCATTGCTGAATCTTCCTCCTCCGAAGACGAGGAGGACGTTGTGCCTCTGAAATTGGTAGAAAAGTGGGGAAACGAGAGTGACGATGATGATGTGGAGGGTGTCCAGGCCTTTTTTTAGGAGGACCGAGAGAGAGAAACTTGGATAAGGTGCTGCAAATGTTTTCAGTGGGCGCACACTGTTTGCGCAGGTGGTAATTCAAACAAATGTCATTGTGAAAAGTGTGTGAGCAAAGGAAATAGACCAAACAATGAACAATCTAGTTATTAGGGACAAAAATAGGATATGATGACGGGACTTGAACTTTGGACTTTGCATTTGCCCATGAGCCAATCATATTTAACACAGATTTAAGTAGTGCAAACTTCTGAACTTATGATGTACTTATTAACACTAGGAAAGCGATATCATGTTAGGAACCTCTGTCACCCCATATTGGGTATCATCCCAAATTAGGAATCCAAGTTCGGTGTTTTAGAAAAGTGTGTTGTATTTCCACAGTAGTGCATTTGAGCACCTGCAATTTACATAAATAATTGAAATATATAACTATATTATTCATGGATACACACGTGTTACTCTTGAACATACTGTCAAAAGAAAAAACGTACCGGATATTAGGCTACTTTCCTCTATACTGTGGATATTACCCCCTAGATCCAAGGGACGAAGTTAAGGAATCACAAGAGACTACACGCTGCAGGTAGATGGACTACAGAGACGCACGGTAGTCTAAGAATTCCAGGATTCGAGGACCTATTCCACCACTGGAGCTGCATAGAAACGGCGGTAAGCAACCATCGACCAAGCAGCCCTCTGATTAGGGACTCTTGCTCTTAAGGAATCATCCGCGCCATCTTTCCGGCACTGTCACACGAGAGGGAACATACGCACACAGCTGAAAGATGAGAAGGAAGTGGAATTATGGAGAGAAATCATGGTAGATTACAAACTGTCTTAACAGTCGCCTACTGAACAGGGAAACCCGTTGAAAATCCAAGGATAGAGTGAGTGCTTGACGAAACAGGCCGGGACTTCCCAAATGCAAACATCACAAGCTACCGCGGAACCATCTTGCCGGGTAAATGGTAAACCAAATTTGAGCATCAAAATTACAGCTATGGAGTCCCTGAAAGGGAGGAACATAATGTTGAATAATTTCATATTACAAGATCTGTCCGTGCTGTTTTTTAAGCAGGTGCCTATGAATGCAATTATAACGAATCTGTGTGTATGTATCTGTGTGTGAGAGAGACAGAGGAGAGAGAGAGAGAGAGAGGGGGGAGAGGAAGTTGGAAGGCTTGGAATCCTTGGACAATAATGCTATAATTGTGAACATATTGACAACTATGCCATTGTCCCCTGAGGCCACTATTAGAGTGTATGACTCTTTCGCCTCGAATGTTATTATGCACTTATATTTCCTATTCGTTATTTTACGTACTCATTTAGCGTTCTAGCATGACGAATCGCTTGGCAGAACCTACTATCTACCTGGCATTACAGAACGCATTCAGTACTGTCATTTGTCCCTGATTAATCGAGACGAACACTGAAAACGAACTAAATATGTAGTTATGCCAAAAATAAGGTAAAAAGTCATATCATGTACAGGATAGAAGGACATTAAATATAAAAAAAAATCTGATGTGTTGCACTCCCATGACTTTCTCTACTCTTGTTCCAACAATTCTTACAAACTCCTAACCCTCTATCTTCGTGTTTGTTGAGATAAACATTTGTACAAATTATCTTATTGCGTATTTCCCTGTAGGTACAAGGGGAACATTAGAATCCAGTAGGCTTTGAGCGATAGTGAAATCCTTTAAAGATTTGAGATTCCTTTCTCTTTGCACGCTTAACATATGAAAAACTGAACGGTGCTCCGTTTTACGAAAGTTTTAATTTTTTCGAAACACTCACAAATAACAAGGAACAGCTCCAAAATGTAGCGAGATCTACATTTTTCTGCAGTAAGATTTTGTCTATGCCTTACGGTTTACGAGTTATTCAAAAGTCATCCAGAGTAAACAGGACTACACAGGCCATAGCCGGAAAATTCAAGATATACACTTCATTTGTCGTAAAAATATCTCAAACATACGACATTTTAATCAAAATCTTTAGAGCCATTTTCAAGAAAATAAAAATCTTGGAAAAATTACCCATGTAAAGGGTAGTTTAGGGTGGAGCAATTTTCTTCGAAATATTCGTGTCGCATCCCTGAAATACATTTACAACTTTAGTTTTTAACCGACTTTTCGTTTTTAAGTTATGCTGTCATGAGCGTCGGCAGACTTTTTCAGGGAGGGGCCGCATGTTGAAAGTTTGCAATGAATTCATTATTCTGTAGCCAAAAACTGTAAAAATTGAGTTATAGTATTTGTTACGGATAAGTATGTTAATTTATGCTAAATAAAAAGTGTACTTTACCTCAAAATTAAAGCAATAGTCCGGCAGTAATTGATTGCACATCACATTTGTTATTTTGCAAGGGGGGGGGGGGGCCGCGGCCTCCCCTTCCCCCCCCCCTTCGCGACGCCCATGTATGCTGTCCAAAGACTGACAGACACACGCACACGCACCTTTTTCGAAGAATGCTTTTTTCGATTCAGGGGGTCTCAAAAAAAAAAAAAAAAAAAAAAAAAAAAAAAAACATATCGACATGGAATTTTTAGGTGGGATACAATATCTACTTCCTCTGCTTTACTATGCGTAGTAGAGAAAGTAAAGAGAAAGGTAGTAATTCTCCAATCTTCAGTTTTCAAAGGATCAGTATTTGAGTCATATATGCAAATGATTGGCATTCGAAAGGGGAACCTTTGTCTCGATCTTCAGTATTTTTCTTTCATAAATAGTAGTTAATTCTATTACCATAAAATAAGTAATTATAATGACTATTCCACTCATAAGTGAGTTGGTTTAAATCAAACAATCATGTGCATAACAATTTAAAATTTCAGGCAGTGACAACCTTCATTCAAGAAAAAGTTATCACATTTCATCTCCTTTGTTTTCTTAGTTATGATCAGGTTAGAGAAACAGCTAACGTCATTTGTCACAACAGAACTGCTATTCAAATGTCAAAAATGGCTCACTTTAGCTTCGGTGAACAATTTTATGCCGAAATACATAAAATATTTCGAAGCAGGAAACCTAAGAACACAGAGTGCAATAGGAAATGTATTTGGAATTAATTTGAAAAAATTAGTATTGAACGATCTTACAAATTAATAGCAGACACTCCAACTTCTGACTTTGCCAACATCTTAAAAAATTGGAGCATTAATATAAGAATTTTTTAGACAGAACCATTGCTTCGTGTTTCTTTTAAGAGGTTAATAATTACATCATTTAAATACATTTTTTAGGCTATATCATCATTTAATTCGTGAAATAGTCTTACTAAATGCAACTCGTGGTAGTCAAATTCTCTAGATAAATTGACCATCATTGGTGGCATTACTTATAATTGTTATTAAGCCAAGAATTTAAATTATTTATTCTAAAATATTGTATATCTTATCTTTTCTATACAGGATGGAACGTACTGTTTTGGCCATACATTAATTAACCAGGGATTCAACATGACGAGTGGAACCAATATGTTCAATACCAATACTGTTTGGCCGAAAAAAAAATTTGTCAAATAGCTTCGTTACGAACTGATGTAAATGGTTTATTATTTCAGCAGCTGTCGCGCAAACATTGTGTCAACATTGTTATATTGCGTTTCTACCCTAATTCAAATGAATTTAGTCACAGTTTAACGTTAACTTGAGGTTTCCAAATCTCTCTTAGGAATTAAACCTTGCCTGACACTTTAACATTAAACTGTGACTAAGTTCATTCACATTAAGGTAGAAATGCATTACAACATTTTTCAGACAATGTTTGCACAAGAATTAGTTAAATAATAAACCATTTATACCCATTCGTCAAGCAGCTAGATTGTTCCAAATATTTGACACAATTTTTTTTTCTCGGTGAAAAGCCTCCCTATTGACAATAAATGTATGGTTAATGTATGACCGACCAGTACCTTCCACCACGAATACATTTCTTTATACTTACATCATCCGGAAAGCTTCAATTAGCTCTTTGAACATTTCGTGTTACATTTTTAAACGCAAGGATAATGGACAAGTGCTACCTAGGGCTAAATGTTGTAGGGATAAAGCCTCAAACCACGGACAATGTAGGGTAATTCAGCTAATTATTCAATAAAAGTAATGAGTTAGGTTGTGTACTGTGTGTAATATAAAGAGGCAATCCAGGCAAATTGGATCTGAAAACACAAGTTGCAAGTATTCCTGCTGTAAAGTTTTAAATGTACATTTCTAGCGAAACGGGGAGAATGGGCAAACACCCATGAAATGGTTTCCAGGAAACGAACAAAACGGCTGTGTCCATAGCAATTTGCCTGAAAAGGAGGAGGACAGAGACAGTAGAATGAGAAAACAAAGGCAATAAAGAACATGCCAAACAAAGCGCCTCATGGTTCTCAAACATTTCTACTTGACAACCACTGTTGGTGTGTTGGGCTGAGGCTTGAAATGTGAACATCTAAAATCCTGTTATCAAATAATTGCATAATTACTACTGATGTGTGCTAATTACTTTAATTATTTTATGGATTACTGGAGGAGTTACCAAAGCACCTGTTATGAAACACCCAAAATAAGTTTGCTACGTTCTAATAACTAACAAAATATATCACATTTGTTTTCATTATAAGAAATTATTTTCTTGTTTATAACATGCTAATATTTCTAATTAAAATTGTGTGTGCGTGTGTGTGTGCGTGTGCGTGCGTGCGCGTGTGCGTGTGCATGTGTGTGTGTGTGTGTGTGTGTGTGTGTGTGTGTGTGTGTGTGTGTGTGTGTGTGTGTGTGTGTGTGTGTGTGTGTAGTAAGTAGAGGAAGTATCGTATTCCACGAAAAAATTCGATGTCGAGATTTCACCGGAAATATATGGCCAAAAGACTTTTTAGAGAAAGGTCCCAGCGCGCGCGTGTGTTTGTGTTGTTTGTGTTTGTGTTGTTTATGTTTGTGTTGTTTGTGTTTGTATTGTTTGTGTTTGTGTTGTGTGTTTTTGTATTTTGTGTGTGTGTCTTTGTATGCCAGACTGTACAGCATAACTCACAAACGAAAAGTTGATTAAAAACCAAATTTGGTATTGAAGCTTAATATCTTTTAAGGATGCGACACGAAGTTTTTGAAGAAACTTCCTCCACCCTAAACTGCCCTTTACATGGAAAATTTATATTTCTCGAAAATGGCTCCAATGATTTTGATTAAAATTCCAAATGATATGAGATATTTTTATGGTGAGTGAAATATATATTTTGAATTTTCTGGCTATAGCCTATAAAGTCATGTTTACTCTGGATGTCTTTTCCATGACTGGTAAACCGTAAGAGATATACCGCGTTACAAAAAAATGAACTTGCTAAAACACACAATTTATGTCCAAATAAATTTTTTGTACAGTGAACTATTTCGGAGATATTCCTTGTTATTTTTTGTCAGTTTTTAAACTTTCGTCAAATGGAAGTTATTTATTTTTTATATCTTAGCCGTGCAGAGAGAATAGAACCTCAAAGACTATCGCTCAAAGCTTATTATATTCCCGTATTCCCCTTGTACATACAAGGAAATAAGTAAAGATAATTTCTGCAAATGTTTATCTCAACTAACACGAACAAGATACAGGAATAAGAGTTTGTAAAAATGGTTAGTACAAGAGTAGAGAAAGTCATGTGAGTGAAAGCGAAAACGTTCGTAGATGGTTCTCGAGTACTCATTCCTCGGATTCTATGGACCCCTTGTCATTGGCAAGATATTTGGCTACATAGCCATTCTTCCTCTAACTCCTATACAAGTTTTCATGTTCCTTTCGGAGGTATCTTAGCCGAAATGATTTGAAAAGCTGTGGTCGTTATAGCAGAGGCCAATTCATTCAAAGCCAAACGCCGCGAGTTTTAATCCCAGCAACTGCAGTTAAATGTGTCTGTGGTTAAGGAAGGGTAGGGCCCAAGTAAAATAATGTTTTTGTTGAAAGTCTAGTCATTTATTTATATGTTAAAATTAACGCCTAGCATAGCAGGCGGCTGACGGCTTGTTATTATATATTTTGAGACTTCTTTGCTGGCTTTCTTCTAATTTAATCTGATACACACTTTCAGTAATAAAATACAAGTGTTTTCAGCTGTTTATATTGTAAAAACATTAAAATTTTGCATACAACTGTGGTGTTCCTATTTTTAAGAATAGCAACCGAAATCCATGTAAGTGCCTTCAGATGTAACCCTTTTCCAAGAGTGCCATTACACCAATTATTTTACTTGGGCACTCCCCGTCCTTTGGTGTGGTCAATTTGGCTGCAATTGATGGAATCTGAACTCGCGGTGTAAGACTTTGAATGGATGGCCAGTCCATTGCCTATCACTCTTAACAATAATGGCAATTCGAACCGCTTTGGTTGTGGTTCCAGCGAAAGGAATATGGAGACCTGTTTAGTAAATAGAGGAAGAGCGACATATGCAGCTAAATAATTCGTGTATTGAGGGCCAAGTTCAGCATCTTCCACAAATCCATCAAAATAAGACTTTTTAATTTCCCCAAAATGACTCTAACGATTTTGATACAAATTGTTGATGTTTATGATGGATTATCTTATGGAAAAGGAAATGTGTGTTTTAAATCTTCTAGGAATGTCCTCAGAAGCTCTCTGTGGATTGGTGACTTTTGCATATCTGGTTAACCATAAAAGATGGACATAATCTTACTACACATAATATATAGATCTCGTGAAGACGCACAATTTATGTCTAAAGCTTCAATTTCATTGTGGAGTCAACCATTTAAGAGAGATTGCTTATTGTCTGTATTATACAATACTTATACTTTTCTCAAATGGGAGGTAGTTACCCATTGTTTACTTCTGAGCCATGGAAAGAGAACGGAATTCAGAGCCCTCATATAGCCACTAGCTCTTGAAATAATTGAGCATAGCCTGAAGCTTACTGTATTCCCATATCCCCTTGTACCTACAAGAAAATTGGCAATGAGGTAATTTTGTAAATACTGATCTCGATTAAGAAAATAGAGGAATAAGCGTTTTAACATTAGTTTGTACAAAGAGCACCAAAGAAAATATCGCGTCACGTTATCTATGTTTATACGAAGTCACAGTCATTTCATTGGTTGTTTTAGTCTACGGTTCAGGGGTGTGCTAATATTTGTGTTAAACAGTTACACCAATAACCGCAAAAAGGTTTACAAAATGGTGCAGAAACGAAATATATGTTTACGCTCTCGAAGTAGAGTGAGTGCATTGAGTTTGTCATAGAGACTTCTTATCATAATTGGTAGCCATATCTTACGGTTAGAGCAGGACACGCCTTTGAAGGGCTTAAAATCTAAGGGGAAAACTTGATGAGCGCCTAGGTTAACGGTGATAGCTCACACCTCAAAAGGCCCCAGAAAACGATACAAAATCCACCTAAGATTTTCTTTGACACTATTTGTACAAGAGCAGGAAAGGTTATACAAATGCAACCCGTAAGACTTTTTATATATTTGTTCCATGCATAACATCGTAGGTCTGAATAAACGGAACAGACATGAAGATTAAGCTTTAAAAACATTTATTTGCAATGATATAAATTCTAAATGCTACTAAACTGATGCTGTTGGGTTTACATCCCTATTCAGATTCGTATCTTCAAGCCTTCTACGTTGACTTAAAATACGATATTACTGATTCTACTCCCATTGCTTTGTAGTGCTATCATTGTAGCTAAGAGTTTATCGGCGCATTAAGAGGATTTGGGGCTTTGAATGTCTAAACCACGAAACCTTAAAATGTGTTTAATTTGGAACAGTAGAAAAAGGTTGAAGAGACCGGTTTTGCAGCAGATCAAGCAAAAAAGTACGTAAAACGATGTAAATATTGCAGCAATCTCACTGCAAGTACAAGGAATGCATTTTCTTGTTGTGTATCCTGGAGGAAGCACCAATAAAAGCAAATATGCAGCACAACAATGTAATAACACTGGGTTTTAAAACACTTGTACTATCTATAAAAAGTTTTTCTCGCATTCTGCACCAAAGTCATTACTTGCCACAGATACTCATTAATTCCACCAAAACATGTGGAAAAGGTATTAAATGTAAAGTACATTTCAGATTACCTGAGGATAACATACTCGTGTTTAAGCCACGTACACTTCTAACCGTGTACATAACGATCTATTTTTTTCTTCCTCTACTACATATAGTAGGGAAAGTATTGTATTTCACAAAAAATATTCACTGGAAATACATATTTTCAGGTCCTCTGTATGTGTGTCCCAAAATTTTGTATTTATAAAAAATGGCCATAACGATGCTGATTAAAATACCACTTGTTTTAAGATATATTGAAAACAAAGGAAATGAATATCTTGCATTTTGTGGAAATGTCTTCAGAAACCCTATTCATTCTGAATCCGTTTTGCTTAGCTGGTAAACACATAAAATGTGTTGTTAAACACTATGTGGAGATATTTCTTGTTAGTTTTTTATTTTTAATTTTCCAATAATTATATTCTTGTTAAATTGATAACTCAAACTGTTCAAAATAATATCCACAGTAGAACCATAGTAATCCGAAAAGGGGGCGTGGTCTGCTCGGATTCGCAAATGTCAGGGTTATCCCGCAAACGGAAAAAAAAAAAAAAATGTTTATAAAGCTAACTATAGGATTAGCAGCTACTAGGTAGCATAGGGCAGCAGTGTGAGGAAGTGACAACAGTGGGATTACCACACACAACATAACGACAATGTATTTAACATAACGACAATGTATTCCTCAGACGTAGACATAGTCGATCTCATGAGATAGTGGCGGCAGTTCTGTTTGTTTCACTATTGTTAGTGGTCATTCTACAGTAATTAATGCTTTTCGCTCATAAATTAACGCAAAACAGGGTTTTTTGTGTTATACCGTGCACTACGATGTCAAACAAATGAAAATATTGTTCCTTTACGTTAAAAGAAAAACTTTAAATTATGGATTTTGTTCTCGGATTATCCGGAATGTCGGATTTGCGGGGTTTGAATTAGCAAACTCCTACTGTAGTTATATAACATTTGATTTGCTTTGTTTGGGGAACATAAATTTCATATTTAAAAAGAACTTAATGAAAACTGCATCCTGAAAAAGTAAATGCGCGGAAAGTATAAATTTTAAAACCTGAAATTTCAGAATGAAAAAACTTTATTCGGGATTTTTAACTCAATATAAATATGGTTTAGTTATAAAAAGCCAAAAGATATTTTGAATTTATGGCCTCTAAGTACTTTTAAAGTCAGGGAATACAATGGCAATTTTTGCAACATTCATAACAAATTTCAGTGGTGCATACACTTAGGAAATGTGATTGTGAAATTTGACTAAGCATGTGAATATTTTGAACTTCTTTATTATGCTAATGCTTTCATGTTGCATAATTTGGTTTTAATAGCAACAATGTTTAAATCACAAATAGTTAATAGTCGTGCAGGTAATTGGTAACGTTTTGATGAAGTGTTAAACTCAATTTTCTCACTTGCTTACTTTCAGCATTTTTCATTGTTCCAAATTCTCCTTGGACAACAGTTTATAACGTATTAGCTTGAAATTTGCAGGAGAGCGTATAGATTTACAGATTTAAAATGTTCTGGGTTCGCGTTAAAAACAAATATTAAATAGTAAAGTAAAATGTTCTTTTAATTCGCATTAAAAAGTTAAACAATTTCGAAACATGTGCACAAAAACTATTTTCCCTTAAAATAATTAAAATAGGGAATTCTACACAATTTCCTTATGTGTGTACAAATTAAAAGTGTATGTTTAAATTAAAAATTTGGGAGTGATGCGATAAACTGAAGGTGTCAAATTGCAGTTCATACCAATTTATCAAAATATGATCAAATAAAAATAAAACAATACCTTAAACATGTTTGTGACAGATGTGAGTACTACATACTTAATATTCTGAATACAGGGTAAATCTTTCAAGGCAATCAGAAGATAACTGTAAATTTTTGGATTTTCAATATACATACATTTTTAACTGCCTTTGTTCTGGTTCTGTGTTCTGGTGGTTATCCTTAATATTCTAAGTGCAGGGTAAAACGTTCAATCAATCGAACGAAAACTGTAAATTTTTGGATTTTCTGTATATAGTTTTAGCTGCCTTTGTTCTGGTAGTTAGCATGCTAACCTTAAAATATAAAGGTCCCGAGTTCAATTCGGAAGGAGTAATTTTTGTTTAGTCAGGATTATTTCTCATCCTCCCTAGAATCTGGAAGTAGGAATGTGTGTGAGAGTTTAATAAATAACCCAAATTAATACCAAACCAAAGATTAAAAACAGCCACGTGAAAATCATTGTTGTTGAGCAATAAATTGTTCCAATGGTAAAAAGCCGATGACATAACCCTAAAAATAAATATGTCTTACAACTTTGTAGTTCATGAAGCCGAATTCAGGATACTCTTATGCAATTTTTGCACTCCCGTAAAACTTTGTCCTTCGGCAAACAACTTATTCAACTGTGAATGCCTTTTGCACGTGTTTGGGATTATATTACGATATGCTCAATAATTCAAAGAATATCAGTGCACATAAATCAGCATTTAAATGTCTCCTGAGGGCACCAATAAAGTTGTACGTTTAAATAACTCAACTACATTTCTGTTAACACTTTCTGCTAGAGGAAAAAGATAATGCAGTTGAGCTTATTTTGGTACGTAGAAACCTTTTCTGCAATATACTTTAACAACATAAGACAAAAATAAGTGAAACTGCCAAAATGTCACACATTGTGTAACGTTTTCATTTAAATGCATTAACGATACTCAGTAGAATGCTTAAACTTGTAGTTTATAGCCCTCCGAGATTTTGCAGATGACAAATAAAAATTCAAGATGTGCAGATTACTCCGAAGTTCAGGACAGTAAAAGAAACGCGCCTCTGATTTATATCTGGCATTTTTTTAATCTTTAGATGACGCTGGTTAGCCTTGAGGTATGAAATTCGCGCTTGCATACTTGGCTAATGGAAAGCTCAGTTGAACGACCGTTTCATTTCGTGAACGTGTCTTATTACTGTAATGAAATTTTGCAACGAAATATTTAGCATACTTGTGAACTTTACAACTGCGTATGCTGCCATTGGTGTCTATCTGTTATGCCAACAAGTTTCAGCGCTGTCATTATAGGTTATACAGCAGTTATGCATGTGTAGATGCATTGCGGCCACCAACCTCGAGGAGAAGGAGATGAAATTTAGTAGCCACAGCAGTCTATAGGCCACAGGCAGACATACAACAGAGACACGCGGAAGTCACTAAGAATTCCAGGCGTGGATTTGTCTCTGGACCAGAATTTTAGAAGAAAGACGAATGAGAATAGATGTTAGCAACAAGGTGATGACAATATGTGCAGTAAATTGTTATCTTTCTTTGTGGTCATCTGATTGCTTGAACTTCTGTACTCGTTCCAGTAGATTTTACCATTTTATCACAGTATACGAAATTAGAATAAAATCTTTTATGTGTTTATGACAGATTTCTAGTTAGTATTATTACTCAGCTTATGGGATTTTAATTCGTCACTTTCTATGTTTATTCTTAGACAGGTTAATTGTTAAAATCATGTTTTCAATACTTCTGAATTCGCAATTCTAAATTTCGGTGCTATATTTTATATTGGGAGATGCCTGTAGATGTAATGTTTAATCCCAACTGATCCCCTTACCACATTTATCATTTATATATCAGACGAACTTAATATAGGGTGGTGCAGTGCATAGAAAAATTAACTTTTGTAAAAAAAAGTTTGTATACTGACTAACAAACGAGAGAGTGTAGAGAAAGCCCGGTGAATTCCACACATAGGAACCTTTTACATCTAGCTCATTTATTAACAATCTTACAGCTCTGTTCATATTGTGGTGTTGGCATAGAACTATAGCTATAACTAACGTTTTCAAGGACTAGGAAGTTTGTGTGAAGAAATGGTTGCTCATATTTGTATGAGTTAATTTGTATGATTTGAGGCCAGAGGAGATAAATAAATAAAGAAGTGATAAAAGTAATGGATTCAGTAATTTGTTAAAATATTATGTACTTAAATTACAAAAATCTCAATATAACCTGAACACCAGGCACACTTCTATTGTTTCAAACATCTTAAAAGTGTGTAGATAGTCATATCAGAAAATTATTGTAATACACCTTTACAGGTAAGATTATATCTCATGACTAACAGCCAGGTGCGTAAAGTAATTTATTTTGACACAAGAGAGGATGTGTTACTTTAAAAATAAATACCATTTGTTTATGATGGCTACTTTTGTGGTAAAACTTAGTTCATCCAACTTGACAGTAGTGAATAACCCGGGCAGATCAAGATGGCCGTGAAAAATGAGCACTCAGAATTGGTATCCGCATAATCATCATGTCTGTAAGATTTCTTATCAACACTCCATTTTTTTAATGAAAAGAAAAGAGAAATATATGTATCCAAATACTTACACAGCCTTACACTTTGGCATTTTTAGGGAAGATTAAACAATATTTCCACTTATGTTAAATCTACTAAGTCCATAATATAATTCAAAAGTTACTTAAGATACATAGATACATAGTGTAATTATATGTAGATTCATGGCATCTAAGTTCACTCTTCTACTATTATACAGTAATGTGACTGTCCAGTTCACTAATTTGGCCTACTTCAATGTTGAATGTCGGTTCACTTAACTCTCGCTGTCATTTTACGTTTTTCACTTGGTAGCGGCGTAATGAAATACGCTCGCGTAGCCTCTTCTTCCGGGCGGTTTACCTTTTTTTTTTTTTTTTTTTTTTTTTGTGTCAATCAATGAATAGTGTAGTCAATAGAATAAAATGGCCTTTAAACTAGACAATGTTAGCATGAGATTATTACTTATATATTTTTTGTGCAAATTTCTCATAAATTAAAATCCAAATGCTCATTCAGGAGCCTCCATGTGTGAGGGTGTGAAAACGAGTAAATTACTACTTCGTTTCTCTTACAGAGAGGACAAGAGGGATTATAGAATGCTAGGGAAAGGCAAGCAAATGCCGAAAGAAGCTAAACAAGGCCAAAGGGAAAGAAGGATTCAACGTAATTTCTTTATAGTAATTCTTGTAAAAGTGGTCTTTCAAATTGACGATATAGCTCGTGGAGGATGTACTAGCAGACAAAGAAGACACCGCCTGGTAATTAGTTAATTGTGGTAAGCCGCAGTTTCCGAATTACTTTCTCTTGCCTCCCTGTAATCCAGGCGACTTTACGGCTGCTTGTTTCCTTAGATCGAGAGCCGCTTTTGATCTTTCCCTAACCGCCTCTTTTTTCTTTACCTATTCTTACAGTTCTCCTGTTATAGCCAGAGTTGTTACTTTCATTTTAGTTAAAGTTGCCAAATTTGGGCTTCAGTGACAATTGCCACCTGTCTCGAATTAGCCAAAACATCCCAAACCTTCAACCTCACCAATTATGCCAATGAAGGACAGTATGGCGGGACACAAAATTATCCAAAACACTTTCAAAATATGTGACAGAAACTCTTACGAGAATTTGTAAATTGCAAGCTATAATATGTACTATAATGGAGATGTTGATATTGTTACAAATGGCAAAAATCAGTCTGGTTACTTTTCTATCATTTTATCTTCTAAAATTTACCTCAAAGAGACAGTTTTCTTCTCATCGCTAACACTACTATCACAACTCACAATTTTTACCTCTCACAACTTTGCTCAGTCCTTTTAGTGTCTTTCACTTCCTTTGTCTCTCATGCACTAATTAGACGATGTAATCACTCACGACACTCGTTGAATCTTCTTACAACGCACAGCTGTTTTGCACTCACTGACACCCTGACCGACTCGTGTCTGTAACTGTAACTCTAAAACTTTCTTGCTTCCTGGCCTCCTTATATAGTGGAAAATACGTGGTTACTGCAATTTTACATATAGTTACCATTTTAAACGGGGCCTCGCGCCTCTTTGTGTGCTATGTGACCAGCTTTTAGTGGTCCGTCACATGCTGCTAGAATGTGTTTCCCAAGAGCACCTTCGAAACTCTGCAACTGCCTGTCAGGCTTGCAGAGGTCCTGGAGATGATAAACAAGAGGTCGAAATAGTTCTGAAACTTTTATCAATAGTAATTGTGAAACTAAGAATTTAGATGTCGAAATCTTTTACCTTTTGGTCCCTATTCTATAATTGTGTTTTTTATTCTGGCTTTTGCGACTTTGTTTAGCATATGTATATTTGCTCTCTGCTACTATATTCATTTTATCATCATTTGAAGATGACTATGATAATTCATGCTCTGATACAACTGTTGAAGAGCAGTTAGACAAAGAGGGAAGCAGCAGTAAGCCTTCTGGGCATGTGAACAAGAGAGTAAGACCTATTGATAAGAAAGCTCAAGTACTTGAAACTTTAACCCCGCATAAGCAAATTATTGAGCCTAAACCAGGAGAGTTTATCCTCAACTTTATACAACTGTCTGCTTTCATGCAAAATACAGTGGACACTAAAGATATGGTTGCAGAGGCTTTACACTGAAGACTTACAGGGATTGGCAAGTAACCTTAAGAAGTTACATCAATACCTCAAAGGGAAGAGCATTAGAAATCGAAGCACGCGAATTCAAAAACAACTATGCTTAGCAGTAACCTTGGAGAAACCATTAGGAGCAGCACTAGAAGAAGACTTAACTACAAGTTCTTAAGAAATGTACTTGGTTAAACTTCAAAATTATGGCTCTAACACTATTACAATGGAATATAAACAGTTTCAAAACACAATTTGAGTATTTAAAATTGCTCATGCAGAATAATAATCCTGACATCATATGTTTACAAGAAACAAATTTTAAAAATAATGAACTGGTTAAACTTAAATCCTATGAGTGTTATAAGAATAGACTAAATCCTGGATGTGCTAGTGGTGGTGTAGCCACTTGCAAGAAATCATTAATGAGTAAAGAAATTATATTACATACCAATCTAGAAGCTGTAGCAGTTACTCTTACTTGTAAAATAAATAAATCTATGTAATATCTATATACCAAATAATGTTGATATGACTTTAAATACTTTTAGAGATCTTTTAAACCAACTGCCTAAGCCATTTATACTCTTAGGAGACTTTAATGGCCACAACAGAATCTGGGTAAGTAGATCAACTAATACTAGAGGAAATATTATAAACAATGTCCTAGAGCAAAATAATTTTACATTGTTAAACACAGGTGACCCAATCTACTATAATCTAGCCCACAATTCATTCAGCTCCATTGATCTGATCATATGTACTTCAGATATTGCCCATCTATTTCAGTGGAAAGCTTTAAACCAGTTGTATGGAAGTGATCATTTCCCAGTTATTTTAGACACATTTTATTCCTCCAACATAGCCCCCATGCCTAAATTCATTTTTAGGGGATTGTAATATCAATTTGAGGATTTAAAATTTTAGATATTTGTTTATGCTTTTTGACATATTTATCACGTTTTATATCTTGCTATATAAACACGTGTTACTGTTTCTTACGCTTATGTATATGCTTTCTTTGTTGCTAGTGATTTTATTTTTGATTCAACTTTATATCTGGCTATTGCCATGAATTTTTTAAGGGCGCTGATGACCTAGAAGTTGAGCGCCCTTAAACCATACCTAAACTAAAGTCGGAGGGAGAGGCAGTGACTATACAGTGACGGACACAAACAGGTGATTCCATGGAAGTTTCTAAAGAGTAAAGGGTACAGACCCAGAGGGGGACACCTCGCTCACGTCGACCTACATAGATCCATTGTGGCTAGCACCCCCCAGGATGAAATGAGGGAACCGAAGGTGCCACACAGAGTTGCAGAAGACAGGCCACAGAGACGTGCGAAAGTCCCTCTTCATTCCGGCGTCAGGCCGCACCAAGCAGCCATCACACCGCAGGTTCGGTATCGCACTGAGCGTCGCCCCCCCCCCCGGACTGGGGACAAGGTCCGCCAAACGCCACCTAGTGCCGAGAACAGCAGTTACCATGCGCAATCAACCACGCCATCTGCCCGGCACTGCCAACACTACACACCTGAAAGATGATAAGGAAATGGAATGAAGGGAAATGATGGAAAGGAAACCGTGGTATGAAGTAATGCACCCCAGCATTCGCTTAAGTGACATGGGGAAACCACGGAAAAACCCATATCAGAGTGGGCGGCCACGGGGAGCGAACCCGCGACCTCCCAAATGTGGGCCACGAACCTTGCCGTCTAAGCCATCCCGCTCGGTATGGAAATTTCTAAGTCATACCTTGAATTTTCTGGGAAGTTCTCAGATCTCTTCATTCTGGATGACTTTTGAATAAATGGTAAACAGTAAGAGGCATACTAAATAAACATTTTTGATCTCGTTAAAACACGCAAAATGTCAAATACTTTTTTTTTTAGTGAACCATTTCCGAGATGTTATTTCTTATTTATTTAAATTTTCCAATATTGTTTTTTCAAATAGCAATATGTATTAGTTTTTCCATTATATTCCTAGTTATTTGTCAGAATTTTTCAACCTTCATTCTTTGTTTGTTTGTTTTGTTTTTTTTTTTTTTTTTTTTTTTCTTTTTTTTTTTCCCCATCCCCTGGTCATGTAAAGCCAACGGAATTTTAAAGTCGTTATAGTGCAGTATTTCGACCACTTTTGAAACGTTTGAGTATCACTCAGGGCATTCCCCTTCCACCTACAAGAAAATCAGCAATTACGTAATTTCTAAAAAGGTTTATCTTAATTAACATGAAGTAGATAGAGGCATAGGTGTTTATAAGAATAGTTTATGCAAGAGTGAGTACGGATAGTCTTGTGAGTGCGATACCTAGCATTTTTATGATATTTAACTCAAACATATTTTTTTAGCAAATTTCAAAACCTGGAAACTTTTGATTTCAGCTGCTATTTGGCCCCTTTGTGCATAGCAAGGCGTAGCACTTCAAGGGATGACTAATTATATTCAAAACTACATATTCCTTGCCAGGGTCCTGACAGGAAAATTCTGAAAGCACACATTGCTATAGGCCGAAACGACAGGGTAAAATAAAGCGGCTGTCATTGAAATAAATAGGTACGTGTTTTAGAAGCTCGGACTACGAAACAAATTCTATGGACAACGTTTACAAATTACTGCCACTCACTGAAAGGTACCCCCTTAGTTACCTACCGCGGTGCAGTGTCCCAAAACGAGTTGTTATGAAGGCCGTAACAGACCACCACAAACCGCTCTACATATTATCATTTTCATGGCTTTTGTGCGTTCACTAATTTGAAGTTGGCCTTGTACATGCCGAGAAATTGTTCTTTTATCGAGAATAAAGTCAATGACATCTTATTTATATCGCCTCGTTGCCGAAGACTTGGTGCAGTAGACAAGATAAGCAGTTTGGGCTATAGGTATAACTAGAATCTGAGACCTACTTTATATGTTGGGCCACTGGCGCCATGTACGTGGACGTATATGGAACTTGTGTCAAATGTAAGTGACGTTTACATACTCTGCAATCTATCTGAGGCAGGTATCAGAAACTATTGTATCCTACCCACAAATTAAATGTGAATTTTTCACTGAAAATGGACGTTTTGAGACATAAACAACTGTATTCTTTCCCAAAATTATATATCCATAAATATATGTTTTGAGTCTCCTGAAGCTAAAACCAAAAATCTGATGGGTTGCACTTGCATGACTTGTACTAATTATTCTTGCAACCTTTATTCCTGTCTGCTTTATTCTAGTCGAGATAAACGTTTATAGATACCATCTTATTGCTAATTTTCTTGTAAGTGCAAGGGGAATATGAAAACACGGTAGGTTTTGAGTCATAGTCAAATATTTTAAAGCTGGTAGCTACATGAAAGCTTTGAAATTCCGTTCCCTTTGCACGGTCAAGAGATAAAGAGTGGATAGCAACCACTTGAAGAAAGTTCATTATTGCAAAACTCACCCAGATAACATGGAATATCTTCGAAATAGTTCACTCCGTAAAAATGCATTTGGACATAACTTGTCTGATTTAATAAATCTACATTTTTGTATAGTAAGATTTGCTCTATCTCTTACGATTTACCAATTATGCAAAAGTCTTCTGGGGTAACTGGGACTGCATGGGTATACCCAGAAAATTCAAAATATAAATTTAACTTTCAAATTTGGTATTTTAATCAAAATCCTTATTAAATCGGTAGAGCCATTTTCAAGAAAATTAAAATGTTCGAAGAATTTTCCATGTGAAAGGTAGTTTAGGGTAGGGCTAAAATTTTGAGGCAAATTGCTCCACCCTTAACTACCCTTCACATGGAAAATGTTCAGAAAATTTTGATTTTCTTTAAAATGGCTCTAACAATTTTGATTAAAATGTCATATGTTTTGAGATATTTTTATGGCAAATGAAATGTATATCTTGAATTTTCTGACTATTTCCCATGTAGTTCTGTATACTCTGGATGACTTTTACATAACTGGTAAACCGTAAGAGATCTTAGGGTACAAAATCTTACTGTACAAAAAATTGTAGATCTTGCTAAAATATACAATTTATGTCTGAATAAATATTTGGTAGAGTGAACCTTTTCGGTTCCGATAAACTGGGTAACTTCCTGTCGCACATCTCGTCGCGAGGAGGTTAGTTTGGCTCGATTGAGAATAGGGCACTGCAATTTTTCCTATTTAAAAGGGGCCCTGTGCCTCTATATCCGCTGTGTGACAACCTTTTGTCAGTTCGCCACGTGCTCCTAGAGTGTTGCTCTCTAGCGCACCTTCGGGATTCTCTGCAGCTGCCTGCCAGACTTGCAGAGGTCCTAGCGGACGACAAAACAGCGGTTGATAGAGTTTTTAATTTTTTAGCGGAGTGCAATATCAATTTGAGGATTTAAAATTTTTAATTATCTGTTTCTAATTTTGGACATATTTATCACCTTGTTTCATATCTGGCTATTGCCAGTGCTTTTTACCTTTGTATATTTTTCTTGTTGCTAGTATTTTTATTTTTTGAGTGAAATTTATATCTGGCTATTGCCATGAATCTTTTAAGGGCGCTGATGACCTAGAAGTTGAGCGCCCTTAAACCAAACCAAACCAATGAACCTTTTCGGAAATATTCCTTGTTATTTGTGTCAGTTTTGGAGAACTTCTACTTCTATCAAATGTAACATGGTTATTCATTTTTTATTTGTTAACCATTGCAAGTTTTTAAAGGTTTGATTATCACTGAAAGCAAACGTTTATTTCAACTAACACGAAGAAGACATAGAAATAAGAGTTTGTAAGAATGGTAGAACAAGATTAGGGAAAGTCATGTGAGTGCAACACATCAGATTTTTTCTTTCTTTTTGGTTTCTGGAAAGAAGTCTGAAAAGCGGTCTTTGAATTGCAATGTATTTCGCGTTTACTGGGCATTTTATTATCATTTTCGATTAATTTCGTCTTTTATTGTATTTTCAAAACACATACAGTGGTTAACAGGTTTATAATATTTGAAATAATACCTGCAAACTTTTGTTGCTTTATCGCATTTATAAACATCAGCATCTCCATTCTCCCCCGCCCCCCAATTCGCCCCCTCCAGCGGTACAGGATGTTGGTGCGGTGTACACAAATCGGTAGGTGCAATGTCTTGCATTGTGTAAATTGAAGCCCCCCCCCCCCCCGCTCCCCCATAGCTTTTTCTTGTTCTGCTCTTGTACCGTACATGTCGCAGTGAATGTTGGAAACACGGAATGCCAATAAAAGGATTTATTGTGTGCAGGAAGGCGTGGCGTTGTTGAATATCCTTCACTGTACTGCGATCTGCGAATTGTTTGCCCCTGTCACTATCTTTCCAATAAAATACAATGTCTCAATGGCGACGCAGTATTCTTTCCTTGTCAATACAGCTGCAGGCGTTTGCTGGAACGAGCATATACTTTATCTCAAACAATATCTCTCCGCTTATCATTTGCATGTGTTTGGCCTCAGCAAAAAATGTTACTATTTATAGTATTTCGTATATAAATTTAAGGGCAACGATCTCTGAACTTAGCAAAATCCAAAGCACTCTACAGATATTTTTTAACATTTTTCCACATCTCACGTCTCAATGAAACATTGAGGTTACGAAGTTCGGTGAATATTTGTTAAGCTGTTGTTGCATTTTGCGTTTTGAAACCCACACTTTAGCTAACTTATAAAAATATTGCTTATAATGCAACCTTCATAAAGTTTAAACGGCATTTCATATTTCTGTTTGTTATTGGATTGCAAAATAAGTTTCTTAGGAAGTGTACTTACAAAGCTGATGCATTGCATTCACATTACATTCTCTACTCAGCCCTCATCAAATTATTCCTATAAACCTACAATTATTCTTCTATTTACTTCATCTTAATCGAGATAAAAATTTGTAGAAGTGGTCTCCATGTGATAGCTTTAAAATTTAATTTTTCTTCGTGTTAGTTGAGATGGAAATTTGTACAAATTGTTATTTCCTTGTAGGCTTTGAGCAATAGTCAAATCTTTTAAAGCTTTCAAATTCCGTTTTCTTATCACGGTTAACATATAACAAAATGAATAACGATGTTCCATTTGACAGAAGTATAAGTTCTCCGAAACTCACACAAATAACAAGCAGTCTCTCCGAAATGGTTCACTCTGCAAAAAATTTATTTCGATATAAATTGTGTGTCTTAGCAAGATTTACATTTTGGTTTTGGATTTGGATTTGGATTTGGTTTAAGGGCGCTCAACTTCAAGGTCATCAGCGCCCTTAAAAGATTCATGGCAATAGCCAGGTATAAATTTCACTCAAAAAATAAAAATACTAGAAACAACAAAATATACAAAGGTAAAAAGCAGTGGCCATAGCCAGATATGAAACAAGGTGATAAATATGTCCAAAAGCAGAAACAGATAATTAAAAAAAAATTCTAAATCCTCAAATTGATATTACACTCCGCTAAAAAATTAAAAACTCTATCAACCGCTGTTTTGTCGTCCGCTAGAACTTCTGCAAGTCTGGCAGGCAGCTGCAGAGAATCCCGAAGGTGCGCTAGAGAGCAACACTAGCATCACGTGGCGAACTGACAAAAGGTTGTCACACAGCGGACATAGAGGCGCAGGGTCCCTTTTAAATAGGTAAACATGCGAAAAATTGCAGTGCCCTATTCTTAATCGAGCCAAACTAACCTCCTCGCGACGAGATGTGCGACAGGAAGTTACCCAGTTTATCGGAAGTTCTTTCACTTCTCTAAGCTTATTACCGCGGAGAGTTGACCACTCGTCGTGCCAGGACGACAGCACCGCTCTCCGCACTTCAAGCCTAAAGTCTTCCGAAGTAACACGTGAGATGGTAATACTGGGTTCTGTAGTTGCCGTCTTTGCTGCTAAATCTGCCATTTCATTCCCCGGCAAACTTACATTTTGGTATAGTGACATTTGGTCTATCTCAGGTTCAACAGTTATGCAAAAGTGATCCAGAGCAAATAGGACTTCATGGGCTATAGTCAGAAAATTCAAGACATACATTTTATTTGTTATAAAAATATCTCACACATATGACATTTTAATTAAAATTGTTAGAGCCATTTTCAATAAAACCAAAATGTTCAAAAAATTGTCCATGTAAAGGGTATTTTAGGGTGGAGGAATTTTCTTCAAAATCTTTGTCACATCCTTAAAAGATATTAAACTTAAATACAAACTTTGGTTTTTAACAGGGTTTTCATTTTTGAGTTATGCTGTTCACAGATTTAACATACAGACACAGACACACACACGGATCTTTTTCTAAAAATGTTTTTTTTTTTTTTTTTTTTTTTTTTTTTTTTTTTTTTTAATTCAGGGGCCTGAAAACATATTTCCGGTGAAATATTGACATCGAATTTTCGGGTGGAATAAATTACATTGTCTACTTTACTGTAGCTAGTAGAGAAAGTTAAAAAAAAAAAAAAAAAACACCAATGTGTTTCAAAGAAGTACTAAACGTTTGCTAATAAAAGAAAAGAGTAAATAACCGATTAGTCGTTCTTGCAGCTAAAGAAATAACAGCTTCTCTGCTTGCCATACAAGTGACAGAAAATAAAACCATATTAATTGTAAAAATGATAATTGCAGTATTGGTAGAGAAAGAAAGCCCATTGTGGTCCATCCTGATGGTATGTGATGGTGATAATAGTTGTGATGGTCAGAAATTATAATAAAATCTTACAAATTATAATCCTGTTTATATTTCTTTCAGTTAAAATTACAAAAGTTTGCACTTTTTGTGTGCATCAAGTTCTAAGCAATTAGGGTTATTTACATATGTGACTACCTTAAAGCCCTCGGAAGTATTTAATTATAAACATATGAAATATAACACCTGCTGACCACCCTTAACTTTCTAAGATAAAGCCGGTCACCAGTACAATTAGGATACCACCTGGAAGCTGTCCTATGTTGGTCAAATTCCCAGGTGGTCCTCAATCTTGCCCTCTACGTGAGTCACTTTCCAAATACTGAGATTATGATGTTCATAAATATGCACTGATCACTTTGTTTGATCAGTTTTATTAATACATCACCGACTTAATTTCTGGAAAACATTTAGTACCTATTTCACATAATTATTGTTCCTAGTGCACCATGGTGCCTGAAATCAATTTCACCCCGTACGACTTATATGGGAAGGCTATTCTCCTGTGCTTTAATTAAGACATTAGGCCTGTCGTTTTCTGAGAAGGTTATTCAAATAATTGGAGGTAAAACTAACGGGCATATGATCTGAAATTTTGACCTCGAAATACACTAAACTGTGATTTGAAGCCTAATGTGGTTATTTTTTATTTATCAACCACTTGCTTTTAAATCAATTCAAATCACCGGTATTATCTATAAATTACCCTTGGCCCTTGTATCCTGTTTGTTCCAGAGTCATATATAACATGTATGGAGTCATTAATGACCCCAAATTACTTCTTTTTAAAAATGGTATGTTATATTAAATATTAGTAAACGTGAAAATATTTCGGACTTCATTACTTTACTGTTATATAAGAAGAAACCAGAGAATAAATATATCATGTATTGCACTCACATGACTTTCTCTACTCTTGTACTAACTATGCTTACGAACTCTTATTCCTCATGTTAGTTGAGATAAACACATGAAATTATCTTATTGCTAATTTTATTGCAGGTGCAAGGGGGATATGGGAATACAGTAGTCTTTAAGCGATAGTCAAATCTTTTAAAGTTGGTGGCTATAGGCTTTGAAACCTATTCTCTTTACACGGCCAAGAGATTAAAAAGTTGAATAACGACTTTCCATTTGAGAAAGACATAGTTATTGCAAAACTCCCACAAATAACAAGTAATATCTCACTCAAAAAAGTTGCATTTGGACATAATTGAAGGGCTGAAAGCTATAGATCCATCTGCCATTTTAAAAATCGGAGAAAAATAAGACTAAAGTTTAGTTAATTTCACAATGTGTAGGATAATTTGTAGTATGTGTTAATAACATGTTAATGCCACATTATGCTACAAATTATTTAGTTCATTGAGAAATTAATTAAACTTTAGTCTTATTTTTCTTCGTCTTTTAAAATGGCAGATGGACCACTATGGTTCTCAGCCCTTCAATTGTAGATAAAGCTACACCATTTCATGATGCTAAGAATGACGTAATGAAGGCAGTGAATATATTAAAAAAACTAGTTTATTAATACTTATC